>JAOXNO010000052.1:16622691-16676129 GCA_028565335.1 Limnodromus scolopaceus
CATCCCTGGAGGTATTCAAGAGACGAGTCGACATGGTGCTCGGGGATATGGATTAGTGTTGGGTTGGGTGTGGTGTGGTGTGGGGGGGGTGGTGTGTTTTGTTTTCTTTGGTTGGACTAGATGATCTTAAAAGGTCCCTTCCAACCTAGGTGATTCTGTGATTCTGTGAATAACAATAGCTGAAGAAGCAGAGTAGAATTTCAACCACCAGAATAATGAAGCCATGGGAAGATGTTCACGTGATCAAGTAACATGAACTTCTGAATAGCACCAGATGCAACAGCTGTTTCCAAAGTCAGGTGATTGTGTTCCAGGACTTGGAAAATCCTCTTCCTGTGAGAGAGAAGGTCAGGAGAAAGCCTGCCTTCCCTCAGATCACTGCCTGCAAGGCAGCTAGATTTCTCTGGGGATTTGCAAATGAGATGCTCAAAGTATTCATTTTAAGAACAGTTTTACTAATCAACAACAATTTTTGAGAAAAACAGGTCAGTTTAAACCAAGGGAATCCCACACTTGGAAAAACTTCTTGTTGTGCATCCGGTAATTGATGCAACTTTTACAGTTGTCTTATTTTTTGCTACACTAAAAATTAAACTGACTGCCAAAATATTAGACTAGGCTTCTTTAAAGAGCATAATACTTCCCTATTAAAGAATATATTGTATTTTAAAGCATCAGTTAAGTAGTTTGCTAAAAAGACCGTATTTCTCCTAGAGTTTTTATAAGCCCAAATTTATTCTTAATTCATAGCAATGAAAAAGTATAAGTCTTTCTTAGCTTTGTAAACACTAACAAGATTAATTTAGATTTTCCTACAACATGTACCTCTGCAGCAGTATCTGCCATAGTACAATGAAAGTAAGAACATTTACCATTATTACAATGATTTTGATACAGATAAGCATATCCAATTTAACAAGGCAATGTCCAATTGGGCACTCAATGGAAAAATAAATAAAAGGCTTAAGTTACAGATGAAAATATTTAGAATCTAGAACAACATGCTAAATGACCACTAATATAACAGATACTCTGCTTATTCAATTGATTAAGGGCACAGGGAGCTGTTAATCCAACTTTGAAGCTAGATAGTGGTATATTTTAGTTTTAAATCAGAAGAAGACGTGAGAAAAATTGAAGTGAGATACAGAGTTACTATATATAATGTTTTGTGGGAAATTGGGTTTGGGAAGCAGAGTTACATAAATTTTCTACAGCCTGCAAGATGCATTATTCCACTCTTTGATACACAGAATAGTAGGATAAAGCAGTCAGGAGAATACTACAGTTTGAGATATACCCCAAATACAACAATATGTACTCTATCGCTTTTCAAAAATGAAAAAAGAAACCACAACACAAAAATAAACCCCAAACCAACACAAAACCACAACATAGAGGGTCATGGCTGTCTACTCACAAAGATTCAGAACTTTAAAAACTTCAAGTCCATGTTAATTTGCTCTTTAATACACTCAAATCTAGGATCGAATACAGATTAACCCTAAAAACCACAGAGGAGAGAGATTTCCTCACCCACCTTAACTTCTCCCTCCCATTAAGTATTTCCCAATCACACAATGCAGAAACTCCCACTGCAGTCATTAAGGCCCATCTAGGAATATGTACTATATACTTTGTTTTTCTGAGACCACCAGAACAGCATTTCACATTGGGAGAGCTCAGATTTCCCACTTCCCCTTAAAAGCCAAGTAAATAAACCATGGTGTATTTGACCTCAACAGCAGAGGACAACCCAAAGTGGCTGCCAGGACTAGCAGCTAATGATACCTAGGCTGATGCCCAGGCTGCTGATACCTAGGAAGGCCTGAGACCGATGGCACACCCAGAGCGCCCTGGAGCAGCACCCTGGGCATTTCTGCAGGTCAGGCTGAGCACTTACCTCACAGCACCCAGAGGGTCTCCAGTACTGACACCCACCAGCCCATGGCACCCAGTCAGGAGAGGTGTGCCACCCAGTGCCTTCACCCTACCCACAGGCAGGCCAGTTTCATGGTGCTTTTCCCTTCCTAGCTCTGCCCTCTCTGCAGCTGCCAGGCAGCACAGCATCACCTGCGCTACATAAGGGCCAATTAACACCACTCCCACCCCATATGAAGGGAAGGAAGCCCCTTTTCACCTGAAAGCAATCATCACACCCAGGGCAGCTGTGCTCTGCCCTACAGCCTTTTGCCCCTGGCACAACCCTGCAGGACTCTCCTCAGGAAAAGCCAGGAGGACCCCTGGAGCCTGAGACCCAAGGGGTTGTGTTAAGCTGAAACAGAGAGAAGCAGGTTCCTAACCAAGCTCAGCTGCTCTCTGCACCCCAGCAGGCAGGGCCCTGCTCCCACACCCGATTCCCATTACTCAGTAGCAGCCAGGGGCAGTCCCCAGGGATGGCTCCCAGCCCAGTGTCCCCCGCCCCAGGCTCCCCTCAGTGCCCTCTGCAAGGAGAACAGCTCACCCTGAGCCACCCTCAATCGGCTGCAGGGCACCAGCGGCCCTGCAGGGTCCAAATGACTGAAGGGAAAGGGAGGAAAAGACCGTTTTAACCTCAGCAAATTGATTAATTAATATTTTATATGGCATCTGCATCTTCTGTAAATGGATGCACCAAGGTGATAAAGCAAGCAGGCAGCAAGAATGGAAAATCTTTCACAAAATCTGGACAGCAAAATAACCCGCTCAAGGCAAATTTAATTAATATTAATTAAAATGAATTCCCAAAAATGGTGGGTGCAGGGTGATTGGCATGACATATTTCCACCTCTCGAGAACTGAAAACTATTGCTTGGTTCAACACACACGGCAGAAGAATTTTATTCAAATTGATTAACTGATATCTTCCAAGTAGCTTAAGGTTTGCAGCTCTAACCACTTAAGTCAATAGGATTTTTGACATTGATTGTAGCAACAACAGGAATCTGCTTTACGAACTTGCTCACTGCACATCAGTAAAACACTGTAGTTCTCAACATTCATTTATTTGACCAGACATTCCCCATGTGACATTTTCCATTTACTCCTGGAGAAAAACCATCTAAAAATTCTCAGACAAAACAAGACAGGACTTCCTAGTATAAGCCCTTTGGGCTGAAAGTCTCCCTGTTAAATCTTAATACAGTCAATGAAAAATTAGTACCGAAGGGGATTTTAAGACATAACCAAAAACATTCTACTGCCCCAAGGAAGGATTAGCTGCTCCTTGATATTACTGACAGATGCTTATTTCATTTGTTTTTTAAAAGTACCAATGGCAGAAATGCCATATTTCCACATTCAATCTGTGCTATGTGTCACTTTCCTAACTGTTATTTTTCATCCTATCTAACTGAAATCTTCTTTGCCACCTCACTTTTGTCTTATCTATTGGGTTATTCAGGTTATTCCCTTCCTTTGCAGAGTGGCCTTTCATTTCTTTCCCTGGACAAAGGAGACATGGCTGCCTCTTTCTAGAATAAATAACCCCACTCGCTCATACCTCTTGTTTTCTACATCCCTGTTATCTCTCTTTGCTTTCCATCTGACCTTCTCCGCGTGGACCAATTCCTACTTGATATGCAGTGCATGGAAAAATGGAAACAGTTTCCCAGTCTAGATCCTATCAATTACCTCTGTGCCCTGTAGCAATACGGCCCAGTCTCTCTTGACATATTTCTAACACAACCCAGTGGAGCCTGTTGCAAAGCTTCATATGCATGAGGGAATGGAGCCCAAAAAAGCAGTGGGGAGTCAAGATGGTTGCAATTTTTTTAGAATTTTGTTACAAGGCAAAACTACTAACAATATTTTCCTGAATACATCTAAGTAACAATGAGGTATAATGTCACATTTCACATACCCTAGCAAGCACTCCTGTATTTAAATGCTTATATACAGCAATCTTGGATTCTAAGCACTCAGGCCTTACGCACAGTGAGTACCTTTGCCTTTGCCTGTCATTATTCTTCCAGCCTCATTTGTATGGTGCACCCGAGCAGCAAAGCATGGTCAAGAATTGGTTTGGCTTCAGAGTGAGGAATTAGAAAACAAATACATTGAGTACGAAATTTAAAAATAAAAAAGCATCTTATAGTCTAAGAAGGAAAAAAGAGGTTGTTCATGGTTCATGCTGCAAGACAAAGAGATGCAAAAAGAAATACCCACAACAACCGAATGACAAGAAGGATAAGGTAACATGATAGTTACACAGAGCATGTTTTTTTCTATTTTCTTCTATCCAGGCCAAGAGGAAAATGCAGGTATTACCCTCTGTGCCTTTCATATCATGCAAGTTTTATTCCAATATTTCATCATGGCCTACCCCACCGCCACTGAATATAGCATACTTATATAGCAATATATAGCAATACTGCTCTTCTGAAACAGACATGTAAATATTCCTGTCATTACCAACTTCAAAGCTTCCAACTGCAGAAATGTGAATCTATCCGGACAAAAACAAAAAGTAAACGTGATCCTGCAGAGGAAGAAATGTTAAGATTCTTTGTTATCTGTGTGCTTACATTGATCTTTTCTAGTTTCCCTTCAGAGGTTTTAATAAATAATATTTCACCAAGTAGACTTCCAACCCTAGACTGCACGCTAGTAGGAATCTATGCCTACCCTTAGGACTTTCTAGAGAGAGATTGCTAAGATTGATGTAGACACCTTCCAGAGTAGATACATAACAGTATAAATGAAGACTATTACATAACCACATCAACTCTTGGAATATAAATTGTGGATTTGACTATGGATCGGATATAGCATCATCTTTTTTCGCTTTCTTCTCAAATGCAATCCTAGTTTGTAATCTTTTTTTGCAGACTGTACCTTCTAATTCAGGTGTAGTTCATACTAAAGGAGAGGGAAGCCAGGTTCACAGGGAAAATGTGTCATCATTGTAGTCAGCCAACCTGCAATAAAGCATTCCTCTTCCACGCTAGTTGTCCCTACTCTCTCAAATTCAGTATAGGATATGGAATCTCAGAATAAAGCAATGTCATTATCTTATTCTTTCTGTACATTCTGTAACATGTGACCAGTTTTGTGCACCTGTGCAGGGAGTGGGAATGAGCAGACCTTACGCATTCCCAGGTCAATCAATGCACGAGAGCACTTTCTCACATTCTCGACACAGCAACTGTGCGTGTTCATTTATGACGATTGCATATCCAGTGATGATGCAGCACATATTAAACTATATTTCCAGTCAAGGCTCAGTGAACAATTAACAATCTTGCAATGATACTATAGTTCAGTAATTCATGCAGTTTCAAACACCTCAAACCATCTGTGTTCAGAAACGTTAAAGCTCTGGTGTTAAAAAGTGTTCTTATCAGCAGTTAGTTAATCCCATGATAAATCTGAGCAGTGAACTTAATAGTTTAGAAGCAGAGTCAAAAGAAGCAATGTACAATTTTTATTTCAACACATTTCTCTAATTGCTAATTGGACCTTCCTGGACCATGAAGATAATTAGGTTATTTTTTCCTCTCATTTTGCGATATCTCCACTTTTGCGTACACTGTGCCTGGGAGAACACAATGTTCCAGCTGAGGGAAAAAACAGTGAAGGATGGTAATTAGAGAAAATAGCAATGCAGAGTTGTGACCCACATCACGAACATTAACATGTACTCAGTGAAGAGATCCCACTAGAAACAGCCAATTAATGGCTGTATGAGAAGTGCCTTAAGTTATTCTGCTTCTTGAAAAGGTGCAAGCTACTGAGCAGGGTAAAGTGCTTGCTGGCAAACTGAAAATGGAATTTGCAGACAGGTCCACACTGAAACCTCACATCAAGTTTGACATTTACAATTTTAATATATTTGTACACTGAGAGCATACAGAAGAGAAAAGGTGCTCCAAGTATAGACAGCATGTCTGGTTTAGAAAGTGAAGAAGCTTTTATTTCTTGTTTCCTTAAAGTGAGGAAAACTCATTTCATTATATGAATGTTTGAGGTAACAATACTACATATTAAGATACTGTATATAGTTGCAGATGTCTGCATATATTTTAAAGAGACAAAAAGGACCTGACCATCCTTTGGCTTATGAGCTCATTTATCACCCTTCACATCTTTCTGTAAACTTATTCCCCAAAACCAAACCAAGACGGATGGTATAGTTTTGTTTGCTTAGTTTGCTCAATTCCAGAAAGATCAGCTTCAGCTATCTTCTACCCACACACGGAAATCTCAAAACTTTGCTTGAGCTGTGATGTCCAATGGCATCCTAATGAGTGGCTAGGACTCCAGGCCTGAGCAGAAACCTCTCCAGATTTTGGTTTGTTCATGTGAAATTCAGGCAGTAACTAATTGTTAACTCCTTTTTTTTTTCCCTTTCTTTTTTCTTTTGCTCAGTATTAGCCAGCAAAAATACTCACAGACAGCACCATCTCTCCTCCAGCCCAAGATTGGTGGGGGTAGTGAAGGGAGGTGCACTTCACACCAGAAGAATCCGTCACATATTTATGATCTCACATGACACCAAAATACTAACTGGGAGAAAAATGTGGTAATTTAATAAAAGTTAGAAGAAATGTCTTGATAATTAACAAATAACATATTTTTTACAGTCTACCAGAAACAGCAATGACAAATCTATTTCACAAGTTTTTTTCTAAGTTACTTTTTGTAGCAACTCTAATCCCTGTAACCTGTATTGGTCTGTATCTGTAAAGAAAAAAAGAAAAAAAAAGAATAATATGGAAACATAGTAAAGATTTCATTCAGCTTTCTCTGAAAGCTTCCAAGCAGTTTCATTTATAGTTGTGTCAAACTTAACACTCCAGTGGTCCATATATGTGTATTATTTCATATATTTATAATCCATGAAATTACGGGTAGGAAAAAAAGGACAAAAGCAAAGCTTTCCTAGCAAACCATGAATAAAGGCAAGCTTTAGATCAATTATGTATCAATTACAATTCTATTATTTAGCTATTACTGATACAAAATGTTCATGTGTGCAAATAAAACCCTTTCATCAGTGAAATCTTCCAAGTTTTGCAGGCACTCCAGGGTGCCACAAGGTAAAAGAGAGGAGGTAGAAGTTGTGAGATTTTTAGCTGTGCTTAAATTTTCCTAGTGGGAGTTTTTTAAATCTACTAAATGCCTCCTTTCATTTTTAGGTACTTAAATACTTTTAAGAATTGCAAATAGCACCAGCTTCAGCTGACCTTCAGTTTGAGCCAAATCCATATACTTTTTCTACTGTTTGTTTTTAACCCTTCAGAGATGCTGATTAACTAATAGCAAAGTATATTGTATAAGGCTTTACATCCAGGACACAGGGTAAATCATTTCCAAAACCTACTGGAAGGCACAGGATATGACAGTGGAAGAATTTGATTGAATAGTGATAGATCCTGTAGAAAAGCCATAGACTGATAGAAAGAGCAAGCCTAATTAGCAGGAATAGGTGATGACATAGGTCTATGCAGCTACTAGAATGAGAACAATATATGCACAATTAACTGTTTTATATTTGCATAAGTGATATGCAAACTGTACAGACTTGGTGTTGACTACATTCATGTTTGAATTAAAATTTAACACATTTGGGATTCATATCAATTAACTTAGAAACATGAAATATTTGGTGTCATTGGTTTGCAGGGTGCTCAATTCTTCAGTGAGAGATACCTCAAAATACTGAAAGATGGATGTTTTGAAAACATCAAAGAGAATATTTGACAATGAGATGCTGATTTTTATCAACACTATAATACACTATGTTCACTGTATCAAAATATGGGGAAAAAGTCTGTTCTCATGTCAAATTATGATTCAGTCCTTGTCAACATATTAGCAATTAGGCCAGAGAAGAGTATTGATATTTGTATTTTGTGGAACTAAAATGCACTATATTTATCAACTTCAGTGCTTTAAATTAAATACTGACAAGAAAAGATGGTGGGAAATTATTTGTTATCCCATCTGCCACTCAAAATGTCAAGTCTGAGCAATGCCACTTTACAGTCTTTCCTGATATGTGAGCATCATCAGATATTGCTTGTTTTTCCTTTTTGATGGCATTAAGAAAGAGCAGTCAAAACCATAAAGGTCAAGTTGTTCCTTCTGGTTTGTCAAGCTGTTTAATCATCTTCCAATGGACTTGGATTTTGGGAGAAATATGGATGACAGCAGTTTTAAGAGAACTGAAAACCAGTTCTGACATTGAAAAGCTTTTGGATGAAACAAAATTTATTGATCATAGGACAACAAAGTCATGTTATAAAAACTATTAAGGATTTATATAGTGCTACATTTGTCATCATGTTACTAGCAAGGATGAGTATGGCAACAGGGACCAGTTAGGCAGATTAACACAATGGCTGGATTCAATTTAAACAGTGTCTGTAAATTTGCCCTGCTTTGAGAAATGGCCCTTTTATGCTTCCACAGGAACAAACTTTGAATTAGTTCAAATGAAAGCTAATGGTGGTTTGGAATCCAAGGCTTAAATTATAATTTCCCATATATTCCCACTATATTCCCATAATAGTGACTGTGTGTGATTCATCCAATGATAATACAGGATTATAGTCCATACATGGTGGGATAATATTATACAGACTATATATAGCTGGTACTTGGATTTATTAAAGGATCATAGTCCACCTTTATTTCTGTATGAACAAAGGTCATTGAACCCTTTGCAGGCGGGAATCACAAAGGAGACTATTTTACATTTACTTTCAAACTAGATCATTTGGGAAGACATTGCTGAGAGATTATCTACCTGTGTGATATCTGATATAAAGCTTAACAGAGGTACTTAGCCCAAAAATAATCTTCTCTTGAGGTTTGGTCATTATTGGTTTGGAGTAAGAAAATGCTGTTTTTTCAGTAGCTGACTGATTTTTTAAAGCAATTTTTCCTTATTAGAAATTGCTTAAAACTTAGAGCTGTTCAAACAGATGCCACTGAGCTGGAAAGGCTAGTTGTAACTGTCCCACAAACTCAGGATATGCATATTGATTACACAACTCTGCAAGTTAACCACACTGTTGTATTTTGGGGGTAAATGCACATGTATCTGCAAAACAGCATTAGGAGAGCCAGTTATTGCTAGCAGCAAACATGTTTAATGACAAAAGAGTATGACTTCTGTAGGCTCAGCCTTACATACTCATTTGCAGATGTTAATGAGGTGGAAAATTAAAAAAGACAACAGTATGTGGCACTTGCTATTTCCAGCCACTCGAGTAACATATTTTACTTGTCTAGATCTAAGATTTTTTTGGCCAGAGATCACCATGCTCCCAATTTAAATAACAGAAAGTGTGAAAGTGTAAATTATCAAAATTTGTTATCACTTGGGGCTGTTTGGCTCATCTGCGAAGACGTACAGGTTAATTATTTTTATTTTATTAGAACAATATCACTAATGAGATGTGAGCAGAAGGAAGAAGAGGCATGCAGCTGAAGTTATTGTCAGATTCTCTGCTGGTAGTGCTATTTCAACTATTCTTGAGAATAAAATAGAAAGTAGATCCATGTAAGTTAAGAAGTCAAATTACAGTTTTTTTCAGCCCCCTTCACATAATAAATAGCATGTTCATCATAAAGTACAAAACCACATATTGAAAAGAGCTTTTTGACTAAGACTTTTGACTAAGTACCTGCAACAGAAATTAGACATTAAAAACATGCATATTTATATCTCAGTAGTGTAATCACTTTTCAATTAATTTATAGAATTTGGTGACTGAAACAAAACAATTGCAGACTTTGTTCTTTCTAATTTGTATGTTTGCTTTCACATGTGTACATAGGTCTGTGTTCGAATGCTGCTCAACAGTTCCTATTGCTTTAGACACTGGGTCATAAGAGCAGAACTGAAGGGACTAAAATGGATGTAAAATATTACATTAACCCTTTACATACTGTTTTTTTCATTTAAAATCCTGCAAGTTAAAGAAAGAAAAAGTGCATGTGACATTTTCCATTGACATCACAGTCAATGGACAGATATGGCATGACTTCAATGACACAGTTACTATTTTTCACCTTCCAAGCAATCATGATCTCAATGGAAGCAGCAGTAAGAGTTTCATACTGAAACTGTCTCAGGAGATAGAGCTTTAGTGGAAAAAATTCAATACACCTTTGACACAACGAAAACACAATTAACAGTAACTAAATTGTATTCCTAAAATACTGTTCTTTTAAAAAGCTAAATACTTGGTATTTAAAACTTTAAAGAAAGAATAAATATTTGTGATGCTTTGCATTGACATTGTGTTCCCCCTCCCTGAATCCCTGCAGATGCAACATGACTCTAATGGCACAGCTACCATTTTTTCAATTCGAAGAAATTTTTATCGCAATGGAAGTGACACTAAGAAATGCTCACACCAAAATCATATCTCTGGGCATAGGGATTTCATGCAATCGGTTGAATTTACCTATGACACAGGGAAAACTCTAGTGACAGTAACTCAGGCATATTCACAGCAGTGACTACTTTTCAAATGCAAAATCCTCAATAGCTGAGACTTCAAAGTGAGGACATCAAACACCACAACTAGAACAGAGCCCTAACATAATTTGCAAAACTGAGGATGAACAAACAGGCATGCCACCAGTAAACTTGCATTATATTTTGAAGAGAAAGCTAATAAAGTTTCCAGAATTCAACATAGCAAAACAAAAAATTTTCATTCAATTCCTAGTCTTTGTACCTAAACTCTTAAAAAAGCACAGTGTTTCTACTATAACTACAAAAAGCAGAGGGGCAAAAGTGACTGCAAAAAACAAACATAAGATATGAGGCATGGCTACAGGAAAAAAAACCCCAATCACTATCTGAGTCTACTATCAAGATCACACTCTGTGGTCTTAATCTACTAGTCTAAAGATTACTTCACAAAACTTAATCTCACAGGAACAAGGGATGAAGGGGAAGACAGGCAGTACCATTCATTTTTCTGTGTCCTGTCCACAGGAGCTACATCTACACTACAATCATGGGTCATGCTTCCTGCAGATGAAATGTTTGAAAATTTTAGCAGCAATCAGCTAATGATTTTTACTGCATAGGCATTAATGGATATCTGTTCATATTCATACTAGCAGGTCTAGAAGGACTTTCATGAAAAGATTAAAATGTTTGACTTAGTACACATTATTTCCTCTGTCAAGTCACAAATTTCTGCCACAAACTCTTGACAGTAAATGATATCCCTGAAAAAAATAATAAACTAGAACAACTGTCAAACAGCTATTTTCTCTCTCAATAGATTTTTTAAAAATGTGGAATCATCTGATGAAACTTAAACACCATTTTGGACCACTCAAAACAACACTGTGAAGGGAAATAAGCTCAATCAATTTCAACTTGAAATTTTACATATCAAAAATGTTAAAAGCAACAGAAAGACACATATTAAGTTGGAACCCCTCGGCAAACTTACATTTCTGTGGTCACCTTCCACATCCTCATTTTATGACATATGGCTTTACTGACAACTTAGCATTTCACCCTGCTTGCAAAAAAAAAAAAAATCTTCCCTTGGGCCTAGCCTTTTGTCAGATCTGCCAGATTTTGTTATGCAATTTACTCCTAGCGATTCCATGTTTTCCATGTTTTCTGTGGCAGTATGGTTTGCAAGAACAGAACAAGCAATGTAACCAAAATGAAATGCTGCATATTATAGAAAATCTATTTTTTTAAATTATGAATAGAACCAATCTCACTGCAATAACCATAATAAAACAAAATGAGTAAAAGAGGAGAACTTATAAATACTGTCATTGCTGACATGCAAAAGATGACTCGGGAAATAAAATCTTAATCTCTTTAAATAAATGGAAGCTTAGCTGTTGACTTTTATGTGAATGGTATTTCATGCAAAGAGCAATAAATGTGTATTTTCTTGAGTGTTTGAGAATGGCAGCAGTAACAGAGGTTCTCAGTAGCATCTCTTATGGACAGTTACCACTAACAAGAAAATAAACTACTAACAAGACAAAGTTATTGTTACCAGTCTCTGTCTCTTGTATTAATTGGAGAGGATTAAAGTTCTCATGTGTTCTAATTTATAATAATTCATTCACACTATTTTTTTTCAGTTAAACAAATGAAAAAAAAAAAAAAGAGAGAGAGCAAGAACATCACAGGTGCAAATCAAGAAAAGAAAAAGAAAAAAAGTTCCTTTCTTTTAACTCTTCTACATGCACTTAGATGAAGATCTGAGAGGAACAGACATGATGCTATAGAAGGACTTTATGATCCTCTAAACTCTAAGGCCAGGAAGACACTGGGGTACTCGTGGATGCTGGCATCCAGTTCCTCTGGCCTCACCCTGACTGTCCACAGCCCAGTATGCAATTGCTATTAACAGGCTCGATTCACTACACTCACCCTTGCCCCGTCACCTCTTCCCACTTTCTGACATTTTGATTGCTAGGATGATAATTGGAATCTTCAAAATTTTCCATGTGTAAAATTCCTCAGAGTCACATTTTCAAAGAGGCCTCAGACTGATTGCTAACATTTCATCAGGAGCTTTCATGTCTGAAACTCTGTACACACAAAATTCTTCCCATATTTGTACAGATTGAAAGAGCTTGCACAATCAAGCAGTAAAGGAGCACTCCCAACTGTGTGCTCCAGCAGCATCAGTTGTTTGAAGTCCACAAAAGAGCTACATCATGTTCTTTGCTGTTGAGCACTGTGTGGGAATTCATTGTCCTCTAGTTTTTCGTGCAAAACTTTGATAGTAAAAATCGTAAAAATGCTCTGTGCAGAGTGCTGAAAAGGTAGATTGCTAGCAGCACTAGAACAAAGACAAGTTTGCTTTTGCATTTCTTTTTCCTCACCTTCCAATCCTCTTCCAAGCTTTCTCATTATTTTCTTCAACATATTTTGATGTTCTTTTACACTTACTAAAACGCACTTTTACACTTACCTTTGAAAATTGTCTTTGTGTACTGTATAATAGTTGATTTTGTGAATCAAAACAATTAGAGTCCTTGGAAGGATCTCATTAATGAGTATGGCTTTGGTAATAATTTTCAAAGTTTTACCTTGTTTTTATTTTATATGAAAGGCACATGTCTGTACACAACATAAATCTAAATTTACATAGTAAAATATATCTGTGTTTTAGGGAAAAAAGATAAACACTCATACAAATGTTTGTTGTATTACTCTGGAGAAATGTCATTTCAAAACACTGAAAATAAGATACAGCCAATGAATAATACCTTATCTACTGATCATCAGACACAAATCTCAAGATGCCTCTTTGGATTCAAGCCAAAATCATGTGTCCAGAAAGTGACAAAACAAACAGTATTTTGTGTTTCAAGTACCAGATGAGTTGTACTGTACAAATGCTGGGCTCTCTTCCAAGCCTCCACAGGCGGCAAAACAGAATTGCAAGCAAGAAATTGTCCTGTGGTAAGGCTTCTTTTTCAGTCTGCACCCAAAGGTGATGTTCCCCGAAACAGGGGTGAACAAGATGTAAGTTGGAGTAGTGCTGTTTCTTGTTATGTGTGATATCGTTTAGTTCCACTGCATATGAACAATGCTTTACAGATAGGTGTTATAGTATGTATCAGCACTGTGTGTTTGAATAAACAGAAGAATTTACAGAATAGGCTCTCAGTTTGTGATGGGATCTAGATGCATTGCTTTGGTAACACCAATGAGGACAACTTTCAGGAGTAATGTATTATTGTATTAAATCCACAGAAAGCCTTAAAAGTCACGTACAAGCAGTACTGATTCAGCATTACTTCAGAACAGAAACAGAATACCAATTATCAGTGCAGCAGGCAGATACAACATGACAAATGCTTGAGACAAAAATGTCACAGAAAATCTCACATTTCCTCTCTTCATAAAATGTTCTTTGTTTCTATCATGGGCTTCTTCCTCCTTCAGTGTTCCTAAATAGCGAATTGAGACAGAAGGGAAAAATCCATTAGTTGACTGTGAGGGGAAAAAAACTCTGTACATGTACAACAAGCATTTAGTACATCCAAAGTGGGTTGCAAGTTATTGTGGATGTAAAGGAAATTATCAGGCTAATATTCAGCAATGAAGCAGACAAAATGTACTGAAGTCATACTCTAAGTTACTAATCCTAAGGAAGACCAAATCTTTCTTGATTTTTGCACGCAGCATAACAGTTAAGATTTCTTTTGCTTGCTACAGGCTAGAGTTGTTGCTAACACAGCAAAGTTGCACTCGGATTCAGAGCCTGTCGTTAAGAAGACTAGTACCTCATTCTGGACTAGATCCAGCAAAGCATTCAGCAGCTGTTTGACTTCAAATATAGTCTTAAATATTTGTTGTACTAAGGCACTTGCAAACAGTCCTAATGAAATCAATGGAACTGATAGACAAGTAAGGAATTACTTGCATGACATGGTCAGAAGTATCAGAAACTGGTTGAGAAATGTTCCATGTTAAATAAAGGTCAAAGTCTTTAACATAGTTTGGAAAAGTCCTTGCTCATTATTACTAGTGGAGAACAAAGCCACTAAGGCCCGGGGGAAGTAAACTGAAAAGTATTTGGCTCTCTTTTCTGACTTCCATTTCAGCCACTTCCACAATCTACAGGGTTCTCCTTATAAAATTTCCAGCTATTTTTTCTACCAGCATAGTTGCATGGTTGTGAAGCTTATCCACATCAAACAGCCTCCTTCACAGTTCACCAGTCATGCATTTTAATGTGTTTCTATTTTTCTAATCAGCTTGGTTAATCTCTGCTTTTATTGCATCTCACGTGTATATATACACATTATACTGCTGGTGGTTTATTGAATTTATAAAATTTCTTTACCCTGCTGGACTAGCTGATGAATTTTCTACTGATAGTTTAACTGTGGTAAGTAAGTTTCATCCATCATTTCCTTATTTATCTCTGAAAGATAAAGTAATAGTCACAGGGTCTTTGAAAAAAGATTTGTGACATGACCCAGGCCTTCAATGAAAACTAATAATGAATTGATAATAACAGGGTTTTGCTTAGGAATATGAGACCTGTCATAATGTGGGCTGGAAAGAAAGTTCCATTAAATAGCTTGCCAATGGTACAGTATTGGTCAATCTGATTGTTTCTCCTGCAGACGTTATAAATCAATAACATGTGCCCAGATTCATGAAGAAAGTTAAAATCTTTGTCTTTCAACAAAGACTATTCAAAGGATTTTTGTCATTGCTCTTTTCACATATTATTTAATAATTTGATTTATATTAATTCTCATTATCAGACAATGAGGAATTACCAACTCATATCCTTTGTATTACAGCCTGTACAATCACATAATGAAAAGGTATATCTAGAAAGAAACAAATTGTTGTTTCCACCCTCCTCAGAGAATAATATCCAGATGCAAATATGTGCTATTCTACCTGATTGCAAAAATAAGCTGTAGTTTTAAAAATTTCCTCTGACATTTTTCATTATTAGTTTTCAAAAGGCATATTGGGTTTCTATTTTACATACATATAAATGTTCACCTCTTTGCCAGCAGTGAAAAATATCTTCAAAATAATACAAAATTAATCCTCAATGGTACTTTCATGAATCACATGAAACTGCATGCATAGAACAATATTTTCTGGGATGTCAGAACCTCATTTTGAATGTAAAGAAAGACACTGAAGCAGACTCTGTCTCCCTGCAGCATGAGACTGATCCTTCAGAGGAACCTCAGCCCTAAACAAGGTAACTACCAAGAATACAAATATTTTTCCAGATCTACCTATAAAACAGCAAAAAAAAAAGGTAAAACTTTCAGATTGAAAAGCCTCAAACAAAGCAATGGTCAGAATAATATTATGCATTTTTTTTTTTGCACAGTAATTCACTGAAAGGTCTATAAAATGATTACTTATAAAAAAGAAAGAACAAATAGTAAACGAAGCTAAGGTACTTTTTTGGGGCAGGGCTCACACAACCCCCCTGCCTTGGAGGCTGTCCTATCCACAGTTCATGTTTCAAGTTAGTCGGTAAATGGAGGCACAAGAATGCAGAATTTGAATACAGCTTCAATTTCAACCCTTCCTAGTATTAAAGGCAATAACACCCTAAGGTCCTCTTTTAGAACAATCACAATTTATATAGTCTTTCTTGAGATTGGACTTGTTGATTTAACCACACTGTTACTATTACTGAACTGGTCCAGAATTGACTCGTTCCTATAATTTGCTCTATGAGTAATATAATTATTCATCTGCAATAAAGAGTTTTGCCTGCGTCAGGTGTTGTCTTTTCACTTAAACAGTTCTTTCTTCTTCTTGGTGTTTCTCCTGTGTACTCTTTCTCTTATCCCCTTAAATTAATTTTAATTAAATTAATTTTAAATAAATAAATTAAGGTAATTAAATTAAATCCCCATAAAAAGAGCAAATATTTCCTATCTCAGCTCCTCTCTTCTTTTTTATTATCCTAAACTAAACAAACAAAGCTTTGCTAGTCTCACAGTACTTTTTCCACTCACTTTTCATACTTGTAGCCTTTTCCTGAATATTAATTTTAATTTATCTTCATTCATCTCAAAAGACCAGAAATTAACTAAACTTTTGCAGATAAAGCAAGACCATTACTTACACAACAGTGTCCTAGCTTGAGGTAAAACAGAACCAATTCTCCATTGGGATTTCCTGCGCAGGTTCAAATCCTGTGAGAGATCAAAGGGTCAGCCCTCTTTCTTCAATGGCCAGCACCCAAGGAGGACTCTCTCTGTTCATGTGCCTTTGATCCTGATCCATGCATTCCTGAACCCAGATTCAGAACCCAGCTCCTGTCCATCACTGTGTCCAGTCTGGGACTTCCCATGCCTGTCGGTGATGCGATCGTCATCCTGGGAGCTTGATATGGCTTTGTATATCTTGTATGTATTTCATTGTTTTCTTTTTTATTTCATCTTTTAATATTTTATTAATTTATTAATATTTTTATTAAAGTAGTCTAAGTTTTTTGTAAATTCATAGGTCTCTTCCTCTCTCTCCCCCCTCTCCTTGGAGAGAGAGGTGGGGGAGAGCATCTGTCATTTGTTTCAGTGACTAGTCTGGCTCAACCCATGACAAACGGTTCTACTGTACCTACTGCTCTTGTGCACTTGTATTAGTCAGAAGTCTATGTCTGAGTCTGTAACTGTGTGAGCTTTCCTGAGCACAACTGAGTATGTAAAAAGGTGAACTTTTAATATTGCAACAATGACATAACTGAGCATTAGGAAAAGAGTTTGAACTGCATGCTTGGTCTCTGTGTGTGGAGAACATCTTACAAATTAAGCGAGGAAAACCAATTTATGTTCAAGCAAATGTTCCAAACAAAAGATGCAGCTGTTTCCTCAACAAATTGTGCAAAGAAATCCTCTTATCCTTTGATTCTCCTTTCTCTGCAGTCACCTTCTGCTTCATACTGTACCATGAAGAATATGTATGAGTAAGTATACTTATTTGTCATTGTCTACGGACTTTCAGAAAGTGTTTTTGCTTAATGCAAGCATTGCACCTTTGTGTAAAGGCATGATGCTCTTTAGTTCTGAACGTTCTTCAATATTATTTGCATTTTTTTCCAGCATAGCAAGTAATTCTGGTTGTTTTGCAAACTAATTTCACTGAGTAATTACATCATCTTCCTGCCAAAACATCTACACTTTCCTACTCTTAACAATCCTGTTACTTCTAAACCTAGCTTTGCAGCAGTCTTCTAGTTATTTTAGGTGTTCTGATCTCCATTATTATTCAAATCAATATTTTAAAACAAAACCTTACATTCATTGTTCTTTTCAGTTGTCTACTTCTTATTTGTATCAGTCATCTGCTCCACCTGGGATTGCAATAAAATTTAAAATCACACTTCTTTTTTATTAACACCTTTGTCGCTGTTTATTTGTTTCAGAATTTTTCTTTTTTCTGCTTTGGAACTACATTTCTAATGCTATGAGGACTTCTTATGCAATTAAAAATAACGAAATAAGAGAAGTTCTGACACAAATTTGAGGAGACTGTTTAGCACTATAGCTGCTGCTGTAAAGGAAGTTAAAAGAAAGAACTTGAGAAAGAAGGAGGGTGTAGGTAAAATTTCATTTCAGCATTTCAGTGGCCCTGGTCTGCACCACTGTTCTAGTCCTCCAGCCAGCCTGACTATCTGCTCCAAGACAGCTGAAGACCTCTCTCACTTCCCACACACCTTCCACCAATCTGTAAATGTTCCTAGTGGTAATACAAAATACTTCTTGAATAGCCCTCCCTCCTGTGATGGCTGACTATGCAGCATGGAGGGTCAAGAGAGACACAGAAGGGTACATGGAATAAGTTTAGGGGACATTTACTGCCTTCTAGAGTAGAAAAACTCTGGCAGGGGGGAGACAGATAGTAGCCACCGTAGTGCACATTTGATCTCTCTGTAGAGCCCATTGAAAATGAATACTTTCTGAAAAAAATAAAGCCATTTTCTTAGTCTACTTGCCAAGCAGTAGCAGCAAGATATTCCACGTATCAATGCATGGCATCCCATAGAGTCTGTGTCTCTGCCAGAAAAATTCAGTACAAATTACTTACTCTGCTAAGGAATTTCCAGGTACTCACATATGGATACGCTCAACACCTTGCCCACTCTACAGCCCTCTGAAGCCATGCCAGTTATCATGGCAGCCATGCAAAGAAATGCTGCAGGACTCAGAAAGTTAGCTTGAACTGCTTGAAGAATGTCATTTAGCACACAACAGTAGTCTTCTCCAGGATCCAGCTAGGGTTTCCCATAATCTCCACTGCAGCTCATTTTTCACCCTTTTTACAGATCTTGTATTCCAAGACATTTTCTCTATTTTCTTTGGTTTATTTGAATACATTTTTTCCCATATCCAGACAATTCCCAGTGCCAGTTTAAATGTAAGCAAAACTTAAGTAAAGACCCTTGCCCTAGAAGTCATAGATTACAGAATTAAAATAGAAACCCATCACTATTCTCAAAGGCTTTCTCTCCCCCTCTGTCACACTAATCCCCTCAAACAGTACAGGGTTAACTAAATGCTTTGGATTGTATTCTACTAAGTGCCAAGAGATAAAGTTTATGTACTGTCCATAACATCTACCTGTGAAACTCTGAGACTGCTTTAATCTCAAATGCTCCTTCCTGAACATCCTATTTGCTGTCTCTTCGTCTTGCAAATCTCTTTACCCAGGAGGTGCAGAAGGGCTTGGGTGGGAATGCAGGGCAGGATCCGACTGAGCGCACTTGAGAGCAGGTGTCTCTGCAGCTCTCAGATTCTCCAGAGCTCCTTCCCCATCAGCCCAGGCCTGGCTAGCAGCTCCCAGAGGGTAAACAGTACTAAGTCATGTCCATTCTGGCATGTTCACCAACCTCAACATCAGGTGCAGGGGCACATTTGCAGGGGAGCAAAGATAATCTCTCACCAGTAATAGGAGAGAGGTCAAAGGCATGGATACAGTTAAGCAGAAATCAGGCTTTATTAATAATGAGTAATATCCTCAAGAATGACCTTTACTGCAAGGGTTCCGTCACTTAATGGGATTCAGAGTTACAGAAGGTAGTTACCATGTGAGACAGATCAATAATTCAATTCACTACAATTTCTGTAGTCTCTCTGCCACATGACAAGGCCTGGAAATCTCTGCTAAGTGTGGTTTTTGAAGCTGCTGTGGATCCAGCTCTTCCCTGTGACACTTGGTGGGCACTTAATCAGATGAACATTCTGAAATAAGGAAGAAGAACAGAAGCAGCATATAAAACTTTGTGCTGCAAGTTAGGAGATCAAGGCTTTAATGGTTGTTCTTCCTATATATGATGCTTGCATGCGAGTCCACTTCCTCTCCAGTCTTCCCTGTTTGTTTAAATTACAAAGTTTTTAATGATCACTCTCACTACTCATTTGTGAACTGCACAGATAGTGCAGAGAGACTTTGACAGCTTTGGGAGTCTCTCTATGTGACTGCAATTCAAACACAAAACCACACATTTCAGAACACCTTTTTAGCAATTCCTATCCCTGCTGCATTTTCTGCCCAGGTCTGAATGGAGACGATGGTGTGGTGACAATGAACACATTTGATTGATAGTATTTCCCAGAGAGAATCCAGTTCAATGATATTGCTTAGAAGCCAATAAATACTGAGTAGTCACAGGCACATTCATACATGTGGCTTGTTAGCACCCCCAAGACTGGTTCCGATGAAGGATTTCTGTTATTAGAGTTGAATGCATCTTATTGCAGCACTGTTAATCGTTTTGATAATTGCCATACAGTTTTAAATTTCTCATCCTGCCTTGTAATTAGATAAGAAAAAATGTTCAGAACTTACATCATTTGGGAGATGAAAACCAATAATATGCAGCTATATGACTAGCTAGACCTACACTGGTATCCTTGCACAGTGCTGCACTGCCAGAGAAGAATGCCATCTTCCATTTGGGAACATCTCACATAGTACTAGGTTGGGGAAATGGCTCTTTTCTTAGTCACTTAGGTGCTTTTAAATTTCTTGGCAACAGTGTTTAGAGAATTTTCTGGAGTACAGCACATTTCATTTCAAGAAAATCCTAGCAGTGTCTGTCTCAAATAATACAAAAAAAAAAAGCCAAATAGATTATCACAGAGGGAAGATTAAAAGAAAAATAAGCAACCATAGCAGGAGAAACACAAGCACATGAGCTTGGCTAAGATATATATTTTTTTTAAACTGGAATAAGTAGTAAAACGTTTCAGAAATTGATCCTTTTTTCCTTTTTTTTTTTCTTTTAAAGAAATAAAAACATATGGGGAATATTCTTTTTTGTTTTGGAAGTTTGTATAGACTGACAAAAGTTAACAACTGCAATCCAGGATAAAATTAAACCAAATAACTAACAAACAGAATCTCTCTCTCAGCAATAGGGAGAAAGTGAGCTGGAGAAATGGTGAGGAGAGGAGAGGACAAATCCTATGCAAGTCAATTCTTTCTACAAAAATAGAAGTAGCAGAAGGAACAAATTAGCAGGTTTTTTTAGATACAGCACTGAGTAGTTAAAAAGAAATATGATGTAATTGGGGTCATGGAGATTTGGCTTATGCAGAAGGACTGGCTAAGATACCAAACTGAAAAATAAAAAGAAGACTCAGAAGAGTTGAAAAAAAATAATGGGAAAAAGGAGATTCAATACTTAAAGAAATAAATTTCATACTGCAGGCTTGGTGAGGAACTGAGAAGAAATTATCAATCTAATTACAGAGGTGTGGGAGTGAAAGGCAGAAGTATTAGATGTTGGGACATCATAATAACCCTATGTCATAGAAAAAACCACAAGGCAAAATATGATCACATATACTTGACCATGGTGGAGCTTGTCTGCAATCTGCCTGCAAATACGGAGAGAGTCAATTTGGCTGACTAGGAATGGACAGATGAACCAGAGAGAGAAGGAGGCTGTCTGAGTTTTTTTGCATTATTTGCATTATTTCTGCAAATGCTGCTTTGTGATCAGATACCCTACATCAAGCTACAACTGTAGGGTTTTTTTTAATTTTGGTTGAATTTCCTTTGTTTTTTACCACCTGATGCAGGTATCTTGAAAGCTCCCCTCCTTCAAGACATTAACAGACAAGATCATTACCTTACTTCTGCAATGATGATAAGAAGAAAGCAATGAAATGTGTGTCAGGAGCTGTTCCCAACCGTCCAGCAATGCCTAAAGGAAACATAACCAGTGGTACAGCTAGTCTCTGACAGACTGTTCATCCAGCAGGATGCAGAGAAGAGAGCCTGTCTCTGGCAGTAATTAATGAACAGCAGAATCTGGCATCAGTCTCCTGCTTGCTATACAAATCTAAATCCATGGCTTTGGAAAAGAATTGAATTCCTAAAGGCTGAAATTCCAGAGCTGAAAAGCACCACTACTATTACAGGCCAACACAGCCAAAAACACCAAGGTGATGAGACTGCATTTTGAAAGGCCTCTCCAAAAGCTCTACGTGACCTGTCTGGGAAATAAAACTGCTCTGGATCTCTGGAGTCCCTGGAAGAAATATTTGAGGAAATCCTACTTGGCCAGTCACCACCCAGTTTACAGTTTCCTAGATCATGTATCTTCTAAACCACACAATTTTGACACCAGCATGAAGATCCAAATGTCACGTTTGCATGAACTGCTGGAAAGTCACACACATCTTTCACTCTCCACTCTCACAAATTCCTTCCTTGCATGTTTACTATTTTTTACAGTAAAGATTCATCAGTTACCAGCCTCAACCAGAATCTCACTAATCAACAACTAAATACAGCATACAATACAATAAGTTGTCCAGTGACTCAGCATCTTCCTTTCTTGTCCCTGAGTTAAAATCTTTAGTAAATATTCATGGAGCTTCTTGAAACTGTTCCTGCCATGAGGCCTTTTCAAAGGAAATATATTTCTGACAATGTGTTTTAGCTCAAGTATTTTTAAGTGTCTTCTGCTTCCGTTGCTGAGAATCAGTTAAAAAGCTATAACTTGTGCCACATCTCTCCTCATGCAAGCTATGGCTTGTTCCAGCAAAGTATGTGAGTGTGCAGCACTGGTATATATTTTAAAATTAATTCAATAAAAAAGGTAATTAATACCAGAGAGGTAATTAAAAAAAAAACACACACACACACCCCCCAACCAAACAAACAGATAAAACTCTGTAGATAATTTTATTCTTTCCTTCATAATCATGCCAACTTTTCTTCCTTTTGTCTTTGAGATTTGTGCTCTCACCTCCTTTGCTGAGCAGACCTTAGATTCAAGTTTATAACAGTATTTTCAGAAGATTTCAATCAAGGTTTTTACAACTTAGTAAATTATGTTTAAAATTAACTTTCTGGTCATTTCTTTATTAGGGCTTTTGTGGTCCAAATACCACAAGGGTCTAGGCCTTCAAATGTACTTGTCTCCATACTTCTGCAGATCTTTTCTAAAGCATTTTATTCTATTCCCATCCCTTTCACTGTTTCAATTTTTATATTTAAAGCTATGTTTAAATATGAATAATCTAGTAAACACCTTGAAATCACCTGCCTTCAGCTAATGTTAATGAAAGCTATCACCAAAATAAGTTACAATAGTTACAATGATTTGGAGAACCTCAGGCACTGAAACAGTTTAAATAAATTGACACAACACTCAAAAATATTCTAGAATGATGAATTATTTCTAATCCATTAATATTGCACAGTCCTTTTATCATTTCAAGGCTATTTTTATAAGGATTCAGGGCTCAATTGAATGTAATTTATTTGAAATAGCAAATAGAGGCAAATATTCAGCTAGTGAACTTTTATGCTTCCTTAAGAGTTCCATTTCTATACTATGTCTGCCTGGGTTCTTTAGAGAGTAATATTTTATTATACAATATTTATATTCTGTCATCCAGCTACTTGGCACACACAAACCATCGCACTTACTGATTCAAGTGGAAAGATGACATTCTGTAACCTTTAGGGCACTTGCTGAGGGTACACTCTGTCCTCTCATCCAGGTTGTTGATGAATCATAGAATATGTTTAATAAGACTGGACCCAGTACTGACCTCTGGGGAACACCATTAGTTACAAGCCTCTAACTAGACTCTGCACCGCTGATCACAACCCTCTGAGCTCTACTATTCAGGCAGTTCTCAATCCACCTCACCGTCCACTCATCTAACCCACATTTCCTAAGCTTACCCCTGAGGATGTTATGGGAATCACTGTCAAAAGCCTTGCTGAAGTTGAGATAGACAACCTCCACTGCTCTCCCTTCATGCACCCAGCCAGATATGAAATCGTAAAAGGTTACCAGATTGGTCAAGCATGATTTCCCCTTGATGAATCCATGTTAACCAGTCTTGATAACCTTTTTTCCTCTACATGCTTAGAGATAATGAATCCAAGACTTTTATTATCCGGGTGGAGTTTAGTTTTGAGATCATCTTTAGACAATATAATATAGAAACAATCAGCCCTAAGCCCCTGATAGAGAGCTCTCTTTTTTATTCCCGTGCTCACCCGTTTTTTGCTTTCACTGGGTTAGTAGTGATGAGGGCAAGTGTTGTCCTGCCTAAAGTGTGTATTTAGCAGCTGTAAATTCTGATAGTTCCATTATGCAGAACCGCCAATGGATAGTTGTTTTGTATTTGAAGCTCAGATATGTTAATAAAATAGTATATGTGAATTCAAATTCTTAGAGTTGTATATCCTTTTACGAGCACTTTATTTATTCAATAAACTCAGCAATTATTATAATAAGAGTAAAAGACTCTTCTGGAATAATAACTGATGCTCCAAAATATTTTATTCCACACAAACCATGCATTTTAATTTTATCTCATTTTTAATTTGAGGAGGATATCTTAAGGAGCAAGACGTCTTTAATAATGCTATATGTCTGTTAACTTTCCTTTCCCATAGTAAATACTAGGCAGCTGAGGACAAACTTGAAAGACAGATAAAAGTCTGAAGCTCCTGCACACATTCTGGTAATCAGCAGCTGCATAGGAAAGAAACAAATTAGTGCTCTAATAGAGGGAAAGACAGACAGGATTCAGCCATTATATATTTCTCTTTGGTAGCTGCATGTTAACTGCAGAAAGTGCTGTTTCTTGCTGGTGGGATCATCACAGGAGACTTGGGAAGGAACTGGGAGTAGTGCAGTCAGAAGAGAGGATTTAGGAGACAAAGGACATAAATCCATAGGAAGTCAGGCCTCATTAATTCCACTATTCATAATGAAATGCTGTTCTCTTTCATAACTACTATTTGATCTACAGTTGCAATTCTGTGTTATTTTATATGCATGTATACATTTACTATACACACATATGTTTCTGTAAATTATTATTTTAACTAGTCATAAAGAGGTGCCTGTTTTACCTTTTTTTTTTCCCTTGATCTTCACAGAGCTTGATCAACCACACATCCCACCCCGACACACTTGTATTCACTGATGAAATGTTGAACTGGTAACCTATTCAGTGAGAGATTTAGCAAAGAAAGATTGCATCAGGAAAAACAGCAAGTGAGCTCCAAATCAAGGAGAACATTGAGCAGTAAATATTTTTCAAGAGACAAAGGATAAGCCACATGGCTATTTCCTTTTTGAGAGGGGACAGGCGGACCAGTGGGACATCAGATTTTTCAGATTAGTAACAGTGACAAGAAAAAAGGGTATGGATCAGTTTGGTTATTTGTAGGTGGGTAGAAAGAAAAAATAATTGGAGAAGTAAAGTAGTCAGGGAAGTGCAGAATATTGGTAAAAAAATTGAAGATAGTGATAGATGACCCCTGACAAAGCAGAGTTTTGGTTTCAGCATTCTCTCTAGAAACCCTGAAAAAGTGGGAAAAGGAAATAACATGTTTTCTTGTTTGGATTTTAACTTACTGCTTTCAGGTTCTGGAATGCTTTTTCTCCACGTATTCATTGAGACACAAAGCAAAATATGGAAAGAACAGCCATGCTATGAGTCAGAATGGGCAGGAAAAATGTGCATGGAGGGGAGAAGTGCATCTTGATAATGAACTTCTAGTTTAGCAGCAAATCATTATTGTTGGAAACTCAGAAATCTATCCAAAATAAGTTAAAAAAAAAGTATTGTGGGCAACAGATTATTCCAGTATCTCATGGTACCAACAGCTCTTATCAACAGAAAGACGCAAATTGTATTTTTAAACTGAAGTCACAGGATAAGTGTGAAGTCTTTAAAGGAACTGTAGTGCAGTCTGAGCTATAAAATGCTGGGCTAACAGTCACTTATAAATCTCCTTGACAGTTATGTCTGCAGTTCTAAAACTGAACTACTGAAACAGCGATACAATAATAATAAAAGCAATGCAACATAAGTCCTGGATGTATTAGATTTATGAATAGGATATTCTTTCATGAAAAGGGCACAGAACCCCCAATTAGCTAGAAAAAAAAAAAAAACAAAACAGAATTTTGTCAGCATCCAGCAATGTGACTATCATCCGGATGATGAATTATGCATTCCTTAAACTAATCTGTTTCTCTAGTAATGCCATATTGAAAAAATAAAAATTGTAACTATGACAATCTACATTTTTTTTCTGTATTTTGATGTAGTAAAGAAGATCATTATTAATATTTCACAAGTGTAAGGAAGAAATGGAGAGAGAAAAATAGGAAGAGCTGTCTACAAACAGTCTGTTCAATAGCAGACATCAACAGGGCTTGTGCTTCTGTATTACCAACTTACCAGAATACAAGGATATTGTTATACCAGTTTTCTGGCTTGCTTTCTTCTGTAGAACACTGTTCAGAAGGTTTTTAAGAATACTTTCCACAGAAACTTAGTATACCAGTAATTAGAATCTTTCTACCACTAAAGAAACACTAAGAAACCTTGGACCTTAAGGATACTGGATTGAGTCCTATTGCATATACCCTAATGCTGCATTATGTATTTGGGCACATGAACTATCCTATTGATTTAAATTAGACTAAAATTACGTTTAAGTTTAAATTAGGTGCTTGAAGTTAGACAGGGCCTTAAATGTTTTGCTAAACCAGCCTCTTTTTCACCACTGATCTAGTGAAGCAGACCAAAGCAATGGCAATTTTGAGTCAGAAATTGTTGACCTTGTTCTCTTCATATAGCGACGTCAGCATCAGGCTGCAACTGGGGAAACCACATTCCTGTGGGCCTTCTTTGAAGGCATAATGAAACTTGGTAATGGTGCTTGTGGCAAGAGATCTTCTTTTCACTGAATGGCCACAACTGTGGGGTAGTATGAAGCAGCAAGCACCTATGGGCCTATTTCATATCATTTAAGTTATATTTGACCAGTCTGAATATACAATTACATAAAAATTATTCTATAACTTAGCATAATGATAACTCAGCTTCCACTGGGCTTTGCACAGACATAAGTATGGTAAAAGTATTCACACAGCTCTGTCAGTGCATCTCATTAGCAATTTCTGACAGCTGCTTCTTCATGCTTGATCTCCTGACAGAAGAGGCAGACGACTAGTTCAGACTTCCAATTGTGCGATGTAGAAGGGTGATTATATAGTTTGCCTCAAATGTCTACTGAAGAAATCTCAGTTCTGATTGATTGCAACGGTAATCTGCAATATGGATCTAACCCAGAGAGGAGCTTAGACTGATCCTGTTCCGTTCAGATCAGAAGAGTCTTAACCACATCCTTCAAAGGAACAACTCGGAGGAAAGAGGGCCCAGTATTTGTTCAAGGGAGGGGAGTGTAAGTCCTTTACTTTGCATTTTATTGCCAATCTCACTCACTTAGGAACACAGGTCATGCTTTCCCATTGCACATTAATATATGAAAACAAGTTAATGGGAAAAAAAAACTTAAGTTATTTACAGTTTCCCAGCATAGCCCTCCTCAGCACAGTCAGTGTTAGAAGAACTGAATGACTCGGTAAGACTGGAAGCTCAGTACACTAGATTAGTTCTGGTAGGTGGAAGAGGACTTCAAAGAAATCAAAGACTGAAAAATAAGTGTAGTAACTTCTGCAAAAAATGACAATGTAGAAACAGGGATGGACACTGCCCTGGCTGAACAAAATTATGATTGTGTAAAATAAGTGTGAATTCAAAATCACGCAAATGTTGCTTAGAAGTAGAGAGCAAATGCAAACTTCTACAGAATTTTACTATTATCTTCAGGATATGTATTAATCTACTTACATCCACCTACTGTCAGCAAGCGACACATTTAGAAATAACCTTCAAAACCTGCAGGGGAAGAACTTGTCCCCAGTATGGTGAATAGAAACCTTCATTTTTCTCAGAGTTCATTCCTTGTTACATGCAGTTGCCCCAAGAAGTTAAAGAGAAACTGGATGAGGAACAGCAATTACATTCTGGCAATGACTGTTAGTGGAGATATCACCCTCACAGTTTCTAAATAAACCAAATATAAATATAACTTAGTACTTGAAGGATATACATATCTATATATCTACATATGTACGATAGCTGGGAGAAGGGGTTGTATGTTTTATGTTTTGTACTTGTGAACAACATCCAGCTCATTTCAAAAGAACTAAAGATCTAACAGTGAACGCTACCCCCACTATATTATCAAGGTTGCAGGCAATGACAGCTGATTAACATACATCCAATGTTTTACTAATGGTGATAATCCATGAACTCAAACATTTCATTGGTAATTTCTCTCAAGCATTCATGCTTTGTTAAAGGAAAAAATTCTGCATCATGCTGTACTGTAGAAATAAAGATAAAAGGTAGTTCCAAAACAAACTGCCAAGGGTTACGACGCTAAAAGCATCACTAACTTTCACAATAAAATTAAGCTTTTTTGATATGAATTATGTTGCCACAGAAACCAAAACCATAGAATCTGAGACCATTTTCTGCAGAATTCATGTGACCTTGAGTTTAATCAACAGTGATGGTATTAATTTAAAAGCTGGGAAATAATAATAATAAAAAAAATCTGCCATTTTCTCAGAGTCAATAATTTCACAGCTGTGGAAAAGGACAGTTCTTCTTCAACAGTGTAATTTTGTAATTTGAACTCCACTACTGTGAATGCTATTGGACATAGTGTCATCTTATTATCTTCACTGGAGTTGCTCATAATTGCAAGCAGAGCTGACACATCCAGCAGTAAGGTTCTGGAGGCCAAAGCTTTTAGCTTAGGAGATTTTCCAAAAGATTTTATCTTCTTTTCTTGTATTTGTCAGAAAAAAACCTCCAAATGTAGCTGTGGCACTTCAGAAATGATTGCTAATATGCTTTGGAGAGGAAGATAGGGAGATCACTCCAGGGAGTTCTCCCTCAGTAGCTCCATATTCTCTCCCACGCCCTGTAATTTCCACCCTGGGGAAGCTGACAGAGATTGGTTCTACCTATGAAATTTCCCTAAGTACCAAACTAAGTGCTATTAAACCCATGGAAGCGAAATTTGATGTTAAATTGGGCACTTATGCTCTATGAATGGGAAAAATTAGGGGATAAAATGGAAACGCTTGAAGGTACTCTCTCAGCTATAAATGCTCAATATGATATATATATATAAAAAAAATCTAAAGGCTCTTTCTGGTATGTTAAAAATAATTATATTTTATGCCATAAATTAGAGGGTCTAGAGAGCCAGTGTCAGAGCAGGTATTGTAGCACGAGTGGCATTTTTGAAGGAAATGGTGACATTGAAGTAGGCTTCTGAGTATTCCACTTCCATGGCACGACAAGTGTATCCGATCTAGTGAGCTTGCAAAAAGTCATACAGAACTATGACCTGCCTTGTGAAGCAGCTTCTGTCTTCCAGCTGAGCATGTTCCAATTCCATTGCTATTTCCTAAGCAAACTTAAAACAGAATTCTAAGAACCTTACAGTTGACTCTATGGGAACAGAATTTCTATTTTAGAATGGGTTAAAAAACACATAATGTGCATATTTTTGTTGAAAGCAGAACCATTTCTAAGCTTTGTCAAATATGTTCCTTTAAGGGAAAAGATAAATTTGTGTTCATATTTATTTTGTGTTATAAAAGCACTTATTTCACATAAACAATTAAAATGTAAATGGGATATTTTTTCAATAGAATGTATATTGAAAAATATATTTTTCCATCTTGCAAAAAGTAGAAGTAGCCTAGAAACATCTTTACAGAACCCAAGTGGGGTAGGAGAGCAAGAGTTTTAATGTTTACTCAATTAATGCAAGTCATTAGTGATGAAATGGCTCTTCCTACAGCCCTTATCTAGTTTTATTCCAAGACAGAAATTTTAACCCTTCCAATGATGTGGTCTGTATTTCAAATTTGCACTGATATCTACACACCTTTCTTACCAGCAAGTAAATATAATACTTCCTTACTGAGATATAAAGGATAGCTCATAGTAGTGAACATAATCCTTAGAAACTAGATGTTTCCCACATGACATCCATTTAAGCTCTCTCCTGAGAGCAAGCCTACCAGATTTTGCTGTCATTCACGTGCATTCACTTCAAAACATATGCTTCTTGTCATACTGCATGTAAATATTACAAAACTTTCAGGAAACAGTCCCTCTCTGAAGGAACCCAAACGACTTGGCTGATATCCCACTCTTGCAACTCGTCAAAACTTGGCAACAGGAACCTATCTTGCACGTGCAAGAGATCAAGTAACCTAGTATGTCTTTTACGACTCTTCCTATTACTTAGAATTTCCCTCTCCTCCATGTTCATGCACTCAGCATAACTTTGCAGGATACTTGTTGATTATTAAAACTATATATAATCTGCATTTTAAAACATAAAAAAGTTCCCTTATTATGTTTTAGTTATATAAGCAGTGTTTTGTAATTGTTTTTTTCCACCAGGTGCCTTTTCTGTGTACTACATACTGCAGAATCTAGATACTCTCCAGGTGGTCCCTGAGGTTAGAAAACATTGTGTAAAATTTAACCCTCTCCTCTGACACTTCCATAACAACTGCTGGCAGGAACTGAAACGTGGTAAGGGGAAACAAAGCAAAACAAATAGAAAAGCCCCAAGCCAACAAGCAAAACCTACAAAGGGGTTCTGATTCAACACATTTTACCATAAAAAAGTAGGACACATTTTCAGGCTACAATGAATTAGAGATCTCAGACAATACTTCAGATCCATTTTCCCTTATCCTGATTCCTGCAGCGTTCAATTTTTTTCTGGTTTTTGTCAGTTAACATGTGTTACGCTGAAGACATAAGAACTCTTGAGGTTTATATTTTTTAGCCTTGCTCATTTAACTGTGAAAGTCCATGAAAATGTATAAGCTGTTTTTTACTGCTTTTAAGCCCTAGACTCCATAGAATACTGTAACAAGGAGGTATTTATTCTAATTAGTGTTATTTTAAAGTAGTTAGATAAAGAACTGTATACACAGAAACAAAGAGCAGAGGCAGTGCTTAAAAACCCCACAAACACCTTCTCATAGAAATCAGTGGTATTTAAAAGGATCTCAGGACCACAGCAGAGGCAAAACTACACAAGATAAGCACCTGAATTAACATAAATCTCAAAAACTAAATACAGAAATATGGATTGGAGGTCAGGAAAGTGTTATACCAGGGTGTTAATGAGGCTTTTGGTGGACTACGGCATTCAGTTCCAGTCTCCATGTTTCAAAAAAGTATTGAATTTCACAGACATTAGCAAAAGTGCTATAACAATTATTTTACATTGTAAAACAGCTTATACTTTGAGAAAGACCAAAACAAATTCTAGCTCAGACCATATTTAGCTAAACCAAGAATTGACAGTACTGGGAAACCTACCCAAGGCAGTAGATTCATTATCACTTCAGCTTTTTAAATCCAGATTGGACTTTTCAGAATGGGCAGAAGTTCAGACATTGAATGAGATTATTACTGGGCTACAAATGCCATTTACTGAAACTCCAGTCATCTTTTATTTCAGTAGAGGTCATACCAGAAAGGGTTAATGATCTATTATGACATCAACAATTGTTCTACAAGTCTATCCAGAATTAAATGTTAAAAATGTTGTTATGGCTTTTCAAAGTACTATCATTCAATTTCACCAATACTCCTTAGCTCTTATAAAAAGCCTAAATAGCTTTCTCATTTTGAGAAAGCAGTGAAGCTAGTTTGGTAGCTATGAGGAGCTTATTTTGAAGAGCTGCTGAAGCTCCCTCCAAATCTGAAACCCCCCATTCTTTTCAGTATCTTCCTCTCATGAAAATCTTTCTAAAATTCTACCAGTCACCATCACCCTTCCCTATCCCCCTACTTCTTTTCTGTTGAATTACTCTGTGGGAGGACATCCAGACCAAGCAGCAATTCCTAAATCATACAAGTGTTATCTTTTGTAATATTTTGTTTCCTTCTTTCTACATTACAGAAATTCTTTCTCCTGTTACCCAACAAGTACTAGTTCTTGTTTAACAAACAAACACTGCCTGCTGAATCAGAGCCTACTACCCTTTTTCTGTTTGGCTTTCTTTTTTTGAAAAAAGAAAAAGTTTTCCTGGAGTCCAGTATGAACATGTGAACATTTGTTTCACCTTACTGAATCTATGTAACATTTGAGTGAATAATTTTCCTTTACAATCCAGATCACTAAATCCAGAGACATGAAATTTTCAGTGTTATTAGAGGTGCTCAAAGGCTTGTTGTTAACTCAACTGCTGTAGTAAATTCAGAATCACCTTAAAACCTGGCAAAATGTTCTCATCCATCAGACCAAAAACAAAGATAAATATTCCCCCTGACTAATATTACACTAAACATTTCCAATAACATTTTTTTAAAATTATATGTGATTTTTTTTGCACAAATGCTAATTACTGCACTCATTTGAGATCTACATAAGACCAGCAATATAGTAAATGACTAGAATATTCATGGAATGATGACAGCCAATAGGACTCAGGACTCAGTTATAGACCCCTCTACAGTATCAAAGGTAAGTTCATAATTAAGTCTAGGTACTGAATTAGCAGTGACAGTGGAAGGTGTTCCTTGAGCTTTTTGTTTTCTGTTTTACCAGTTTTAATTTGTTTTTTTTCAAGATCAGTGTTATGGACTATCGAAATGAAAAAATCTCACAGAAACTACCTGCAAATTCAATTATATTTCCCTTTCTTCTCAGTTCCGTGTATTGTAAATTTTGATAACAAAAAGTCTAAGTCAGAAGCTATTCGACTTGTGGAATTACAAAAAAAAAAAAAAAAGCTATTAAATCCCCTATTAAGCTCATAGGAAGATGCTAAATTATTTTTCTCAAGGAGATCCTGTGCAAATTTAATCCTATGTACCTGTTTCTACATCTCTAAAATATTATCTTTAAATATAGGCAGCTGGCTTGGATTATTCTACAGTGGGAAATATTTAGAAATTTTACATCTTTATCTATGATTTTTATACAAGATTTATTCATTCAGTTCTCTTTATCTATATAGTGCAGCGTTTATACATAGGTTCTCACAAATGCAGCCTCTCAGAACCTACCAGTTAGTCCATATTCTTCTCTGAATAATGTAAAACCATTTCCAGTTGTCCTGTCATAAACTAAAGGTAAAGCAAAATTAAAGCAATTATCTTTTGCAAGCAGAGAAATAGAAGAAAAGAGATGTATTTGAATTATTTGGCCTTTTGCAACAAGTAAACTGTCTAAAAAACGTGACTCGTACTTATTGGATAAAATGTATTGATGCTTAAAAGGACGATTAATGCCTACAGAATTTCTTTAAATCCTGAATAGCTTTAAGGAAGGATGGGAAAAGGATAACCTTGAAATGATTTGCTACTTTTTCACAGGCCCAAATCCTTAATCCTCGCAAGGGTAGCCAATCTGTCCATCAAGATCAATAGGAATAGCAGCCTAGGCAGTATCTCAAAGGCAAGCAACATCAGAAAAGGAAAAGGGAGTGATATTTATGTCCTGTTTTGCAAATGATTTTTCAAAAGTTTAGATCCGATCACTGAATCTTCAACATCAGCTTCTAGCCAGCAATGTTTATTAAAGAACAAAGACAAAACAGAGAATCTAATTCTGATCTAGCAAATGAGAAAGGAAAGAAATCTTGTTTACCTCGGAGAAGCAGAGTATTTGGACCAAACAAAAACACATTAAAAAAAAATAATAAAAAAGACAGCACTAAACTGATTCTGACTATGAAAAATTGACTAAAACACAAGAACTCATACCTTTGGATCAACACATTAAATTACAGGGAACATATTCAGGCTGAAATTTTCAGAGGTAACGGAATTTCAGTGGGATGTGGGTCTTTATCTTTCTTGTTTCTTTAAAGATACTTTGCTTAAGCTATGAGTCAAGATTATTCCTACTAGATCACAAGGTCATATTTCTAGCAGAAGAATATAAACTTGTGAATTCACTTAGTCACTTGGCAAATAGCTTTATCTTCATGTATACAAACAACATGAAGTAATAACAGCTAGAGAATATTGTCATTCACAATATATTTGAATAAATGTTATCAGAGAATACTTGGAGACCATTTTCTCAGTATATGTAATCAGTACAAATGGTGTGTAATGGCATTGTTATTTTCCAAGGATGCACAACTGAATGTAATCAAGATAGCATTTAGCAGTAAAGTCATTATACCTGTCTATGTCTAGGCTCCTAACTCACCTAGATGTTATACAAAATATTTTTGTTTAAGACTCTAAAATTGAAGGCTAGTATGACATATTTTAGCTCACAACAGGTCAAATATCATTTATAAAGACAACTAGATGGTTGAACTAACAGGCAGTAACTTTTTCTGAGGCCACAACTGAACTGCACATCCCCCTTTTCTAAGGTTAGAGTCAAGTTTAAAATCACCTAATCCTACTCAGGAGATGTGCCTGGAGGCTTCTAGAAATCCTGCTACAGACTTCTCTGCTTTCTTAAGTCTACCAAAAATCTGATTATAAGAGGCTGCCTGAAGCTGAGTATCCTCATGTGAACTTACCTTGGTAAGTTCCTCATCCTCAAAAAACAGGACTAGTTATCTAGTTAGTACTGGTTATATACTAGTATATAGTTATCTAGTTATATACTAGTTATTATCCTGAAAAAAGAATAACTCTGGTTTTCACTTGCAAAGCCAAACCTGTAAGAATCCTAAGAACTTTACAGACACAACTTTTTTAAATCCTTACATGACCTTGAGGCTGTATTTGCAAAGCAAAAACATGACGCTTCTTGTATGTGTCACTTCAACAGTTTTAGAAAGTCAGCCCTAAAAAACACTGTGTAGGCAAAGTTTCACACCTTTGCTATTAAGCTAGTTGGATACATCATAGATTAAGGTAACTTTATTAAAAGGATCTTGATTTGCTGCATAGATACTTTGAGGCAGGAAAAAAACACCCTAATTTTGGAAATGAAAGGAAACTGAAGTAGAGAGAAGCTTTCACAGTTACATAAGAAATCTCAGGTTTAACCAGTAAAGCTCACCCTGAAAAAAATATGGTTCAGAAGTCAATGCATCATGACGATTATTCAACAGAGCAAACCATAAGAAAGGCCTCATTCAAAGGACTCGCACAACCCTGAGACACTTGATCCAAAAGATCTTTTCTGCTAGATCTATCAATGACTCAAGATCACAGCAGGAGCTTCCCATTCTTACCAGTAAACTTTCCTCGCTTACTCTGCCCAAAACTTAATCTTTCTTCTCTTGGTCACCTTAATGATACTGGGTGGCTCTGAGGTGCTTCTTTTTATTAGAACAACTCCTTTCCTACTAACTGAGAGCCTGAAAGAATTACGGTCATCTGACTACAAAAGGGTCTATTTTTGCTGTTCTTAAGAGGCCAAAAAAGTGTTATTCTAAACTGGGCATAAGAGGAACTTGAGGCTCAGAGGAGATACAGATATAGCGTGACAAGGGAAACACCAAATAACACTTATGAAAAGAATATGCAAAAATACAAGAAAGACATCCCAGGGCTTTGTTAATCCATAGCATTCCTTAGTGGGTGCTATTCTTTGTATGTATTGTCATTTCTAATGAGACTGCTCAAAATCAAATTTTAAAATCTCAGAATTAGTACAAATAGGACTGGCAGGTACCTTGGTGTTCCTCCTAATCCCTCCATCTGCCCCAAAACACTTTCAGATGGTCTAGGGAAAGACGAAATCACCAGCACCATCCACTACCTGTGAATATTCGGGGGGTAAGAGCATCTGAGTAACTTCAGGTCACCAGATTGTTTGACAGTTTCAAGTTTCAGCTTCCCACAGTGAATTCAATGGAAGACAATGACTTTGATAGGATCACACAGAATTCTGCAAAAATATATATTGTCAAAAAAATTTGACAGAAACACTAAAAGTATCTTCAATGCCATCTGCTCCCTCATCCCCCAAATCCAAGCCCTGATCAACTACACTTAACCATTTCTGGCAAATGTGTAAGTCAGTCCTCCAACGATGGAAATTCCACAGTCTCTGTTGGAAATTCATTCTAGTACTTAAGTATATTTATTACTAGAAAGTTTTGCCAATGTATCCTAACTTATCCTGATTGCAATCCAAGGCCTCTATACCCTGCATATTAGCTACAGGGAACAAACAGTTGCTTCCAATTACTTAACAAAGCAATGGCATACATACTTATTTCCTTACATGTTTTTTTCTGATAATTGTTTTCATTCTAAACTTTTTTTTCAAAATGTCTATTAGTTTTACATTTCAATTTCAAAATGACTTAAATTTAGAGACAGATTTTTCTTTCAACTAAAAACTTGTCAGTCCTCCTTGTATTTGAACACCATCAAGTTGCGCCTCAGCAAGAAAAATCTTTATTAAAAATTTTTAAGCTATTATCAAAGACTTATTGAGGCTACATAAGGAAAAGTTCAGGAAATTCTGAGAAGGAAAAGAGTGCTTATATGAAAAAACTTTTGCTGCACAATTCACTTGATTGTGATTGGTAAAATTATAGATAAGAATATGCGAAGAACAACAGTAATGATTCTAGGGTATTAAAAAAGCTTTACAGCAAGAGGCTTAAAGAGTTCAACCTGTTTAGTTTATCAGAAAAGACTGAATGGTGCCCAGACAGGATATATAAGGAAGAAAAGCCACAGTGTAAGGCCTCTATAATGCAGAAAAAGAAAGAGTGGTGAATGAAGGAAAGCTAAAATAAGCACAGAGAAATAATTAGCCACTGTAACAGTTTATCACTAGCAGTGGCAGATTCCCATCTGTCAAAACCTAAAAGTCTGTTGGAATTCTATGATTCTGGCAACAAAATGGATGTATACAATTCTGGTAACTCAAAGAGATAAAATGGTTGAAATAATATGCCAGCAGGTGACCTGATAATCAGATAGGGTCTTCACATTGTAGCACTCTACCCAAACCGCAGAAATGTTAACCCTTTACTGAAAAAAAGTATATGAACAAATCATCAGGATTCACAGGGAAAACAGTTTGCAGAGAAACATATTCCCAGTTCAAGCCTCCCACAGCTCTGGTTTGTCTTGAAGAAGAGCAAGGGAGGAGCCTAGCTGTAACTTAAGGTATTTGCCAATAGATATTCATACTTTGGCAAATAATAAGAGTAATGAAATGAAAACACACTTTGTCCATGTTTAAGAACTTGTAATGCTGCTGTGTGAAGGAAGGAAACGTGGTGTAATTTTTTCATCTCCTGTTTGCTGTTCATAGATCAACTGAGAGGTAAAACATGCAAACATCATAACCTTAGTCTGCAACGTAAAGCCTTCTGGCAGGAGATCAAAGATGGTGGAACATTAAAGCTCCAGATAAGGCTTAAAACTATAAAGCTGGAACCAAAGGCGTGAGAATTGACAAGTCTGTTTGTAGAAGAAATATCTTTAATAACAAGCATTGCCTCCATGGAAACAAGGCCTCGAGTCTAGGTTGGATCCAGGGAGTGACAAAGGACAACAGATATTCAACGTGCTGCAAACGTCTTTAGAATCTGAAATATCATGATCCTCATAAATACCAATTATTTTTTTAAAGGGGGGAAAAAAAAAGTATAGTGACATGCTTTCGTTTCTAGTCACTAAACAACCTTGCAGGGAAATCAGGCCATTTGCTAATAACATAAGAAAGAAACAAAATGTTAAAAGAAATCCTTATATTAAATTTAATAAAGTAATTATTAAGAACACTGAACATTCTAAAAATTGTTAGAGAACCAGGCACAGGCCAGCATGTTAAAAAAAAAAGGCTGCAGAAAACCAGTCATCCCACACATCCCAAAATGCTCAAAAGCAATTGCCTTGTAAACAAAACATGATCTTGCACAGCACTGCCCCTGCACAGACATCTGCCATCAAGAGCTGTCCCCCTAATAACTCACCCAAACAACTCCACTTTTTGGTCAGCAAGAGCAGGGAAGCTGCTCTGATGGATTTGCAGGACAATGTCTGGGTAAAGGACTCTGGTGCCTGAACTCTAGCTGCTATACGTAATATTAACTAAGTTTCAGCATGATTACCTTAAAATATTTTATTTTCTTAAAGAAGGTATATTCTTCCTTAAAAATTAAAAAAAGCATTGAGCAACACAGTTGTTGTAACTGCTTCCCACTCTAAAACAGGTAATAAATTCTTTGTGTTTCTTTATTCTTGTCCATTTTTTTTCTGATGTGGCTAATTTTGTTTAACCAGAGATGATAATTTTATTTACTCTGGTAATAAAACCAGTACCTGTTCAATGCTGATGAATCAGGAAATTCTACAACCACTATGCTAATAGGAAGAAGGAACTAGAAAAAACGTTGACTAAAATCTTCTCTCACACTTAGTACACATACTCCAACCGCTAATTTATACTACCCTGATCCTGCAATTTTCCCTTACCCATAAGGCAGTGTGTGAATTAATTGCTCCTAAAACAAATACCTTTTACTTCAAATTATGGAAATAAATCTTTAAAATTTCATGCTGATGTGAATTTAAATTAGAAAGTATTTATAGATGGAGCCTTAATGATTTTCTTTATTCACTCATTCAATTTGTTTTAAAGTAAAAATTCCTAGCTTGCTGGCTTCCCTTTCTCTAGGTACTGACTCTGCAAGAGTAACAGCCCTGTGCTTGTGACGCTCCTGCGTGCCTCTAGCAGGAAAATGCAATACCCTAGACATTGTGTTGTGATTTTTCTGCATTATTAATCCAGAGAACTAACAGTAAAAGAGCAATTCTCTTTTTTTAGCACAAAGAAAAAGAAAACTAAATTAGGAAGGCAAACAACAACAGATAAGCAGATTACAACTTTCATAGAAGATATACAGCCCAATCTCCTTATACGACCAAACTCTAGATGAATGAGTTCACTGGTGGAGGGGTTTAGGCAGAGGGAAGCAAATAAGTCTTGCCCTGTGACTGATATTAGATATCAGACTTCATCTCATCCTCTCTCATCCCCTTCACAGCACTGCCATTCCCCTTTGAACCCTTGGGCTCGCTTGACCGAAGGAGGAAGTGGAAAAGGGAAGCAGTAATTCCCAGTAATACAGCAACTAACTTTGAATCATGAGCGTTAAAGGTGGAACCCACTTACACTTTGTACTGCAGCTACATCACAAGGAAGGTTTTGTGAGAGATGCACAAAGTTTCATGCAAAGATAATATGAAACTATTACTTCATTTTGCAAAATCAGACTTGGTCACCAATTTAGTGTCCTGTCATCAAAGTGGTGGTGCAGCTCAGAGTCCACAGACCAGCTACTGTGTCTCTCATTAACAAAAACCAGAACTTGTACTTTCAGTATAGCAGTATCTGTCATGTATCAGACACCTATTTACTCTTATCTTACATAAATAATGGACCAAAATGTATCAGTAACAATTCCTCTCATGCTTACATATGACTTGAAAGTTTCTCCAGGGAGTCAGCGAAAGACAAGTTTTACATTAGCAGTTTTTTCACATATTATTTGAAACATGCTCTGAAATCTGTGAAAAATGTTTGACTTGCACATTGAAAGCAAAAGTGCTACAACAATGTATTTTCTATTGCAAATTTCTCATATTCAATGAACCAGCGAAATGCCTTTTCTGGCAGTCTGCATACTTAGAAGATGAGATACATTTGGTAACAGGTGCCAACACAGCTTCCACTATAAAATTTAATCCATTTAATTGAATAAGTCCTTATTGGCTGTGCAGGCTATTTGAATATGGTGAAAGGGCAAGAAAGTGCTAGCAACTGTTTTAACCACAGATTGGGTGGAGAGACTGAAATGATGGCTCTAGAGAGCAACCTGCTCCCCAGTCAGAATCATATGGGTGGAGAAAAAAATCTGTATACATAGTTTGTGTCCCGTGCTGCGCAACCACCTGCAGCTAGTACACATTTACAGTTTGGTTGGTCTGGTATAAACTGAGAGACAGATCTGTTGGGTTCAAAACTCCACAAAAGCAAAATAGCATCAGCATCTGTTAGAACAACCTGAGCACTTTAACAGAAAGAATAGTCTGGCAACATGCATCTGGAAGGGAAGGATCTAGAGCAGCATTTGAAGGTATAGGTTACAATAAACAACATTGGTCATGGGTTTGCTTTCCAAACCTCAGGAAAAGTGAATGTCTGGATGAGACAATCAGTTCAGTTGTATTATATTGGCATTGGTCTGTATTTAATTTGCCAGCAATAAGTGGATAGTCCATTTCACATGTACTGCCAGCAATCAAAAAAATCAACAGAGCAGATATTTCCTCTGTCAGGTACAGTGCTGCTACTGCATTAGCTCTTAGCAATCTCTTGATCCTGTTAATAGAAGCCAGGATCATTTCATGGTAATACTGCTTTGGCTTCTCACTAAGCTTTGAAAAAATAAAAATAAAAAAAAAATTAAAAGTCTAACATCAATCATTCAACAAAATCACAGCAGATAACTGACCTGAATGAGACCGGTTTTTTAAGTTAGTGAACCAGATTTCCGAGATCACAAATTTAATTTTATACACAGTTTAGAACCAAAAAATCCAATTGCAAATTCCACCTAAGTAACTAACTTTGGTCAAAAAGTTGAAGAAAACATTGATGACATTTCTAGGCAGATTTTACTGGCCTTTATCAAACATACCATATATAAATAGTTAAATAATTTAAAGCCAGAAAGTGTACTACTCCCTAGAAACTGAGTGCAGGTTTTCCTACATACCATTCCTAATCCCCCTAGCAGAGTAAAACAAGAGTCTTGCATAAGAAATGATGGAAAAGCAAAAGAGGAGGAAGATAGTCTGAATTCATTCTCCTGCCCTGTGTCCCTTTTTTATGTTTTGGGGGATGTGGATAAGCCAATCCCTCTGTGTCTATGCAGATTCTTATTGTTGTTGCTATTAATATTAAAAGCATAGACACAATTTAGCTGATATATATTCCCAGATTCATAAACAGAACTGAGAATGTTTTGATCAAATTATTGTTCTTGAAGCTTCCCCTCTAAAGGCTAGAAACTTAGCTGTCCAGATTAACAATTCTCTTTTCAGTATGAAAGACTGTCATGGCAAAGTCAGCAGTATTCTTTTAAAGAAAGTCAGAGAGTAGTTTATAAATTAAAATGATGCGTCTATAGAGTTATTTCAATTGGATTTTTTGTTCCATAGCAAAACCATACTGAAGAACAAATGTCCCAAGGACCACACACTTCCCAAAGTCCCAGCATCCTCCAAATCCTCCATCTGCTAAACTGAACAGACTTCTACTTAGTTTTCATTTTAATTTCTTCACAATGCCTGTCATTCAGACTCTTGAAATTACACAAAGGAGAGCCTCTGGAGCTCAGATAACTCTCCAGTAAATTCCCATCGTGATGGAATGGATTGCTCTTCCTATTAATTCTTCATATTATTTCAATTTTGTTTTCTTTTTATTACTGCTGTTCTCAATTATTTTACCAGCTTAGGAACAAAAGCCTGTGATTAGTAGGTATGAATGTCATTATTTTTTATTCTATTTTAAGGAAAGCTTTCACTTATTTAAGCTTGGAGCTCTTGCCCCAAAATAATCTTAGGGTTTTACTTTCTTCCAAATTCAATTCTGTAGCAATGGAAAGGAGTCCATTTCATTGCTTATAAATGCTGTTTTCATTAGCCATAGTTCCTCAATTCTGCACACTGCAGTAAGCAGTATTGACAGAAGTTTCACCTGGAGACAGTAGATGAGGCTGTTTCAGACTGCTGGACATTTGGAACATTCCAGAGAGCTCAGCTGAGTTGCTCAGACTGTTCTTAAAATAAAATGAGGGCAGAATTGGGCCTGATACTGATGAAAGCCTCTTACACACAAAGTCTTGCCTTTAAATAAGGCAATAGATATCTTCAAAATAAGTCTGAGGAGGTATAAGCTCTTTGCTGTAACCAGAAAGACAGGTAACACAGAGAGGGCTGAATATTAAAGCAGCAATTTCAGCATTACTCACTTCCATTTTTACATTAAACTTACCATTCTTTTTATTTCTTATTTCTTCTCTTAATGCGATAGTCATAAAAACTGAGAAGAGTTTTTGAAACCCTTATAGTGAATTATTTTTGGCTCAGTACAAATTGAAATGGCTGTAGCACTTTATAACATCATAAGAAAAAAATGGGGATGACTCCCCTCTGCTTTTCCTTTCATACCTAACATCTTCTCTAGCTTAATTGTGATGTTTTATTTTAACACTCAGATCCAACATATCAAAGGAGATATTTTTCTCTCCATAGTAGCAGTACAGATGCTCCAATAAAAGTAATGCTGTTCGTTTGACTCTTTATCACTATAACTGACAGAAGAACTTGGACTTATTTTTTCCTCATTGCACACCATGTTGCATACGTTCCGAATCAAATACAAGATAAGATTGTGTAAAGTTATTGATTAATACAATAGTCTAAGGAGTTTTCTTTTGCCTTATCAAGGACAAGAAGTAATATGCTCATCAGCTGTAAATCAACATTGTTTCAGTGAACTTAAAGTGGCTGGGATCATTCACACAAACTAAGCATCCAGCAACAAGACACTAAGGACTGGATAGTGCAAGGGTCACACTTGGCTTCCTCTCTAAGAATTTGTGAGCAATACTAATGAGATCAATAAAGTCAGTAAAGACAAATCCAACCTCTCACAGCAGTTTGCTGGAGAGAAATCTAAGCTAGTTTGCTAGTTCATGTGATGAAACACCCAGGACGCTCAGCTTGACCAAGTCTAGGCAAAGAAAACACCACCAAAAGTGTTTCATTAAAATATATTCATATGTTCATACAGCTGTTCTGAAGACACAGACTCCATCCCTATGGCCTCAGGTGGCTCACCTTTCATGCAAATCTTAGCTCTAACTTTCCCAACGCCAGGTGAAAACCTCCATAAACTTAAAAAATTGCTTTGGGAAGTAATTCCTTAATTGCACGGCATACCAGAGCCTACTGCAGACTCACACACTTTGAACACTATCCCACATTTTCTAGCAGGAGTTGTGAATGTCAAGTGGTGCAGGTGGAGATAATAAAAGGTTGCAATGCTGTCAGAAGTGCCATTATTTCTTGTTGATTGGCCTGTTGTAGAGCTACTCTAATCCAGGTTTGTGAAGGGATGAGGGGAAATCAATCAGTTTCCTGCTGCTCTGGAGCCAACAGTTTTGATGCCCTGTCTTCTCTGCTAGTGTTAGTGTAAGATCCTCTGAGATATATACTGGCTCTGTTTCAAACCATGAATCACTGTGGGAATGCAGAAGTTTTTGTCACCATTTATTTGTTTAAACACAATGCTGTCAAATTAAAATTTAAGCTTCAACTCAACTCATTCCCCAAAGAATTCCTGTGAGACACCACAACATATCCTATGTTAGGTGTATATAATCTCTGCCAGCCACAGCCTCCACCATCACAACTCCTATCAATGCAGGCCTAAATTACACTCTCTGGAAAGTAGTCATGAGAGGGTGATAAAGGAGAAAATGTTGGCTGTCATCTCAATCACAAGTTTCTCTCATTTCTTGAAAAATCAATAGAACAAAAATATCTATGACATCAAAGTGACAGACCTGGGTAATGTTTTCCTTTGCTTCTGCATGCAGGTTTTTTCCTCCTCCATCCTGCTGTGACAGAGCAGGAGGGAGTGACAGAGCGGCTCGGTGGGCACCTGACGTCAGCCAGGGTCAACCCACCAGAACCATGCCACAATGTGTGTGAATGATTTCATCACTCCTGTTTGCAATGCAGCAAACAGCCAAAACACCTTCTTCTGCAGCAAACAGCTGAAGACAATTCAGCTACTCTGGCTGTTTCACACAGATTCAAGCTGCCCTTCCTAAACTACCCTGGAAGGCAGCAAAAAACCCTAGTCATTAACTGAATAGTTATTCTTTAAAGTGTTATCAGTTTCACTGCCTAAACATTCAACATAACCAGCTGACATTTTTTTAAATCTACCACTGAAAATAAGACCCCTTGCTTACCTGATCTAAGGTACCATTTTGGCTTTCATAGCCAAATGCATAGTAATACAGTGTTCTCATTCCTTTAATATCATGTTCAAAATAATACCCATGAAGTTTTCCCTGAGAGATCATAGAAAATAACTAAATCAGAATCAACACTTCAGATGATCAGCATCTGTCAGATTTTTGCCCAAAAAAAAAGAAAATTTAAAAAAAAGACTGGCGCAAGGCTAAATATAACAGTAAAACAGGCAATAAAATTCTGAGGGGATGCCACCTTGAATATTAACTATTATTCTTGTATCCAAGTGTCCAATGCTCAAGTAATATCATGAACAATTAATAAAAGAAAAAACACTTTTGGAAAAGCAAACAACATCCAAAACAACAGTACTGGACTACTGCTTCCAGTGACTTTGATCAAAACTGACAATGAACAAGCAATTAAAAAATGTGGTCTGTGCTTTTTGGTAAAACAACTGTGAAAGTGTTGACCACAGAAATATTTTCTCCCGTAGTATGAAATTCCATCAGCACTATTTATTTCCATTCAAAATGCCTGAACATTGGTACATGTTTAAACACAAATATATATCATCTAAGCAGTGAAAATACAATCCAGGCTGCCTGGACAAATCACTTGTTTTAATATAATGTCAATTATGTTTTCCTATCTGGTGTGAAGGTTTCTTGGCACTGCCAGCTATTTGCCCACAGAAAATTTTGGAAAGTGGCTTGATAACTATAAAAACATTTATGCTGAAGAGCTACTCACTGTGATGTACTAGAAACAGGTATATTTTTTTTAATGTAGATTTTAACTGCATAATAAAAGCATTGGACCCCTTCATCATATTTTGCTGCTGTTGCTTGCACTTACTGTATAAACAGAATATTAAATTCAAGATATAAACTAAGAACCTGATTTTTTCATAGTTTCATAAGCAGTAAGAAAAAGGTGCTACCTCTAAGAATGCAAATTGCACAACTGTGCAAGATAGTTCTCAACACAGCTTAAAAATTGTGCCAGAGGTTTCATATCCATGGTGCATCTTTGCCTGACAGAGACTATTTTCACACTAAGGCAATTACACCTTCGGCAGAGCAGGCGCTTCCTGGAGCCAGAGCAGAGGTGGGTGGCCCAGGGCCCAGCATTCACCCAAACAGCTATCTCCTCTGAGCTTTTCACTCCTTCCCATGGCATCCACAGGGGAGCAAAGTTGTAATCCTTTCAAGCCAGGATTAAAAAATGCACATTAGGCTCCACAGGATGACATGAACTCTATCAATTTTCCTTTCCAAACACATTGATGAATAAAATTTCAGAATACAATTTAGGGTTAAAAAGAACATGTCACCAATAGCAGCATTATATACAATGAATGGCATCACTCCCCATTTCAGTAGTAATCACAATGTTTTATTCACATACACATCATAAATTGGCAGCTTTAAAAAAGGCAACTTCAGGGATAGGAAAAGGCATTTTCCCCAGGGAAATCACTCCTTTCAAGTCTCAGCTTCGCCTTCTGCAAAATGGGGGAGATTTTTTCCCTGGACAGTTTGTGAGAATACTATCAACATTTGTACTTTTGAACTCACCAGTATCCTTTGAATAAAAGTAACTTGAATCTAGCATGATCAGTGATTTATATATGTAATGCACCAGATATGTTGGCATTAGAAGAGCCGTGACCGCCATTGGGGTGCCCCATGAAGTAGTGATGGGCTTCTCTGCACTGGCACCACGCTGAATGCAATGTCCCAGTCTGAGCATATTATGTCTCTAACAAATGTAAGCAGTCAAAGCAGAAGCCCTAGAGACTGTTCTGTCTTCTCCACAAAAGGCATTGCCACCCCATGCACACCTCACAGGAGCCCCAAGAGGGCCCCCTTGATTCCAGTGTTTTGTCACCTCTACTGGTTTGGAGCAAATGCTGGTCAATGGGCTGGACAATACAGCTCCATTATCCCAACAGTCAGCTGTGAAGCTGCAAAGTCCTTAACTTAGTCTTCAACAGGATCACCCAAGGTCTTTTTCATCCTACTGATTTCTGTTAGTGCTTTCCTTGAATACCTCACACTATTGGCCAATAGACTATGGCTATGTATTTTTCTCTTTATCATTATAACTAATAGAAGTATTTTGTCATTTAAACCTGAAACATCTCTAAATCTTGAGAAAAATTATTTAGAGCCATCTGTATAGGGACAAACTAATGATAAAAATCACCTGAATAGAAACAGAAATAAATTACTATTTAGGTGATCTGTAACTGCAACATAACCATAAGATTAGATAAACAGACTGCTATCTTAATTAATTTGTCTATATCATGAATTCCAGAGTCTTCCTCTGTCATATCTTTCTTGTAAGCCATACATATCAGTTTACACACATGAAGCAGCTATTGATACCTCTGAGCTAGCACTTGGGGGGTGCAGGGGGGGAGAAAAGGGGTGGGGCAAGAGGAATATAGCAGAGCTGCCAAAATAGATAAACTGCTGCATTGCATTCTCTGCACATGCACACTTGGTGTGGTATTGGTTGTTGCTATCTGAAGTGTAAACACTGTTATCAGAGTGAAGGAGAAGCTGGAATGGCTTTGAAGCAGAGAAAGAAAAATATTTCTCCTAAAATTTGCACGTTCTTTCACATTAGTTTGGGATGCAGTGGCTATAATGCACAAGGAGGGTAATGTTTAATTCTATTAGAGCCCCGGGAAGTGTGGACAGATTATCTCAAAAAGGATCTTACTGAATTTTTCTTATATGAGTTAAAAAACCCTAAATAATTCCCTGGAAAAAAAACAATAAATAGAGTTATCACAGCAGAAAACCAGTGTTTGAGCAAACTGGAATCTAGAAGTCTCATATGAATTTCAGTGTCTCTCTTTTTCAACGAGCCTTGGTGGGCTCAACAAATACTAAGCAGTTTATAAACAAGTTTTCTGTGTTGCTCTTACAGTTCAGATATTTTTTTTTTTTCCCAGTCATCGTCATTTAACCCCAACTAGCAACTAGCACCATGTAGCCTCTCACTCACCCTCCTTTCCCACCAGTAAGGAGAGGGAGAAAAGGGAGACAAGAAAGGGAAAGGCAAAAACCAGAAAACCTTGTGAGCTGAGATAAAGACAGTTTGCTAGAACAATAATGAACAAGGAAAATAACAATAATAAAGGTAAAAGAATATATAAGACACAAGTCACTGTCACCACCTAGTGAATTGGTTGCCCAGTCCAACCTGAGCAGAGATCACAGATTCTGCACCCCCAGCCAACCCCCGTTTATATACCAAGCACAAGACTATGGTATGGAATATTCCATTGTTCTGTCTATGCTCCTTCCCAGCTTCTATGGAAGGCTGAAAAAAAGTCCTTGACTAGTATAAGCACCACTTAACAACTAAAACCATGCATTCATACCAAATCTGAAAACACAGCAAACACTAGAAAGAAAATTAACTCTATCTCAGCTGAAACCAGGACACCAGTTTAATTTGGGGTGAAGCCCAAAACATACTAGGTACTGAATAAATAGGTAGGAAATGTGAGCTAAATCTTAAATCAAAAAGCATATGCTAAAGCAAAGCGACAGCTGAGTAAAAATCAACCCCCAGCCATGATTCCTTAATTCAGAATTACACAGAAATCAGCTAAACACTTAACGTTTTAACTGTTACTATGGAGCTACAATTCAGCTCCATTTGCCCACAATTTGACAAAAAAAGGACCACACACATAAAAGAAGCATCATTCTCTTTGAATTTCATGCTACATAGGACCAAGAAAGAAGCTAAATAAACAGGCACTTTTATATTTAATTTTTTTAAAAAATCCCAATTGATATTAAGACGCAGAAAGTCCTTGGTGAGATTATGCAGCACCCAACATGGTACTCAGAGGCATGAGCTCTTGGTGCATGGCAGGGTTTTATTCAAACACAGCTAAACTCTAATCCTGACCAATCTAGGAGCAAATCTCAAGAGCTTGCTTCGTTCCTCTGGACACTGAGATACGCTTGGAAAAGCAGAGACTGTATCTACTGACCAGGTATGGAGATCCAACAGAGAACATTGGAAACAGTGGGGTGTTTTATAAAGACAGTTGTAAACCAAAGCAAGGTTTAATAGCTTACAAAATATCAGCATCAACCTTATTTTTAATGCACCAAATGTTAACATAAGAGCATCTCACTTTTCTAAAATTAAACTAATTCATTATTTAAATAATCCCAACAAACAAATGATCAACTATTGAGAAAGGTACTGACTAGCCCTATCAACAGCCTTTTTCCCTTCTCAGGTTAATGGAGTTAGCTGTACTACATTCCTGGATATCATCACTGCCGTTGGGTTATGAGGTTGTGAAGGTGTGAATTACAGGCTTTGTGTTTACAGGTCCAGTTGCAGAAATGGTCTGCTCCAAGTCTTAATTGCTAGTGAGAAGAGCTAGAGGAGCAAAATGAAGGTGAAACTTCCATACCCATTTTTGTTATTCCTTATCATAAAGGAGAAACAAGTATAATTTAACTCACTACTGAGCTTCCAGATCTTTTGGAGCACACTGGTGTCTTGAAACCCTTAGCTATCACCACATCATTACTTTTGTTAACACTTGATTTAAATTATTATTTCGCACTGCAGACATTGAGCCCAAAACTACACTCGTCTAAACTGAAGAGAGCAACGTACTCTGTTCAGCACCAGCAGCAAGTCTGAGATCTACACCACAGACATCTACATCTGCAGAAAGCCACATACACCCTTCCAACAGCTGAGCCTCTAATCCTGCTGTGAAATTTGGTCTCATCTTATGACTTCGTTATGCATGGAAACACATATTTTCATGCATATTTTCAGAGTTTGAAACATTTATTGTGTAGCTCCTGAAACTATGAGTCAGGCTTCTACACTTGCTATGCCTTCTCAGGCAGCAGAACATAAATATATACATATATTTGTATAAAACATATTAAAAATTTCAAATATTCACTTATACGGAACTCTTTAGGTGTTTTCTATACTCTTTAAATCAAAGAAAAAATATCAAAAAGTAGGTTTTCCTCTAAATCACTGCACAAAATGCAGATTTTGCAAATCTTATTGCTGGGAGCATGGAATAATGGCAAAATTCAAAGCCAGCTCTGTTTATCTCTGCCCATGAGATAACAGGGAAAGGGCTACATGCATGTATGTATTTGATTGCATATCTATATCCATAAACCTGTATATAATTGTTTTAGTAATTATTCTTTGCCATTAAGAGAAAGGATCCTTAAATTGAATTTCTTTCTAAAATAATTATTGCTTATTAATGTACAATTATCTTATCATTGCTCATTGTTTTCTCAATTCAAATTTTCATTAGAACAAAAATTTGTGTGTGGAAGAGTTCTTAAAGCACAGTCAGTCCTCTTGCATGGTTTTGTGCTAATTACTAGAGCTTCTTTTGTTATCAGCCTGGACTTTAATGACAAAAGAAGACAAGTGTAGAGTCCATTTGGCTTGAGCTAATTACTAACCAATCCCCATTCAATTTATGCTCGGAGGAGTACAATAATCATGACACAGTGCATTAGTTCTGTCCCTGGCAGTATCTGCCCTGCTGAGTGTTAATTGACAGGGCAGATTCTGGTCAGGAATAACAGTGGCTGAGGCATGTCTGTTCACGAGCAACCCTCCGTAGCGATTTCTTCTGTGCAGTAACAGAAAGACAGCCCCCTTTAATTTTTATTTAGGAGAATACTGGAAATTTTCCTTTGTTACAGATGCAAGTGGCATTGCTCTCAGTAGCTTAATGTTTTTATGATTAACACGTCATCTGTATCTATTCAGAAAAAAATAATGAACCAGAACTAAGAACCAATGAACACGACACAAACAGAACAACTCATCTGGATTATACAGCAATATATCTAACTGAGCTGTCTACCTTGCACCAAAAGCAGAGAGCTTAGAGGGCTAGTCACAGGTAGCAAGCCACTTAGTATTATCCAGAACACACTGAATTTGAAAAGTTTTTAATGGAGTTAGCATTGCTTCAGGGTCTTTGTGAACTTGAAAGTTAAGGGATTTATGGTAAATCCTCCAAAAATAATTTCATAGGGTGTAACGGATAGTGATAGATATTTCAGAGCCATTAGTTTGCCTCTATCCTGCACTTCAGTGATATCACACTCCAAACTAGAAGTACCTATACTATAATGATCTAATGTATCATCAAGTCTTGAGGGGTAAAAAGGACAAGAAAGCTCATTCTCCTCTGTGCTCATGCATCTTTAACAAATGATCTTGAAAAACCAAACTACAGCCACACAAATCAGCTCATCAAGTTCTTCAGAGTGTTTGTATCACATGGCAAACAACCTACAATGAAACAACCAGGGGATCATGCCTTCCTAAGAAATTTCAGTCACACATAATCTTCCTGGCTTTCACAGTCTCTCTCTTTGATAATTCAGCCATCAAAAATCTGCCAATACAGGAGAATTTGCAGTTGTGTAGGACAGAATCCAGGACCTGCAGAAGTAAAAAATTGGGGGGTATCTGACAGCGATAAAGAACTGCATACAAAGAAGGCAAACTCATATATATGAAAGCATATAACTTAAGAGGCACAATAATCCACTTCAGGATCATTTCCTGCATGTCAGACATGGTGCCAGTGGTGAGTTCCCAATTTGGCTATATAACTGCTAAAAGTGCTTTGAGATCTTCACTGAAAATACTTCTAAATCATTCCCTCCGTAAAGAGAAAGATCTCCTCTTCTCAAATGCATGCACAAGAACAGCTTCATAATGATAACATGGCTAATTACTTTCTAAATATATTGTGTTTGCATCAAGGTTTGACCATTTTCAAATTTCAAAAGAAGCCTGTAGGAATGTATGAACACCAAGGAGGCCAAAAGTGAAAAGAATAGTTTTGGCAATCCTCAGCATAGTGGTTGCTTCTAGCAATAGCATCCGTGAGATACCAGCGATGCAGGCAGGAATAGAATATGTGGGAAACAATCCACACTTTTTCCCAAAGCTCTATCCAGTAATTTTCATGGTTCATTCTGCAAGATTATTTAATGCACTGATCAAACTAGAATAACACTAGTTTGGGGTGTTGTTATTAAACTATTAGATCCTAAAAAAGGTACCAAAGCCTTCTTACTCACTAAACACTAATAACCAAAAGTGCCTCTTCCGTTTGCTGTTAGCAAGGAAAACTCCTCCTCCTGAGGCAAAATGTTTGAAGACAGTATTTTGCCACACGCTAATATCACAAAGCCATGTCATGCAAGATCAGGCGGATTTCCACAAATCAGCACAAACTTACCTGAAGCAGCAGGGAGAATGGCAAGAGCACAAAATTCTGCAGTGTGATCCGTGCCTGATGGACTGAAGATTTATCTTGCCTGAACTCTGCTCTCTATAGCCTGCAGTGCATTGCAATGGTACCATTCAAAAATAGAGAGATGCATTTAAATATGCGTCTCTGCAGAATACTGTCTGATGCCTTTTTCAAGCCTCAGGACAACCTTCACAGATTGACATTTCACTTCCCGGTGTCATTTTTCAGTTTAGAGCAGAGGCTTTCTTCAATTTTGGAATAATAAATTCAGTCCTGCTATACTAAAGAGAATGACTGTCACAAAAAGCATTATTTTGTTTCATAAAATTGTTAGGTTACTTGCACCTTTGAAAGTGAAGCTAAAAAGACCACCGCTTTTCTAGGAAAACAATAATTTTCATGACTTTATGACAGTTTAAAAACAAAGAATTTATGTTTCTAAAAGTATCACCAGCTCACTGATGATGGTGGTCTCCAGTCATGCAATATGAGCACACATCTGGAGTTACATTAGAAATGGCAGCATCAGGAGAGTAGTCTCATATCACTCACAGCTGTTTCCTTTTATCTCTCTTCTCTCATCTATGATACATTCATCAAAAACTGGACTTCTTTCAGTTCTATTGCTGTAACAGGTAGGTTCACTTCATGCTCATTAATTTGTAACTTAAAAGCATAGACAAGAGAAACAGCTAATTGCTGTAGCTGATAGAGCTGTCATTTCCATAAACTGCAGCAGCACACATCCCTGTAGCTTAAGCTTTTCAATGTGGTACCTCCTTGTTTGATGCAGCTGAACTATGCAAGGCAGCCCCATTGTATGACTTTAGGTATAGCACAGTGGGGAGGAACATCATAACAAATGAATCTTCAGAGCTCTTCCGAGCGCTGAGACCTCCATTTTCCTAATTTACATTTCAAAAGCGTCTAGAGTTTGAAGTAGTAAAGAAATCATTTGCTTTTGCTAGATAAGTGCCTTTCCAAGTAGGAAACTCAATGCCAATTCTGAAAAGTGTTCTGATTATAATTTCTTTCTGTATCAGGACAGGCACAAAAGACTTTTAGAGCCTCTCCATTAAATGCTGTCCAGTATTTCTGCAATCTTTGACCATTTAATTCTCTGATGGAATAGCAGGTCAACGTGCTCAGCTGCCTTGAATCCTTGGCAGAAACAAGGTGTCCTTTAAATATATGCTTGTAAGTTACAACACAGTTAATAGGTTGGAATAAAAACACCTCTGAGAGGCATTGTCAGAAGCAGCCCAGAATGAGAGGATTATGTAAAACTTGTCTTTTGAGATTCCTCCCAGAAAGGTTTTGGGGAGCAATGCTCAATGCAATCTGGAGCATAGTCTATCAGCAGGCTTCTGGGCAAAAGGAGGTCTCTATTGCTCCAGCCTATGACTATCTATTTGTACAACAATTTTCTTAGCTCTCACCATATTTCTGCAGGACATGATGCTCTAAAATTTGTCAGGGCCCATCAGTAGTCCTAAAGGGAGGTGAGAAAAGAAGTAGAACATGTTTTCATACTTACACACACAGTCTCACTCCTTCCCTCTCTCTTCCTTGGACATTGTATTCCCATACTGGGAACAACAGTGAAGTGTCTACTACAACCTTCCTTAAAATTCCCAGGAAGGTGCTCTGTATTTGGGCAGAATTAAATGGAGCTCATCACAGGTCCCAATATGATTTATCATATTTTTTTTGTATTCATCTGGATAATAAAAATTGTTAAGCCTCCTAAAATCTACCATCAACCATTCCCTCCTTAGTATGATCACTACTTCATCACAGCATGCCAGGTTATTATTACATATTTTTACAATAATTGAAACTCCAACTGGAGGAAACAAAGATGCCAAGGATTCCCACTACAGAACACACAGTAAACACTTCCTAGAAAATATCTGGCTTTCATCCTCCTCCCTTGCTCTTATGACAAAGCCTGTCATGAGAATAAGTAATTGCAAAACAAATTTATTTACAAAATGCCAAGAGGGATCAAAATGAGGGTGGTAAACTTTAAATTGTTGCTACTAATTGCTAAAGCTCCTGTTCTTCAACCATTGTAACTGCCAAAACTCAGGTTTCTCATTAACCATATCCAGGTAATTACAGAACTTTTTGGAGAGGAAGGACATGAGAACAATTATTTTGGAAAGCAAAGAAGCAGAAAACCAGAGTGGCTCAGCAATCTCACAGAATCACAGAATCACAGAATCTTCTAGGTTGGAAGGGACCTTAAAGATCATCTTGTCCAACCGTCAACCTA
>JAOXNO010000052.1:16676229-16702335 GCA_028565335.1 Limnodromus scolopaceus
TCTCTTTGCTCAGCCAGGCTGGCCTTTTCCCCCGACGGCTCGCTTTACAGCGTGTAGGGATGGCCTGCGCCTGGGCTCCCTGTAGCTATCTTGTCGACTAAATTTAAAAAAAGGAAAATTCACAGTATGAACTGAAATTCTGATCCTCAGATATAATGGAAAGCAATTCAAAGTTAGCTCCCTCTGTCAGCGAGATTATTGTATGTCTTCAGTCAAATTCACACATGTGGATTCTTCCTCTCCCCTACTTACCCAGCACATATAATTACTTCACAAATACATATTTGCATATAATTAAGCAACTATGTACATCATTTAGTCACTCTAATTGAAGTTACCAAATAATTCAAAAATTAATTGTCTTGTAATTTGCAGGGTTTAGATCTTTAGTGCACTGAACGCCCTAGATGCTTGGTGACAATATATTATTTGAATGGAAGGCAATATTAACATTAAAAATACTGGGAAAATCTGGCAATCAAAGCAAATATCTCATGAAAGCAAGTCCATCTGGCAAGTAAATTTTACATGTTATTCCAATATATAACAATTAATACACCTAATGAAATCTGTCAATATAGCTTATTTCAACACATAACAATTCCTTTAAGGCATGTGCAAAGAACTTCACTAAGAGATGTGCCCTTTTTAACACTGTTATCGCAGTCACTTGGTAGATGCAGTACTGAATTCCAATACAGAGCAGCCCGAGTTCAGCATCTGAACACCAGTTTAGAGGTTAGGAAAACCCCTCCATACAAAGCATCCTCTTGGGTGGCCTGACATGAAAGCCTGAGACAGACCGCAAGAAGAAACTCAAATGTTTGCTCATATTTAATTTGGAATTGGCATCAGAAACAAGCCAAATTCTTGAGAAATAAGGTTTATAAACATTCTTTAGGAACTACAAAATCATCTATGCTCCATTCTCATCTTTTCTACCTCAAGAGAGAGTGTATGTCTGAAACAATGAGCTTTAAAGAATTAGGTGATGACTTGATCCATTTGAATGTTTCTGGCTATCGTTGTTTCCTTGGGAACAATGGTAACTGCTCTCAGCATTCAGCAACATGCATTATCACACGCCACGTTGCATCCATGCTTAATTTCATGTACATGACCAAGTGTTGAATTTGCCCTCACTAATTAACTTATCCACTTCACCCTTTCATTTTCACTTCTAAATACGTTTAAAGGTTTATTGACCATTTTCTTTCCGTGCATTGCATATGGTAAAATTAATCTGTACATTTTCACAGCTGTATTCCAGCTAATCGTTATTGCATTATCCCATCATTTTTGCATTGTGGTGGCACCCAGGTGCCAAAATAGCAGTACAAGTAAATCAGGAGACAGTCTTTTTTACAAAGACTGCTTTGTTTCTTCACAAGAAAACCAAGCATTCTTGGAAAATCTTGATGTACATTTTAAAAAATGATGTTTTGTTTGGAGAATTAGAGATTGCCTATTCTCAATGTCGGTTAATAGAACTCATCAAAGAGACTTAATAATATTTCCACCTCAAAGCTTTTCACATGCAGGAAAATATAATCACCAAACCTGCATTTAGTTCTGAAGAAGAAGAATTAAGACCATGGTAAAGCACTGACACGGAAAGTTTAAGTGTTTGGTGACTTGCTACATCTAGAGAGAATGTAGTGCTGTTCATATACCACCAACAGGCAAAGCACAATGCAGATCTCTTTGTGCACTGTACCTTCACACTGAAATTGCATGGTACCTATGTTGAAATCTTACCCCTTAATAGGAATCGACAGAACACCACAAGGATACTTTAATCACAAATAAATTTTGTTGTGTGCATAAACAGGAAAATACATTTCATGATACTGCAGACCTGAAGTCTAGCTTTTGTTTTTATTCTCACTAACAGTAAAACATGGAATTTGATGGGGGTGGTGGCATTAGCTTGACCTGGAATAAGATAATGTTGGCCCATCCTGGACATAGGGTCCTATGTTTAACAAAGCTGGAAGCTAATGCATAATGGCAAATCCAACCTTTGCTCTTCTGTTCCATCTCAGTCAGTGGAAAACATTGCAGAACTCTTTTATACATCCACAATACTCTTAAATCACATCCCATAGCAGATTTGGACTTGAAATCATTGTATATTTTGCTTTGAATCTACAAATTTGGAAGCTTTAGATAAGTCTTGGCAATTAACAATTCAGTGTGTTCTAAGGTTACAGCTGGTGGAACCGCTTTCAAGTGATTTATCAGCCTTTTAGTGATACACCCATAGTTTTATGAGTATGAATCTCCACTGCGTTCATACACTACCTGGTGATCCATTCTCCTTATCGTGGCAATATTGTCTAGAGACTAAAGAGGAGAAAAAAAGGACTTGGAATGGTGTGCATATCAGAAACAGCAAAATGTTTTTTAATGCAGTTAGTAAAATACAAGCCACGTTTCTCTAGGTCCAGTATTTCTTTCGGTTTCTCAATTCTCCTTCACTTAAAAAAAAAAAAAGAAGTTTACTAATAGAAAGTTGGTCTCTGTTGTCCATCATATAGTTCACAAACACTGCATCAATTTCATTGGTGTGAAACTAAGCTCAAGGCAATTAGGCCTGACTTGGTTTAAATTCAAAGTACAAAAACAAATGCTCTGACTTGTGTTTGTGTTTAGCAAAGGCAAGATTTTCTTTGGAAACATAGTAAGGAAATTAAAACTTCTTGGATGTCTCTATTGCAGTATTGTCAAAGCAGATAAAGATACTAGAATTACAACTACCAAGTATTCTGTAGAAAAGCTCTGCAGAAAACACTAATAGAGTATGTTCAAATAACTTAAACTGAAAAAACTCATTAGTGATGACGTTTTGTCAACTATCTAGTTCCTCACAGAGAAACACATGGATTTATGGAGCAATGCCTCACAATGGGACATCCATGGCTTCAAGGCAAATCTGCCAGGTTGAGTGCCCTGCAGGCGGGGAGTTGAGATTCTTGGGGCAGTGCACACCATGTGAGCCCCTGCCTTCCTCAAGAGTGTCCTGGCACCAGGACCTGCATCTCCCCCATCCCTCTTGAGCTTCTTGAAGTTAGCAAGATCACGACAGCTGGGAGGCACATTTAATTCAGGGGACAGAGTATTTTGGCACTGTCAAAGCAATCCAAATTGGAGCAAAATTAAATAGTAAATAAATCTTTATATTTGCAGAAATCCCAGAGCTGAGAAAAGCTGCAACAAATCTTCAGTGTAGGAATCTGGGAATACTGAGGTGAAGTGACCAAGCAGCAGCCAGGCCACGCGCAGATCAGCATGACACCTTTCCTCCCCAGAGAGCAATTGGACAACAGGCAAGTCATTTCAGCAACTACTCATGGAAATGTAGATATGAGACTGTTGCAGCCATCCTAGACTACACGTCAGCTGGTTTACCTGCCTTACCTACACAGATCATTCTAATGTGCTTCTCTAAAAGTAAATGAGAAAAGCATTCTCCCTCACACCTTTTCCAAATTAAATCCAAAGTGAGAGAGAAAGAAACCCATTTAAGTCTAGTTCAGCACTGCCTGGCTCCTCTTACCACATGACAGTAGAATAAATTTATCCACAAAAAAGGTACACGGATCACAGCATGGTTCCCAGTCTAAGCCTATATTACTGTCTAAAGGAAATGATAGTTGTAATGAATAATATCAATTCAGTCAGAAGCTGCAGCTGTAATAAATGGATTGTTAACAATTGTTAACAAATGTTAGTATTTCTCTTTGTTTCACATTGCTTATGTCAATAAAGATAAGTATTTTAGACTGTGAGGGAGGCAATTTGGGCTGTTTGGTTAGAAATCTAGTTAAAAGGCTTTCCTCACCTTAGATCACGTTGGAACCATAAGTCCAAGCTTGCTGCAATTAGTTGGACAACTATAATTCAAAGAATCCTAGGAGGAGGCGGACGGGGAAAGAGGATGTTTAATTGTTCCTTAATAAACTGTTCCGTAGCGTTCTTGTAACAAATCAAAACTGTTCTCACAGAAGGAGGAAGCTTTTAGTTCAAATAATGACAATCTGAGCTTCAAGAATCAAGGTCCTAGGAAACTGCAGTCTCAAATCTCAGTCATGGTATCTCTGATCTTTTCAAAAGCCCTAAGGATATTTGTTCTATGCTGCTCAAGAATTCCTCAGATAGTTTGGCAGACACAGCAAAGGAACCTGGTTTTACTCTACAAAGCCGTATAATAAAGTGCTAATAAGAATTCCCCAAGTGTGATATCAAGATGCCAGTGTTTCTCTGAGAAAGCTTTTATCTTTGTAGCACCACGAGTTTTTTTTTTTTTCCTGTGTAGACAAGTAGAATGGGATTTTCAAAAGAATTCACTTTAGCCTGACTCAAGAAAGTAAAATTTCTAGCGATTTCAGAGGGAAAAGGCCAACATCTACTTCTTGAAAATGCTTCCTGCTGCCTGTATATTGTATGAAAACACTAGGGATGGAGGAATTCATTACACATAGCAAAATCTCCTCAGGCTTGAGACTTCTTGAGCTACCAAGCATTATCCACTGCATAGGGGCAAGAACTTGTGGGTAAAGTGAAAAGCTGTCAGGTGTCACAATAGTACTTAATATCACTGTTAAGGTGATATCTTAACAGATAACTTACAGACGTATAAGAAAATAGGACTTTGTTTTATGTTTCAGACATATTTCACATGCAAAAAACCAAGATCATACAACGAATGTACCTTCATATTCAGAACACAGCATACCTGGGAGGCACATGGGATTCACTTTCAATCTAGTTAAATCAGAATGCATTGCAGTTTTGATGAATTTATTAAATCTAAATAGAAGTGTTCATTAATAAAGACTGAACAATTGTTTTCTGAGGCAAAACCACAATGCATTCCATCATGGAAATGGAAAATTTATGCTAAGCGCTAGCAACAGAGTGAAAAAGATGGAGATTGTTTCATTTCTCTTTTTTCTAAAACTGTCAGTCAAACTGTTAATGATCTTTCAGAGACAGAATTACTTTACATATCAGGCAGTAATCTGCATTAGCTTGCTGCTTCTAAATTTTGCTTACAGATAAAATTTTTCCTCCTACCATTATATGGTCGACTGATGTAAATATGGTACAGCAGGGAAATGGAGTAAAAAATAATAAACCAGACAATTTCTATTCCTAATTACACAATATTCATTAAAGAAAGTCCTAATGTGTTTCAGCTATAGGTTGCTTCATGAATACACCTGAAGATGTCAGTGACCCTTACAACATGACAAGGTGCTAAAGAAGATGAAATGAACGGCCAAGTCTGGGAATATGCTTCTAAGGCAGGATATACGGATGAACACTTGAAACTTTCTTTAGTGAAATCAGAAAAAAAAAACCCAAACCCAGAACCTTCCTACTTCTAAATTATTGCTGGAAGAATAGTTCATAACAAATCATTCATTCAATTAATTTCACTTTTGCCTGCAAAACACTTAGAATTTTCTCAAAGGTATGACTTCAATTAATTCACTGTATAATTTCAGTGAATAACTTTTCAGCTGCAGATTGTGACAAGCGTTCAGTATTCATAACTTGAAAAGTGTTGATTAGCTCTGACTGATCTGGGGATGATTGATTCTTTGCCAGTGATGTCTGAACACGAGTCAGTCTCGCCCATAGCCCGCTACAGTTATTCCTGCTGTGCTAACCCGGCACCTGCAAATTACCCAAAGGCTGAGCTACATCTGCTATTTACTTACCAGTTCAAATCCAGCTTTACAAAGAGCACAAAACCACTTCTGTTTAAACTAGACTTCAGGAACCCAGCTTCACTTTGATGTTGCAGGTAGATAAGTACATGTCTTATACCTCAATGCCCATTTTTTTCTGGATGGAGGTAGGTTTGAAAGAGTAAAAGCTAAGTCTAGCAAGGCTTGTTGAAATCAGAGTAGCTGATTTCAGTAACTAAGCCCTCTCACTGGGAATGGCCAACAGCCCAGGCAGATTCTGGAACTGAACAAAGTTTCTGTTTTGCGTCTACTGAGAGCTACCAGAAACAAGACCATTAAAAACAATAAAGCCAATCAGCAGTTTGTGTAGAAATCTCATGACCATGCCTCACCAGAAAAAATAAATGTGAAGCAAATATTTCAAAGCAAAAGCCTACAGCTATTTAGTAGTAGGCGCTGAATTGCACAACTTCTGTTGAACTGCTAGCACGCATAGGTCTGGGTAACTAATACCAGTCATGAGTTTAAGAAATGATGCATTTGTTATACTACGGTATATCACATCAGATGATATGTTTTCTCATTTTCTAAGCAGCAGTCTCATCTTGGGTTATCTTTGTGAGTTGGAAAGTAGAGGATTCCACAACCCAGGCTTCAGGGAGACAAGCAAACCCAGGCAACCTCCTGCCTGAAGAGCCACAGCACCACCTGCTCCACCCACCCAATTACCCCCAGCTGTGTTGTTGCTGAGCTCCTCAGCCACCTCCTCAGCTTCTCAGTTACCTGCTCTGAGAGTTCATGTTTATCATGTTAGGTGTCTTTTCTTTGTCATATTACATGCCAACCACAGCTTTTAGCAGCTGACTTTTTGTTTCTCAGTCATCTTTGCTCTTTCAAGATTTTCAGTTTCACTATCCTTCACTTCATGCTGTTCTATGTTACTTTTCCTGACAATCCATTTTCCTGCATATCTCTCATCTGACAGCCTTAATGCCAACCATCTTTAACTCTTACCAGTCCTCCCCTTGCTTCCGCAGTGGGCTCTGCTGATCTCCCATGCTGCAGTTCTCAGCCTCTCGTCCTCCTTGCACACAACACCCAGCCTCAAACAGGCCTTTACGTGTTGGCTGTCATACGCGTCTCCTCTGGAAAACTTGCTTAGCCTCAGACAAGCTAATTATATTGCATGATCTTTATATACACTCTCTTCTACTTATTTCACATCTCCACATAAAAATTTCATAGATGTTTGGTCCAAGGGCACCATAAAATCATTTATCTATATCTTACTCAGTTTCCTCATGGTTTCACCTTTAAATTTGCCCATATATTTTCCCATAGATTGCTTCTAGACAAGCTACATTATGAAGAAGATGAAAGATCAGAAGCCACTGAGGGAAATACTTCAGTTTAACTGGCAAAAATTCCTGCCTTCCCGCGAGCCTGGTGAGAAGTTTGACCCTGAAAGTGTGAGCATGACACGTCCAGCAGGCCTGAAGGAGTCTGTCACTTAGCCCACCGCTACGGTTTGTTAAATATCTGGGTGGCCACTCACAGATGCTTCAGACGAAACTTTAAACTAGCAAGAACAGAAGGCAGTTGCTGTGCCCGTGTGACTGGGAGGGGAATTTCCTCAGTTGGGCATTTAGAGGACAGGCTCAGCTTATGCTTTGCGTGTTTGGAGCCTACAGAAGGTGATGCAGGCAGTCTCGCAGAACATGACTCCCCGAATAACCATCTCTGCAGGCAGCTGTCCTTCTTCCATTTTCCACACACGGATAAAATGTCTTTGCAGATATTCTCCTTTGGGTTAATACGCAATAAAATGTCACAGTGATGCAAGAAATATGCCTTTTGTATATGACACTAAAAGATATATCATGTTGATATGAGTCAATGCTGGCAAATATAACTGATCTGAAGCAAGAGGCATCTGTATGTTGTTTTCAAGACACTGACAGACTTCAAGAATTATCAGCCAAAATATGACGCTTGAGCAAAACAGCTCACCCTTACAGGTCTTTAACTCCTCTAGACCCAGACAATGTGGCTCACTTGGAGCCACATCTTACTGCACTGAAATTAGTGAGATTGCCTGCCAACTGAACCTATCACCAGGGTTGGCAACGGCAAACGGTCACATAACATTCTGGCCCGAACAATGTGCTATGCAAGTCCTCCAGGACATGGATTATCTATGGAGTTGAACAGGAGCAAGCACAATCACGGCAAATATTCAAATTACTTTGGACCTCATTTTAAGACCTTTTAAAAAAAAAAAAACCCAACCAAAAACCCACAACACAATTTTCAAATATTTTCTGCTTAACATTTTCTGAATATTAGATGCCCTACAAAGTCTCTGACTGAATACTCTGACACATACTTATATTCTGCTTAGCCTGAGGCAGAAAAAAACCAACAAATTGCATGCATATGTGTATTTCTTTTCCCTTTTTTATTTTTTATTAAATCCCCTAACTAATCTACAAAGGATGGGGAAGGATTTTATGTGTATAGCTCCCATTAAAAGCTGTGGAGTTTGAGTAATTAAATCAACACAACTTTTCAAAGTCTTAGGCTAAGAAGATGAAGCTGAAATTTGCAATATGTTTTAGCTCTTTTCTACCTCTCTGGTTTAGTCAGTAGAAAATTGGTCTGTCTTTGAGATTATTTTTAAGAATCGTTTAGACTGTAGCTTACGCTGAGAACTGGTGACTTTCTTTAAATCTATGTGTCAATTTGTAGACTTAATAAGGATGAACAAAATTAGGGATAAGGCTCAACTGACTGTTAGGAAAAAATCCCTGACTTAGAGTTTAGGGCATGTCACAGGCAGATATCTAGTAACATCACAGTTAAACTGACCCACTATAGAGAGAAAGCTTCTCAGTTATCACCCAGGCTACATTAAAGAAAGTATTTCATCACATCCCTGGTCTATTCACAAAGAAAACCCTGTCAGAAAGGCCATTATATATAACATCTTCATTTCTTTCCTAGAGTCTAAATGAAGAATGCAATTACAAATTTCAAACTACAGCAAAAGAGATTACTCATTTTGTAACAAAGACAATATAAAATACATTGGCTTTGCCACATAATATTTTATTAAAAGCTGTGTAATAATAATAAAATAAAAGCTGTTTTATAATTAGTTTTACAGCAAACTAAAAAAACCTAAATGTAATTGCTTTAATGCAATTAGTCCATCTTATATTTCAATGATTCAAAGTCTTGTCAACCCATAATAAGATCAAAATAGATTTTTCTCTTCATTCCCTTTGCAGTAGTCCAGTACTTAGTATTCTTCTTCTGATGAAATTTCCTGCTCCTTTTCTACCTACTTTTGTAAGAGCTCGGGGTTCCAATCTCTTATTATACCAAAGCCTGAAGTTACTATTCAGTTTCAAGAGTCTGAAAAATAAACACAGAAATCTGTATTGCTCATGTAACACTTAGTTACTCAAATGTATTAGGTGGTATTTGAACTTACAAGAAATGAGGGTTGCTGCCTATTTAAAATAATTTTTAGGTTGCAGCATCACTGTTACTATATACAAGCATTTCTGCTACATATGGTTCTTGTCTGAGTAGTGTGGTTTTCAGAGGCAGTAAGTAACCACCACGTTTTAGCCTTCCAGTCAATGAAATCTGAGCTGACAATAGCATTCTTTCCTAGTTTTACACCTTGCCTCCTTCCTTTACCCTTGCATAAGTAATTTGCAATAAAAACATTATCTTCTTTTGAGTTACTGTCAATAGTAAAGACCCTAAATGCCAAATGCTCGGCAGACATTTGGGAGTAAAAAAGCAGTATGAAATAAACCACATAAAGGAAAGACTCAAGATCTTGACTTCAAAACGCCCAGTAACTAGAAAGTGAAAAAAATCCTGTGCATCTAACCAAGCTGATACAACACAGAAATCATAAAAAATCCCAAATCTAGAGGAGGAGCATAATGAAGCCAGACAGTTGGATAAATATTTAGATCCATAAAGAACAATCTGTGAGAATCAGCTGTGATAAAATAGTCCACAGCGCAGAGACTAAATTCTGCTCATTTTGTCAGAAAAATAGAGGCTGTCTAGCTTTTCCATGTCGTAAATCCTGTTCTAGCAGAAACTGTGACAGGGCTTCCCTGGGATAAAGGATTTTTTTTCATCTCCGGGGTAAACTGTCTCATTTTTCCTGAGTATTCAATCTGCAGTAGAATAATCTCATTTGTGGGGGTACCACAGTGGACTGTACTACATTTTTGGCTCCTGCTGTTTCTGGCAGGGCCTGGCTGCCTGCTGTTTCCCATGATCCTGCCTATTGCAAAACCAAGGACCAAAGAGCAAATGAAGAAAGCGGCAATAGCAACCTGCTCCAAATATAAATGCTACTGCAAAACTTGAACCCCATATTTCTGAAATACCCGGTAACTCCCAAGCAGCCAGATGCAGTTAGAAAAGATCCTCAGAACAGCAACCTGCAACCGCCTGTATAACTCAAACCAGGCTTTAGTTATATTTTGTTTACGGCCAGTTAGCCAGGTAAAGATGCAACGTATAAATCTGTGAACTATGTGCATCCTTGCAAAGACAACTGTTAATAATAGCTTATTCTGTACATAAACCATAAATAATTATAGAATTCTTTAAAACTGAATGCTACTACAGGGTTTGTTGTTCAAATATCAGTCAGTCTGAATGCTGCTGATTAAAAGAGACATTAAATTACCCTGAGGATAAGGGGAGATCTGCTTAGCTTTTTTAATTCATTCTTATGGAAACGTTGGAGGCTTCTTTTAAGAAATAAATCAGATAGAGAAAACAATATGAATAGCTGTGAAACACTGTTAATTACACTTTCATATACAAGGGACAAATTTATGTTGTGAACAATTTTTCTGACAACTACCTATAAGAAACTATGTTTCTTAACAAGTTGGAAATTCAAGATGTGACTCACCTTAGAAGATGCTTGAGCTGTCCTCTTTCCGGTGTTTCTTTGAATTATTGCATGTGGTCATGTCAAAACATTGAATTATGAAGCTTTAAGATCCATTTATTTCATATTCTGTATGTACTTCTACTAGTAATCTAAAAGATAAATTTATTCCATGAAATAAAAATATCTTATTGATATTAAAAAAAAGCACCCATAAGAGACCATGTGGATTGCAAAATTACTTTGCTGAATGCTTCTTCAGGATAGTAATCCTGTAAGACTTATTTGAAAAGACTAATGCAGCTCTCAAACCTTACCATACATTAAAACTGAGAAAAAGAAGTCCCTTCATTGCAACTATATTATGGTTTATTTTCTATTTATAGTTATTCTTGATGTTTTGCTTTGGAATCTACAGTAGCTATGAAGCCTGGAATATTAAAAAAAAAAAGGGGGGGCATTATTATAGTGTCATGGTTTGGGCCAAGCTTTAGAGGAGGCCAGTTGTTTCCTAACAGGCCCGTATTTTTAGGGTTAAGGCTCTGGCAATATCTCTAAGTAAACATGTATGTATTTATTTGCTTGGTCCTGAAACATCAGTTTCTTTGCAAATGGAAACTAAAGTTTGATCAAAATAAATGTTGCTTTATTCCTTTCGGGGAGAAAACTGGCTTTCCTCCTTTGTTTTTGTTGTTGAGAGGTGGATTTAAAACTAAAAAAATGTTTTTTATACTACATAGCTAGCTAAGGTCCATCTCTGCTTTCAGCAGCCACACTAATTAGAAGTATTCAGATTATTCCTTTCTCTAATGCAGTGTTAATAGGCCATATCCTGCCATCAGTCACACCCTTGAAACCCATCTTCATAGATTTCTAAAGGATTTTCAAAGACATAACTGGAAATACAATTTACCCATTGTGGTACCTAGCTCCATAACCTATTCTATGTCATTTTCCTCACTATTAGGTCTCTGGATATCAGTTAGCCAAATGCAATAATTAAGAGGTGAAATTGTTTATATTGTTCTGTGTAAGACAGCTATAGAAATGTGGATCACACATGGCTTTTTCTCTCTCCAGCGACGGCATAAAAATTGAACTCTGTTGAAAGTAACGAAATAGTATTCCTTTAGAAAGACTTTCTGCTCTAACTATGTAGAATTGTAGATTAAAAACTATCATGGAACAATTTTTTATTTGCTCAGACTCTTAGCAAATGGAAGAACGTGATGTGCAGAGTAACAAACATCATGTGACACGGGACTGCATGCATCCATCTCTCATGTGATCACATTTGTCCTGCAATGCAGGTGCAGTATGGTCAAAGTATCAGGTCTGAATTTGATCTGACACGCGCGAGCACTTCAGTGCTCAGCTTGGGAGTGAACGTCTGGTGCGCTGCCCGAAAACCTGTAAGACCATTTGTCTGGGATTCCAGGCAGACTTATTGCTTCTATCAGATTTTCATGTGCCTATAAATCCTAAACAAATATATTGCATGGAACAAGCAATGGGATGTGAAGACACCTTGGTTCCATCAATAAATCATACCAGGATTTCCTTGTTTGAACAGTTTCTATAGTATCACTCCTTATCTTCTGGAATAGGTAGAAGAAAGATTGTAATAAAGTGTTTTGACCCTAAGATGAACATATCAGCTAGAAAGAAGAAGTTAATGTCTGTGTACGTCTAGAACACAAGATTCCAAATCCAACTGAAGAAGACAAGCTCCAGGTGATGCTTCTGTCATCATACTTAACTGCACCATTCAATCACTGTTTCCTTTAACAATGACTAATTCTGTATAAAAAATATAATTTGGAACTGCCACTGAAGACAACTGGAGAAACTGAGCGGCAAATAAATTAGCTGCATTGTTACAAGTTTGATTATCTGAAACAATGTGTGAATGTCATACATGTTCCATAAAGCTCCTTCACTGCCTTTCCTTTTTTTTTTTTCCTTTTCCTAGTATGTACTTCAGGCCAGTCTTTCATTTAGTAAGTTGTCCTCAACCATGAAAACAAAATTTGTGAGTCTTAGGTGAATCATATGCAGATAACAATAGATATCTTCACATCTTAACATGGATATTTTAGAAACACAAGTTTAATACAGACAAAAGCCAAGTTGCACATGTACTCTCAACAGTGAGTTTGACCGTTGTTCACATACTTACACAGATGGACAGAATTTGAACCTTGATTCACTGGCTGATATTCCGTGAAAGTCATTGGATAGGTCTGAAATCTGAAAAGAGATCTACCTTTCTTTTTAATGAATTTAAGGTAATGGCCTAAATTGTCTCTAAATAATGGAGAGAGATATGAATTAATCCAGGTCCTTATAGCATAATGACTTCTGCATCCTACTTTACCATATTTATTTTTTAAGAGAAAAATCTGTGTTTATTTCCTCTTCATCTTGAAAGGAAAAAACATTGGGGCTTAACTCTGAAAATGAGAGAAAAAATCTGTCCTGCTCAAGTCTAGTGCTCTATTCTGTAATCCTTGCTCATGTGAAACTCCAACTGATTTCCAGCATTTAAATCTTGAGATAAATTCAACTTTCATGAAGATAAATTCTTCAAGGCTAGAGGTGAATTTGGACCAGTGGGAGTTTTATCTTTATAAGGATTTCACAGTGAGTTACTTAATTAATTTCTGAGTTTAACTTTGGTTTTGCTGAGTGCATGTGTGAATTTTTTGTTCTTTAATTGTGAATTTTCTTGTTCATAACACAACTGTCATGTCCCTTTGATGTATAATAGATATATAAAGTCATAAAGGCGAGCCTGGAGCTCTCTGGTTTAACTGTATTTAGGTGTGCAACCAAATTGATTTTCCTAATATTCATTATGACCCTTGCACTTGCAAATGTAATCTGTAGTTTATAAAGTAAAACATAAAATTCTCTAACAGACTTTTCAGACTACATTCCAAACTTCATCAAAGCGTCGCCCTAAGGAACTAATAATTTTCAGAGCTATAATCAAGTGAGTTATAATGACAATGCTCACAATGGAAATCATATCAGAATTAAAACCATTCTGCTCTCAAGAAGATGCCAAAAAAAAACCCAAAACAAAACAAAACAGAAAAAGCAAAAACAAAAACTCTACGTCTTTGTCTCATTTCAAAGCACAACTCACAAACAATTCTTTGACAACTTCTCACTACCTAACTTCACCATTCTTATCTTAAACTCTGCTTTGATGGGACAGTGACTCTCTTATGGTTTCTGTACTATGAATTAATTTCTCTTCTGAATCTGTAAGCAGCCTGTTGACTGTAATTTTACACTATACTCTATAGGGGACAGCACAGTCTTGTCTTTTCCCTTCCTTCCAAATATTTGCCTTCTCCAGTCCAAAATAAAAGAAACAATTTATTTCCCATCAAATCTCTTTACTGACTAGAAATCAGGTACCAATCCCCGTACCATTGTTCATGGTGAATAGAAAGTATGTCAAGCAGTGATACCAATGTCATTTAGACCATCCAGAACTTTACTTAGTGTGCTTCTTAGTGAATAACAGAATTTTCCTTAGCGTGCTTCTTAGTGAATAACAGTTGTGATTGTTTACAAGGCCAGCACTCAAAAAATTCTGAATCTGCCTGGGGATGCTATATTAAAATAAATACAAAAAAACAACCCTGCCATTGAGACTAGTATCTTAAGACTCAGCAATGCGTTTCTGAGCTGTAGCAGTTCTGTAGTTTTGACACTTACTTCTACTATAAACCTGCGAAAAAGGGACAAGTGGTTCCAGTCTTTGGCTGGTAAATTACACTAACACAGACAACTAAAAATAACTCCAGCCGTTCCTGTTGGTTGTAAGCCATTTTATCCCAGATATGCTAGAAAAACATGATTATTTTCACATTTCACTCATACAACAGATGAGATGTGAAATGAGTGTCATGGATGATAAACACCGCAATGCCTGCTAAGTCTTATGCTATATAAACAAAAACTTCTCACTGCTACACAAAATTAACAATAAAAATTGCTGTGGAATCTGGGTATAAAAACAAGCACAACTTCAGAGAGAGAAGGGTCATTACAGAGGAAATGAGTTGGTGACAGCAGCTCTCCTGGCGAGCTGCAGCTGAAGGAAGTTACCCATTGACTTTGATGGGAAATTTGGCATTGCTTCAAACACTCTTATTCCTATCGAATTCTAGAGATGATGAGAATAGTGACAGCACTATGTAAATTAAACAATTTTGGGGTTTGGTTTTAGTGGAACAAAAAGAGGAAACAAGAAAATGCGGAGCTCAGTTTTGTGCAATGCACCTTCCCATAGGCCACTCCATAGGGATTTCAGTGTGGCACAAGTAGTGGCTGACAAAGGCCTTTCATCCAGAGCTGAGGAAGGGCCCTCACTAAAATGCCACTTACTGCTCTACGCTCTTAACTTACTGAAATTAAAAGTCTCTCAGAAATTCATTAGTCATGCTGTACTCCTGCATGACTATAATACAGATTGGCTAGCACACTTGGAAGAAAGAAAGTACAATTGCAACAACGGGATAGTGCTTTGTTAACTCTGACTTTTCCTCCCAAACCTTCCTGCTATAATAAAGAGCATCTGCTGTGAACAAGAACTAACCTGTTACTAACCAAATTCCAGTACTGATGTATGCATGTTTAATACATTCCCTCAATCGTGGTATTAGCCCCTTAAACGGCACAGAAATAATAACTCAAGATGTTCAAGTATCCTCTGGAAGAGGTGGATATTGTTTCGCTAAAAGCTGTGCAGCACTGCATTATGGGTCATCTGGGTTTGATTCTCCCTCAACCATTGCTACTGAACAAGTAAACTAAATAGGGCACTCCTCAGATTATCATGAGAATCAGCTGATGCTACATGCCTTCGGGCACTATATGCTGGGTTCTCTAGACAATTTATGTTCAGTGTTGAGTTTGCAAAAGACAAAGCCAGTTTACCCCCACTTCTGTAGTTTTACGATAACTCCACTGTCACATGCTAGCATGCTGCTGCAGGAGGAAAGGTAGAGTAGGCTTACTGCTCTACCCTCGATTGGCTTCTACGTGCTCTGCGATGGCCATTCTGAGATTCAAAACCAAATTCTTTCCTTTTTCATTGAAAAAATGCTGTCAGCCAGCATGTGATGACATGCACTTCCATGACTTCATGCAACTAAACTTTCTCCTTATATGGAAGGACTCCCTACAGGTTCTTTAACCTTATTAGACTTAGATTTCCATATTCCAAAATTGAAGCAGTAAGAGTATGGAAATAGCTCATTCTTTAGCAAAAAACCCCCACAGCCCTTGCTTTTTCCCTGTAAATCAGATGCATGACTATAGATGCCAAGACGTGCAACAATTTGGGAACTACAGAGCCCAAACAGGACAGAGACACTTTCTGTAAGACACATAAAGAATGAGAACCAGCTATCAGAAAGAAGGGGGGGAAAAAAAGTGAAATGTTCTGCTCAAGAAATGGAAATTTACAGTTCTTCAAATTTCCAGCAATTTCTAAACTCTGACTGCAATTTGAGAGACTGTAGCTTTTATGAAAAGAGCTCTGCAGGGTGAAGAATCTTGTATTGTTACCCCTACAGTATGCAGAATTCTCTTCATTCACAAATGGGAAGGCAACAGTCACTGAATGTAGCACACAAGGCAGATATTATATGTGCGTGTATATTCTATATATATGTATTGACAGTACATATATATAAACGCATATGTATCAAAGTTTTGAAGAGCTTTCTGCTTGATTATAAAGCAGCAAAGTGTTGAAGCAGGTGCTTTTTTAAAAAGTTTTCATTGAAGTACAGAGAATAGTTCCCATTAAACAGGGCAGAAAAAGATACTGGGTGATGTAATGAATGGACACCATTGTCCAGTTTGTGAAATGGAGATCAAGAGATTGGTGTCAGATATTTTGTCTGCTTGGTATAATAGTTTTCTACCTTATATAAATGCAAAGGAAGAAGTGCCTTTTTATACTTGTTGGATTAGCTTTAGGTTTTCTATGATGAGAAAAAATTGCTTTCTTAGATGTGCTGCCTGCATTTGCTGGCTTGTGTTATCTTAGAACTTAGTTTTAAAGTACAAAATTTTTTTCTGGACAATGGACTTTCTAGGCAGCTTAATAAAGGGGATCAGTTTCCCCTGCAACATTTACAGAACAACCATGAAATCCTCCAAACTATCCCAGGAAAATTCTGGGAGATATCTTCCTTTTCAATATGTTCTTCTTTCTCTCTACTTCTAACTTTTTAAACAAGCTTGATTTACTTGCAAGCAGGAATGTACCTGTAGTATTCCTGAACCTGCTGAACCTGAATTTTCCAACAATACACAACTGTGCTAGGTGGATAGATTATGTAAGTGGAGCCAGATATATTTCAATACAGCAATTTTTCAGTATTCTAATGAAAGAACTTTTGAAGTCACGAAAAACTGGTGTCTGATGGGATCTTTCCTCAGTAGCAGCAGTGTTCAGTGAAACTTGTTAACACTGTTCATGGTAAACATTTTATTCCTTTTCATCTTTAATTTTTTTATGGTTAGTCAGTACCCCTGAAAGGATTCAGACTATGAGTCCTGGAAGGAAGACTTCTCTCCTTCTAGTAAGTGCAGTGCAGACATTGGCCATGCTGAATTTTGTGCCTTAACACAGACTCCATGGATCCCTGGTATGAGCAGAAAGGCAAGTCAGGTCTTACAGACTTCAAAAATTTAACCTCTCCTCTGAGGTAATTGGTGACTGCAAGAATAATTCACGATCTGCCCCTTCCTTACCATACCTAGTCCTGTACTCAGCAGACGATAAGCACCAAGAAAAAATAGCTGTGGGTTTCCTAAAGAGCCTAAGCCCTTTACAAACACACAGCCAAGTACTTCAACGCAACTTGAAATCTCTTGGGAATTTCTGACACTTCTTGGATTTCAATACTTTTGCATCTAGTGGTATCGCTAACATACACAAACAAGTGACATAGTTAGCACAAGAAACACATTGAAATGGCTAATTCTCATTCTCCCAAGAAGCAGAACCAACTACTCGTGCCAACAATGTGATGCAGTTTGAAAAGAGGCAATTGCCCAAACAAGCAAGAATCCTTTTGGTATTAGTGGATTCTTGTGAATTTTAGAGCTAGCTAAAATATATATTGTTGTCTTTATTTACGTGAAGCTCTGAAAGAGGTAAGAACTGGGTGATCTAAATCTGTTTTTTCAGTGCACACTGTCATTTATAAGAAGCTGAGACATTCACAGTTCTATTGACGTCAGTAAGACTGGAGTATGTAGCCCTTTAAAAAAAAATCAGGACACTGTGCTCTGGTGTCTGCATAACTGTTTGTCACAACATTTGGGCCCTATTAAGCCCACACAGACTACTTAGAGATAAGAGGCTCTGTATCCTATTAAGCAGTCCTTCGAGCCACGCGATTTTACATTACTTCCCTGTCATTTGTTCAGGCCTCTGAAATAGAGCTGAATAGCAGAATCCAAATATATACGGTAGCCATTATTGGCCAATATAATACAACAATCTGTCTTTGTTTAACTGTGAATTGATTCTAGGACTGAATAATTTGTTTCACTACAATATAACAAACCAATATAAATCCACATATGTTTCAACAGAACACGGCACTCTCAAAAGGCACGACCAGTTCTGAAAGTCTCGTCCCACCTTTGTTTATCAGATCTCAATTTATCACCCTTCCAGACACTCCTGATTTCCCATGTTTTCCCAGGGAGGCATGAGATGGTTGCTGGGTTGCTAGACAGATGATAAGGTGTAGCTGATCTGAGTGTTTGAATAGCTTGTTTATAGAAACTCTATTCAGTTTTGCAGTGATATTCTGTCACCTGACTGCTACTAGCACGTTGTGTGTGAAACAGCTGGAATTTTCAAAGCTCCTGTTTATCTAAAGTAAATTGGCAAACATATCCAAAACATATTTCATATGTACCCTGAATATATTTAGATAAAGTACCTTGATCCAAATGATTTTTGGTAGGAAAAAACCAGCTGGCAAGCTCTACATTCCTTCTTTTTGCTGGCAGCCATAGCTTAGTCTTACAGCACTTAGTCTCTACAGCACTATTGAAAGGAAGGCTCAATAAACCATTTTACACAACCTTATGGTCTTCATACTATCAGAAGAAAGTTTGCCATGATTTTTGAGTGTATTAACCAGTTTGGTTACTATTAAATTGAAAGTAGAGTAGTATGCTGGCTTTCATATGAGACTAAGACAAGTACTGGTATGTTTGCAATCAAGTGCACAACATTTTAAGTCAGTTTGAAATATTTAGGGAAAGGACATATTATTAAAAAAGAACAACAACACGAAACAACAGAAAAGTTGCAGATCAAAATTATTGATCAGATATAGTGCCATCTATAATGCCATAGCATGTATCCATTCTCAGATATGCATGGTTCCTGGAAGATGTTTTAGTGCTTTTTAAACCTGCATGGGCCAACAGCCTCTATAGCATCTATAATTCAGATCTCATAGGGAAGACATGGTTATCTGGTCACATAAACTGCTGCTTAGTTATCTCTTTCCTAAAATTTGCCGAGTCAATGACTTACAGTCAAACTTGTATTTATTTATTTTTTTCCATTTTGAAAGCAACTAAAGCTAGCAGCTTGAATTTATCTCAGCAGGTGAAGTGAAATACCTTCACTTCAATTGTTTCACTGCTGATCGTTTTGGCAGCCACACTTAACCAGTGATTATAAAAACCTTACACTATTATTTTATGTATTAGAGATAGTAAGATAAATAATTCCACTCAGTTTTACTATATCAAGATATGATCAGGTAACGCCTTTGAAATGAATGTTATATCTGTACTTCCCCAGCAGAGGAGAGATGAGAAGCGTATTTTTTTTTTTCTTTTCCCATTGGTTGGACTAGATGATCTTAAAAGGCCCCTTCCAACCTAGGTGATTCTGTGATTCTGTGATTCTGTATCCTCTCCCAGGTACAGTATTTGCCTTTGCACCTGCATGTCAAACATGGAAACTGATTGCTCCAATCTTTGTACACCAAAAGACTCCCATAATGAGCTGTCAAAGCCTGCAGCTTCTCCCCCTTCCTTTTCAGCCACAATAGTTTGCATTTCATATTTTCCATGTAAAAATCTGCAGGACCCAAACAATTTGTGCATTTCATCAGTTCTGCAAGCAAATATACTGTGCTATCCAGCTTGAGAAATAGGAAACAAAGTCATGTTAACTATTGATCATCTTGGGAAGACAATGTATGGGAGCAGCACAGCACAATCCTGGGACGCATACAGAATCCAACTGTTATACAAAATATGGATCCTGTCCTTCCTTCCTTGCAAGGGCATTTGAGAAAGGTATTGCTCTTCCTTCTCTGACACCACAGTCATGCATCCTCTGCGTTCACACATCAAGAAACACTGCCCTATCTTATGCAAGAGTGGAGAGGGAAAGCTTGATTTTTAGCACATAGGAAAAGGAACAACTGTTAAACGCAACAGCCTGCAGTGACCTAATTCAAGAAAGCTTTGTCAGGTGATAATCTTTCTCACCCTTTATATGTCATTCCCTGAAGCACATAAGTGTTCAAAATAGTTTAAAAACATTCAGAAATGTGAGAGAAGTAGCTGTCCTCCTGTGCAGCTCTGACAAAGATTAGAATTCCCAAAACAGTCACTGGTTGCAAAAGTGCTCTTAAGCTGCTGTTTCACTGGGTTTATGTCTGAGTGCCACTAATCAAATTAAGTGTGATGGCTGCAGTAAGCTGTTTATAGAGATGAAAGACCTACCAAAAGAAGGTTCTGTTACAGCTTATGAAGCTGAATACTGTTAAGCACATAAACACCCCCTGCACAGAAAATCTTGACTTTTATTCTTTCTGCTGTTCCTCTCTAGAAGGGGAAGTGTACTTAAGTGTTCTTAAGTCTTGCACAAGCCCAAAATTCTTCTTCCCATCATATAACTGGGGTTTTTTTTCCCTTAAAAAAACCTTCACCTTTAGTTTTGTTGTCTCTCTTTAAAAAAAATTAAATAAATAAAAGTAAAGCTAATACAAGCCATAAACAATGCTTTAATGGAATGTATTATTACAGTATGATGGTCATGTCAAGCTGCAAGTTCTTCCCCATGGTGCAGCTAAAAACAGAAAGAGCAGTCAGGAGAGTGTTCCAAAACAGGAAAATGCAAACCAGGCACTTTTAGCCTATCAGATCCTTATGACTTTGAAAATGTATATCAAGCTGTGGGTGTTTGTGGAAAGAATCACTGTCCCACAGAAAAAAAGAGGTAACAGAGCAGCTACTGAGATTACATAGGAGGCCCCTCACATGCAACCAATTACCTGCAATTATAGTAATAAGAGCAGACAAAGGACGGCAGCAGAGAGCATCGGCCTGCACTGGTACACACGGTCTCAGCTCTTTACCAGGCTCTGGACCAGATGCCCAAGGACTAAAGATTTGCAAGCTCTCTGCACCTTTACAGACCTTTGCAAGGGCTGCTCACAGAGGATCTGTAACAGGCTTTCTCTCAGTTCACATTAGCCCATTTATTTTACTTCATCATAAAATTAACTGCCTTCAGTGATAGCTTTAGGAAGTAACGCAAACAAAAGGTGCTGGAAAGATGACTTTTTTGCCAAAGCATACAAATGACTAGGAAGTGTTATTAAAAGTTGTTAAATCTTTCTCCTCCCTCCATTTTCTCATTAACATATCAGAAAGCCATTAAAAGGGTTGCACTTTTAAAATATTTGATACCAAAAATATCTTCTTAATTGGTACAGCTCAGGCTAGGTAGATAGAAGGAAAGCACAGCCTCAGACTGCTGTTGGACCCCGCAGTCCTTACTAAATGAGTACAAGACAACACTGCCACTAATGAGTACCCATCCTGGCACAGCTACACAGCAGGCAAAATGCTAGCAAATCCTAGAGGTCCTTCTAAATTAGCTTTGAGAACCTTCCTGACAGAAAGATTTAATTAGTAGTATTAATAATGTCAGAGGTCTCTGCCTTTGAAAGTATTCCAGTTCTCCTAAATAAATACATAGCATTAGGTTCCTCAGGATTTCCAAGCACAGAAATGTTTTCACAACTTTTTTGCATTCGTAACCATATACGTTTACATTGGATGAGAGAAAACTGGGGAGTTTTCCTGAAAGAGCAATCCTTTTTTTTTTTTCCCCGCAAAGTTTTGAGCACTCATACTCCCAGTGAGAAAGATATGGGAAATGAGTAGATGGATAGTAGGATTTTGTGCAATTGTTATACCTAATCATAATATCTTATGATCCAGTCAGTCAAATGACTACCAAGTTTCACTTTTATAGTCCAACAATGAAGAAAACATTTCATCTTCTCACTCCTCTGGCAACTGACATCCTGTTATATTCTATTTTTTTTTTTCTCTCCAGTTTTAGCTTTTAAGGCTGGCAGTGCTACATTAATTCACATTTGAAAGTGGTTCTCTGTAGACTTCACAAAAGTGCAGATTTTTTTTCAGCTCAGCACAACTTTCTATCAACTAATACTTTACCAGAAGCTTCTCTTTGATCATTGTGTTGCATAAAATAATTCTGTTCCTATCATTTATCTCAGTACCATAACTTTTCTGTATTTACAGAGCACACGTCTTAGGTATTTGCTTCTTTGTGGCCCTTGGAAGAATGAATCTGTGTTTAAAAGTATTACAGGCAGTTGCATCAGGAGATTGGGGTAACTTTTAAATAGAAAGTTCCAACTTGGACTTAGCAAATACAGAAATACTAATAAGCCATCATTTAACCAGATCAACAGCTATTTTAGAATTCAAATTAGGATAAAAAAGGATGACATGAGAATATTTTCACTTTATACATTATGCACTAGATTTTCCCTCAGTGGTCAAGTTATAAACATTGCAAAAGCATAAATACATAAAGTGGGACAAAATGGTATTAAAGCTTAGCATGGAGAAACATGAAATAACCCAAAAATTCCTGATACAGCTTCCTAGAAACTGACAGTAGTAATTTGGCCAGATAACTTTCAGAGGCACAATTATTTTTATTGTAAATAGTCTCTGATGTTAGAGAGAAAAAATCTTTCAGGTAAAAATTGGCTTTTAACAAAGCATGTCATAAGTTCACCCTAGCAACATATTTTAATTTGCTTTGAAACATGGTGCACTGATGGAATTGGATGTATCACCCTGATGATACACGAAGACAGGGAATTATGAAATGGTGAGCACATTAGTAAAAATTATCTTCAAGGACCAGTGTTTGCATTCATATGCACAACAGTTGTAAAACAGGTGTCTTAATATTTCAGCAACTATTTTAAGTACAGGCATAAAACATTTTGTGCATGTAAAATGAGACGTTTTGCAACAACAGTCATATCTGTAGAGAAAGCCGCAGACCTCACTACTGTAGTGTTCTTCCTGGCTGCTACTGTGCCACTGGGATGTCTCCATACCCTGTCTAAGAAAAGGGCTGCGCTGGGGCCAGGGGTAAGCACACACAGTCCCGAGGCACAGGAGGGGACGGGAGGAGAGCGGGCAGGGCTGTCACTGAGCTGCAGCAGCCCCATGTTCTCTGTGTAGATCTGATAACCACAGATACACAAGATCTGACAGTGATTCTGTCTGTCTTGTGGCAGGGACTGACATGACCTGTCACGAGAAAACACTTTCTTATCTTTACCAATAAATAATGAAGTCTTACCAGGGTTTTTAGGAAGAAAGTGGGTAGACCTTCACAGATACTAGTAATGTCTGGTTTCTTGCCAAGAAAAGATGTGAAGTCTTATCAGGCAAGCCTGGCTGCAGGCCTTGGAGAGGACTTTGTTTCCACACCTCTCCTAAGGCCTATAAAAGGCCCAGGGAGATTCTTAAAGCTTGGGGACTATCTTTGCCCTTACCTTGGCAGCAAAGTGGAACAGGAAGGAGGCAGGAGGAGATGGCTCTGCTGCTCTCAGTGCTGACTCCACCACTGACCAGGGCAAGCAGCACTTATCAGTGCAACCGTGCTGGCCAAGGCAGGCAAAGAGGATGCTCACAACTTCCACAAATATGGGACACGGAGAGGAGCTGCTCACTCTTCTTGCTTTCGTCACTGCTGTCACACAAGGCTGAGCAGCAGACTGCATGGCTGCAGAAGGTATTTCACTCATCTGAGCCATGGTGCCTCTTATAACACTTTTTGATGTGTCTGTGCCTCATCTTTGCTATGGGTTTGTCTATAAATCACAAACAGTCCTGCAGCCGTTGCCAGGACATAAGCAGTTATTTGAAGCCTGATTCTACATCTGTATTCATCTGATCACATAAGTAGAACTGCCCCATGGGGACAATCTAGCTGGCACTATGATTTTGTGTATGCTTGAATATTTTACATGTGATGGTTCCTTTCCCCTCTGAGAGCCTGCACACCTCAAGGATAACGGGATCAGTCAAGGCCTTGCTGAAGTCAGGACGCCTCTTTCCATTTCCGTAAGGCTTTAGGTCAGCTCCTTAATGTACTGCTGATGAACTGTATTAAAAGATATATGCTCAGCTTTCTCTAGCCTATTTAGTGTATGTGATGTTTCTTTTTATCTACAAATATAAATTCTTTTGCCATTTCTATGTTTTTATGAAGTCCTCAGTGGACATTGAAAAGCTGCTCTCTTGATAGAGATCAAAGGGCATGACTATTTGTCTTTCTAGGTGCATAGTTAACTACTGCCAGAGACATCAGCTTCATTTTTTGATTAGGGAAACATGTACATGTTGTTATAGTTAATAGGCCAGTTTTAATACACAAGTGACAAACGATATATTATCTGTCCTATTGAGCAACACAAACAGCGCAGAGTGTTTGGATTTTCAGCATCCCCAAGAAGTGACTTTGCTATTACGCTAACGATGCCCTGGTGAGTATTCATTTTCAGGTAGTAACAACCCTTGAAAAGAACTCTTTCAGTCTAATTATACTGCCAGATTACAGAAAGCCTTTCAGTGAAGTTTATGGGGCAGATTCTTAGCCACTGTAAACAGTCTTACTCCACAGGTTTCAGGAGGAATAATCCAATTTATACGCTGGACCTACCTCTCCATTCTGTAAACCCTGTATTAGAGGGTATGTATAAGGATGAAGGAATAAAAAAGCCAAACACCCTAACTTGATTCAGGCAATGACTTCGCACTTACTGAAATGAGGATGAACAGAATCAAACTCTAAGAGCTCAGTTATAACTAGGAGATTAGTTTGGTGTAATAAAGCACACTTAGCATAACTTGAAGAACTCTTCAGTGTATTTTGGAATAATGCATTTTAAATCTGCCAGTTTCCTCTGATGTTCTCAATCCTGCAAAGCTCACTCATGATTTAACTTTATGCACTATACATAATCCCACTGAAATTGGACTATTCACAGTGCAAACAGGCAAGCAGAGTTTAACTGCTGGACAAATTAGGGATCTAGCCAGAGGAAAGTTCCCTGGCTTCCAAGTCTCCTTTAGACTTGACCTATAAATAAACAGGGAAATGTTTGGCATTTTGCCGAGTAGAAATAGTCCCGTTTTTCAGTGGTTTTGGTCCTACTTCAAAGAAAATCTTCTATTCTTTCTCAAATTAATGTGATTTTTGCAAGAAACCACATAAAGCTTTCATTCTCTATAGACTTATGATTTTAATGCTCCCCCCAAAATGAGGGAAAAACTATTTGATCACAATTGCCAAAATGAGGAAGAATATATTTTCATTTTCATTAATCCTGCTACAGCTCTTGCCTGTAAAACTCATTTGAAGCCTGTATTCTAGATCAGCAGCACAATGTTAAAACTGGTTTGAGGTACAGAGATTTTAGGGGTCATATACCAAATGAAAAAATCCATGATGCAATAAAGTTGCTGCCTTTCTCCAGCAAGAAAAATCTTTTTCTCTAAGTGAATACAGAGGACTAAGAAAGACTGGTGCTTTTGGCTGAAGTGTGTTTTAGAAGAAACACACCAACCTGAGCCAGGGCACAAAGCCAACAACTACTAGATCAAGAACCTGAAATTTACATTTAATCAACCTCAAGTAGGAACAAGAAATCAATTTAACACACTGTTTGCAGAACATTTATTAGGGAATCATCTTGTATGATGCAGCATTGCTAAAAATTACCTCCACAAAAATCCACTCTTATTAAGGAAAGTGCAATGGCCAAAGAAAATATGCCACAGAAGTCACTGAAATAGAACAAGGAATTTCTTTATTTTGTTTCCCAAAACTTCAAACGTAACCTTTGATAAGTTGAATGTTTGATCTTTTAGCTACCAGCACAATTTCCTAGTTACTTTTATAAACTGGAGCTTTCAAACTCCTACCTACTCCCAGTGATCTCTGCATACTGGCTTATTCAATATTCCCTGAGCTTATCTCAAGTCTCAGTGCAGCAAGGCTTTTTAGTTGCTATGGCCCTAAGCACAGAACATGAAAGAAAAGGA
>JAOXNO010000052.1:16702435-16732507 GCA_028565335.1 Limnodromus scolopaceus
TGAGCTTATCTCAAGTCTCAGTGCAGCAAGGCTTTTTAGTTGCTATGGCCCTAAGCACAGAACATGAAAGAAAAGGATATCTGGGAGTCTCACTCTATATTTTTCATTTAAAAACAAGGCCTGGGAACCTGAGGCATGTCCCCAGTCATTTCTAGTTTTTTTGGAGCTCCCATTTACACTTGGAGCATTCCATCTTCACAGGGTACATCTTCAAAACCTTTAGTGAGACATGCAGAAACACCAAGGCTGTATCAGATCTGTAACTCGGCTGACAGAAAGGAATGGGCCGCCTGTATGCATGGATGGCAAAAGGGACTAAATTGCTAAATTTGCCAGAGGGGTCTTGCCCAAAATCTCATGGCCTAGTTTCCTATTAGTCATTCTGGTACAGACTTCTTAATCCCAGTACTCATACAAATTGCATTTATTTTCCACAACCCAAATAATTCACAGCTCCTTCAATACAGAACCATTACACTAATTAATCTAGTTGTTGTCACAAGCCAAGCAAGAGCTGATAGGCCCAATATGTTACATTAAGAACAGACAGCTATAGAACATTATATTCACAGTTTTCTTTTGTCATTTTTAATATAAAAGGCATGATTTTTTTGTGAGCACCTCTAAATTAGTTTAATCATATAATTTTGGGTTCACAGAAAAGGTAAAGTATGTTTAAGAGGTAAGGAATTTCCAACTAGCAAAAGAATTCAGATTATCTCACAACAGCTGTTCTTGTCAGGTTTTACCAGAGGCAGAAAAGTACTCTCAGCTCAGAAGCTGCGCTGATGCCAGCTTAGAAATGTTTTTAAATTGGAGGCTGAGTTAATGCAGAAAATAAAATAACTCACACTGTTAAGGCACTACCAGGTGGGTCAGCAACACAAAATGACAAAACCAACAGACTCCTCTAGATTTGGCTGCCGACATTTCTCCAGGGAGAGGGAAGCTCCTCTGACAAAAAACCAGCAGAGGCAAATGAAGCCCATTCATCCTGTATCCCTCCTCCACACAGAGGGTGTATGATCACAGCGCACTCAATTCTCTCAATTCTGCCAGCTCATACATGACATTATGACCGTGAGATGCCGTGGGGGGCAGGGTGGGGAGGAAGGGGGCTACTCTCATCAACGTCTGGGCCTGAACAAGAACTCCACAGTGATAAGAAATTACCTTTTCCCTCTTGCCATTAGCTATACTGTGCTTGGACTCTTGTACTTCTTGCTTGGAGCAATAACAATACTTCAATGTTTGAGTCAGAATAATCATGACATGCTAACCACTATGTTAATGAGAGAAACAGTTGTTCTGACTTTGGAGGGACCACTTTGAAACTTTAGGCTACCATGTAGCCTACCTCTAGCCTAATGCCACCTCAATGCCTAACTCTTGAGTTCTGTCTGCTGCTTTTTAATTTGATTTAGCTATATGTTGCATTGCAATGTGCAATATACTTGAACTCAGTTTGCTGTTGTGTGAAGAACAGCATAACGCAACTCAGTTCAAGTAAACTTTTATCACCAAGGTCAAAGGGCTGGTATCTAGAAAAGTGAGGATTTGCTACTCCATTTAGAGTAGCAGACATTAGCAGGAATTAGACCCTACATCTTTAAACCTCCTCTTCTTCAGCAAAGAATGTACTATATATGAATTAATCCAAACAATGAAGATAGCATTTCACATCCAACTTCTGGAATATTTCAGCTTTGCCTGTGAGTTTAAAAGAGTACTAGTTATAGAGATGTAAATATGGACCCAAAGAAATCTACCAGAAATTATACATATGATGAAGGAAAATAATCTCTACTGAATTTAAAATATGCTGTAGATTTACATTTTTATTTTGTCCTTTGTTGCAAAGAAGACTTGCAGATGGATATACTGGTACAGCAAAAAAATCAGGAATCTTTTACTGCTGAGGAGTATGCAGAGATGGTGGATAGGGGTAAAAGCAAAATATTCTTAGCTGTTTTCAACCTCCCAAACGAAAATGCTATACATTCAAAAACATGGGAGAGCTGGCACACAAAGGTAAAGACTGGCTAAGGTAATCATCACCCAAGAAACAAAATATTCGCAGCTACCAAAGATGCTAAAGTTGAAGAATTTCTGGGCAGAGAAAAAAAAGATGGCCTAAACAGATAATTTGCACTTCCGATTTCTAATTATTTGTAAATCTTTGATTTCTGCTTTGAAGTGAACAGATCATTGCATACTATTCATTATCTCTGTTGTTTAAAGCCTATTATGTTTTGAATAACCGCTTTCACAAGCAATTTTGATGACATTAACATAGAGTGAAAGTTATTTTCAAATATCTTTTTATAAAACCAATTTTTCTGTAGTTTAATTAAGAAAGAAAAGACCTGCCCTAGGGAGTCAGCAACATTTCAGATGGGCACAGAAGAAGAAATTATAATACTACCTTTATTTGTAAACTCAGTTACGACTTATATGTACTTGCTGTTGCTCATTAAAGTTTCATAAAAAGTAATGACTCATCTGTAGAAGGTGAAACTTTGATACAGTGTGAATCTTTTGGAGCTTTTCACTTGAATTTTTCAAAGAAACTTACCTAAATATTACTCATTTGAAGTCAGCAATAACTGTGACATAGATACAAAGAATATGACAGATATTGCTGAGTGCTGTGGAACATGATTCAAAAAATTATATAGAACATAACTCAGCAGATATTGCTAATATGTCAAGTATACTGCAAGCACTCAGAAACTTCAGCTGCTTCTCCACTGAGAGTTCCCAGTAGCCATGTGCCTAAGCAGTTAAAGGAAAGTGGTATTTTATTAACATTGCCAAAGAGAGGAAGATTACAATGAAAAAGAAAAAAAGTACTTGGGGTGTAATATGCAATTTAAATTTATAATAACCCCCCAAAATTTGTAAATCAGGCCCTGGTGTAGGGGAACGCTATTCCCAAACCTAGAATGCCTTAGGGGTGTTTAGAGGTGATGTAGGGGCTCCCTTCCTAACCACAGTTTCTCTTCCACAAATACCATCCACATCTTACCCCAATACATGCAATTTACAGTCTGCTGAACAAAATGAAACTGTGTGTAGTTCCTTGGGTTTCTTTTCTGGTATTTACACAAGGACTGTACCATGGCATATTAAGAGCTAACAGGGTTAAGTATTGTTGGGTTTTGAAACTATGTGAAAGCACTAGACTGCAGCACACTTAGGGGATGTTGATGTCAATAAGTCACCCTGTCTGACTTTAATCTGCATTCCTCAGACAAGGATCAGGCAGTCAAGAGGTAGCCCACCATTTTGTATAACTCCATATTGATTCCACCAGCCATTAAGAATAGGGAGAGGAGCATGTACATAATCCAAACTGCATTATCTTTTGACTCTTACCCACACTATCACTATCCTTAGACCCTCATATTTATAGACTTTTTAAACAGAACCTGATAGTACCATTTCACACCCAATATGCTGAAGCCAAAACTTTAATGATTTGCATTCCCCAAATCAGATATCTAAATAGAAATTTAGATTGCTAAGGAAATAACAAGATTTACTACAATGGGAAGTGCTCAGGTCCTGTTATAACAACTTCATCCACAACTCTCCACATACCATTCCTGTCTGGATGAGTAATCTTTCCTCCTCACACCATTCTAGACTAAGTAATTACTGCAGACATGACCTGTGCATCAGCTGGAAATACTGATGACCATTGGTACTGTAATTTTCCTCCATCAAAATTCTTGCAATAATCTTAGAATTTACAGGCTGTAAGTAAAGCAAAAATCAAAGGGGTTCAAGCTTACATCTCCTAATCCATCGTTTCTTGTTTCAAGTGGAAAATCCATTCTGCTTGTGAGCTTGACCCTGTCAGCATACCAAACATGGTCAGAAAACCACGATTGTACCGAATCTATATTCTGTATTGGCTCTAAGTCAGAACTTCATATTGAAAGTCTGTTTCACTTCTGTGACATCCTTTTCTGATACCTGAAAGTTCTTTGGGGATTGTTAAAAAAAGAATTAACATTACAGATTTGTAGTGTTTTTAACAAGAGGAAAGAGCACTTCAATAAGCCCTTTATTTTTGGATATCAAAGGATTATATTAACCCTCCAACCCACAAAACTATACAGACATCCCATGTTCATGCTGGTGCCATCATTACATCTTAGTTTTGTTTCTGCCTCACAGAAGTCTCCCGTGCTGCAATACCAACCTATGTCCCTTCCCTGATCCCTTCTGCATTTTTTTGTCTTTGGTGGATTTTATAATGGATTTTTCTGGATTCTGACAAAATTGTTGTTCAAATTGTTTAACGTGACCTCATTATCTTCTGAATCATCAGTCTTTGTTTCATCAGCAAACCTTATTCACAAAGATTTTAGCATTTAGTGTGCTGATAAAAATGTCAAATACCATTAATAGAAGAAATTCCTGAGCATCCCTGCTAATAAAAACCTTGCACCCTTGTTATGCCTACATAAAGCAAATGACCCGCATGGCTCACAATAGTAGCTCATGTGATATTAAAGTATTTTAAAACAAAATTTGCTACTCAACACAGCTGGTTTTATCAACCAAACCTGTATTTTTATGAAACGGATAACAGATTTGTTTACCAAAAATACTTCTCATGGAGCCATGCTTATGGACATATCTTACATTTTTCATCTTAAATTTTACAGTCTGTATTTAACTATTACATTTATTATGCTTCTGCTTGACCTGGCTAATCAGCTTAGAGTTGCCCACTATACAAAACCAAGAGTTTCCCCAGTTCTCTCAGATCAGTGAAAAAAAATAACACTGTTCATCTAATGTCTTTAAAGTCACTGACATAAATTTTCTGAAACCGTGGATTAAGAAAAATCTTAGTTTCAGTAAGTACCTTTTATTTAAATGGTGAATACTCTGTTCCCTCAGTATCTGCCTCCTGCATGTGTGTTCTTGCTTTGTTCCAAATACAGGACAGAAAATGTTGACATTTCTTGCCTCTTTTGCATTACTATTCAGGATTTCACCATCTGTATCAAGCAAAGAATCCAATAAAGGTTTCTTTTGATCCCAATTATATTCTGAAATACTTTTAAAAAGTCTTTTACCCTTTGGCCATTGACACATTTTCACTAGTGCCCTTTATCAGCTGCAGCTTCTTTCAAATATGTGTTTTAACAAGAATAGTTTTTAAACATTGTAATACATTATTTAGTCAAACCTGCTTTATCCGACTGTGCTTTTGGTTAACATACTTCACTTAAAGTGTATTTTCCAAGCAGAAGGAAACAGCAGGTTTGAGTCAGAGAGTTATCACACTCAAGCTATATTCTCTTGTACAAAGAAAGAATAGTTAATTGTAATTTGGGAACATAAAAATTCTTGTTTTTCTGAAGGAAAGCCTACTGAGTTACTCCATGGTGGGCTCAGAACAAAACTTTACTAAGAAATTATATTTTGTTTTTAAAAAACTCTGAAGAAACTGTTTAGTAGCTGTGCCAGCATACACCAAAGTAATCTGTTATAAAAAAAGGTTTCTTCATGAGTACTATACACTGTTGTTTACAGCTCATATTGCTCCCTAGTGAGATTTGCTTGTGAATGTATAACTTAGTAATGCAGACACAGTAAGTTCGCGTGTGTATGAGTCTTACACATACACTACTCTATTTCTAAAATGGACTAACATTATGTCAGCCAGTAGGTTATCTCACTTTAGGTCACAGCGACCGTGGATGTAAAAGTAAATTGGAGTTCGATGTAAGGGTTTAGCCCAAAATACACTTAGAAGAATAGAGATGCTGACGTTTATGAAAAGTATTTTCATATTTGGATATTTCTTATCAGATAATAAAGCAGTGGAAACATCAAAAATTATCATCTTTATTCTCTTAAAATCAAGCCCGTAAGTCTTTTTTCCTTTCTTCTTTTTATCTCTAGTGAGTCAAATGGCGATACAGGAAAAAATTAAAGGAAGAATGTTGTAGTGGAACAAGCTGACCTAAAACATAAAGCTTAGGTATTTAAAAGGCTAGAAAAACATTCTATTTGTAGTGAGGACTGTATACCTAATGAGCATCACATTCCTATTCCTTTTCTTCTTTTTTTTTTTTGAGAACTTAGCACTAATCTGACCCAATAACTCTACATATGAAAAATATGCAGAATTTAGAAATCCTTTGATGGCTTTTCATCTGTAAAATTATTTGGTACTATGCTTAATTTTAAAACATTTTCACTTTAAGAGGATAATCATATCTTTGTATAAAGCGAAACCACCCAAACATGAATCATCTGTCATAGCATACACCAACTAAAAAAGAAGAAAACAAATGAAGAGGAAAATAGCTCATATTCACTACACATTGTATGCAAAACTACATTTACTTGTTTTATGAGGGATTTTTGGAAGGTTTAAAGAAGCTGGAGTGATACGTTAGTTTTGTATGCCAAACTAACATAAAATCTTGCAATAAGCAAATGGAGCATGTAGCCAGCTGTAATATTTTACTTCTAGTTAAGGAGCAAATGTATATTCTTTATGGAGAGTTTTCCCACATTAAAAACACAGAGGAAAGACATTAGTCAATGCTTGCTTTCTACATTAGATTTGATCTGATGCTTATGTGAAAGAAATATGCTGACAGGTTGGAGAACAAAATAGGTGTTGCAGAAAAGAAAATGCTTACCTATAGAAGTATTTCTATGAAAGTCTAGTGAAACTGCTTGTCTGTGCAGTGTGACTGGGATGCTGAGTGAGGCACTACCGAAAGCTACACATACCATTATTCCCAATAGTTATTATTCTGCTTTTAGATTCTTACAATCTCATTTGTCATCACTTTATAGGGACCTTTATGCAAAATTGAATAAAACTTCAAAAGACAAAGTCTGTTTGCAAAGCTGCTAACACCTTACCATCTTTCTGAGAATTGTCAGAGTGGGAATTCCCAACATACTAAGTAATTTTTTTTTCTTTCATCCTGACTGGTAAAAATAGCCAGAAACACCTAGGGTTTCTTTTGAGAGAGAGCATAATTTCTTTTTACTAATAAAACAGTCATGCAAAACTTCAAATGAATGTGCCCTAGGACCGACTTGAACTTTTGGCATCATGTTCCTTGTCAAGGAGATCCCAGACCTGCTACCCCTTAGTCCTTCTGCTCACTTTGTTCATTTTGAACCTCTCCCCATCCTGGCTTCATCTGACGCCCTCCAGTTACTATGGCTGGAGAAGACAGCAACAACTAGTCTGCATCTACTATTTGCATGTTGCTAATGATTTAATAGACTGCTATCATATGTCCTGTTTATGGAATTTAGAGAGCTTAGCCTCTTCACTCAGACACCAAAGCTAAGCACCTTAATGTCAGTGCTTTAAATATACCTTGCCCCACCCTTTTTTAAAATCTTTGTCTGTGGCAAATTGAAAAAAAAAACCAAGCCTTTCCCACAGTCAGTATTTGCCTCTTATAAAAATCCCAAAATTTCTAATAAGTGAAAAATATCAAGAAGAGGAAAAGAAAATTTTATCTAGTGCATAGGGGCTGTGAACAGACATGAGTAACACTGCTTTCTTGATGTTATTTCCATAAGACTTTCCAAAACTTTCAGCCATCACCAACACCATGATGTGGGAAACCCGGTACAGAAGGCTACATCTAGATTTGTTATTCTCTTTCCTTCCTTCCTTCCTTCCTTCTCTTGGCCATACTAGGTTTATCTTTATTCCTTCTGTCATTCCCCGTTGCTTCATGTTCTCTGAAGATCATAAATGATCTTTCACTCAGCTTGATGATTAAAACAACTTTTTTTAAAAGTGGAAGGGGAAAAAGTTGAATGTGGATATGATACAACTGGCACTACATGGAAGAAAGACTTAAAAGCTAGGTCATAGGCAGCAAATTTGCTTATTTGACTGCATTTATTCTTTCAGTAATAAACCAGCTTTCAATTTGCAAATTATCTTTAGGCGCTTGTTTAAGCTGACAGCCAGAGGAAAGACTCCATCCCAAGAGCAGGCTAATTATCCCCATGGCCAAAGATTTCAAAACTTGAAAGGAAAACAGGAAGAAAAAAAAAAAATCAGAAAAATGAGAGACTGGCTGTTCTTCATTTCTATTCTTAGTGTATATTTGATGAGATGGTTTAAACACTTTGAAGTGAAAGGGTCTTGATCACCACAAGGGCTGACGCAGTCAGACTGTTGATGGGGGAGGGGAGCGTCACAGACACAATTCCTATTCACAAGACTGAAATCGAATCTAAAAATAAGACTATCCCTTTTATTCTTACGAGCATACCAATCTGTAACTCCAAAAGGTAATTGAAAAAATGGTTTATAACATTTCTATAACAAAAAGCATGATTATATAGTGAAAGATGTAGTTGGACACATGAGAGTGACTTTAAAAAGACGCCTGTACTTATCATCCACAGAAAAAAGAAAGGTTCCTGCTAAAAGCCTAAAAAGGACTCAGTTAATAATGTGAAGTCCCTTGAGTAATTCCTAATCAGATTATAAGCATAACTCAAAAATAAGATTTGCATGATGCCCTCAAGTGTCATTATTGATGCTTGATTGTATTAATTAATACATTTTCAGCATCAGCTAGATAATCATCAGTTCCCATTTCGTGAGTGATTCCTTAAATTGTAAGTCAGTGCAGGATACCATGAAAAAAAAAGTTATTTTTATGTTTACTCCACTAAGCTTGTAGTTCACTGCATTATATAGTAATATAAAATACTTTGGTTTTCTAATGATGTAGGGTTTTTTTCTCTTCAGACTATCTGCTGCTACATTTTCAACTGTCAGAATCAGTCAGAGAAGATTCTCTCAATGATAATAAGGCAGAATGGAAAATTCAAACCAACCTCCATATTCAGTGAGACGTCTTTCATTATATTTGGTAGCATAGAGCTGCACTTTGTTCTTTCAACCACATTGATAAATACTTTCATTGTATATGTTAATTAGACTGGGAAAAGATGCAGAAAATGGAAGAGTCAGAGATTTAAACTACATTACTGAATAATTATATCAGAAGATGTGCCATTTACTAAGGATTTCTTTTTTTGTAAGTGAAAAACATTAAAGAAAATGCACAATAATTATTTTTTCTTAGAGGATGCAAAGCTTTATAGTGACATGAAAAAGAAATGGAATAGTGTATCCATTATAGTAGATGTTAATAGGCATCCCAAGGACAGTGGTACACAATATCCCACAATACTTCAGAAAAGAACGAAAATCAAAGAAGTTCAGTATATAGCAACCAAGGTTTTAGAGGCTCCTTTCTATATTACAGGGTTGAGCAGAAAGGTTCAGAGACCTTCCAAGGCAGGGAAGGCACCAGCACACACAATCCCCCTTGGACGCAAAGATTATAGCCCTCAATCCTATTGATTTTGATGAGACCATTATGTACTGAAATGAATGCTGTTTGATTTAATGAGACTTTTTATAGATACAAATTGCTTTCCTTAATTGTAATGGGTAGCATGTAGGTAAGAGAACAGTATTGAATCCTCAATCTTTTTGTGTATGGGAAAAAGCAATTTCCTGAGCTGCAGGACTGAAATCTCCCACCCCACCAGGGAGATGCTGTTTCATCTTTGAGGTTATTTTTTTCCCCAACATTAATGCTGAACAAAATATGTTTCATCTATGTTTAAAAAAATCCCAAACCCTGCAAGCAACTGTCGTGTTGATAAATCATTTAGCTATTGCTGCAAAAGTGCTTAATTATCCTTACCACCTGTCCTGAGCCCATTACAGTTGGTGAAAAAATATAGTAGGTTTTTGACTAAGCCTATTGGTATATCATAAACCTTCATTTCTATTTCCAAATCTCAATTCGATATAGGGCCATAGTACAATTATAGGAAGTTCTATCCAAAAAAAGAGAATTTACTGAGATTAAATTGCATGATGCTCATTATATGTATTCTAGAGGCACTGACTAATCAATCTTACTTGGCGTCATTCGTTTAAAACAAACCAATATATAAACCAAAATTAACAAGTATTCCAAGTATAAACTAAAAAGTATAGTGGCATTTAAAGTCTGTTTTCCTGGGTATGAAATGAGAACAAAAAGACAGGTGTTAAGCAATGACCAGTGTAGAATATACAAGGTTTGGGGGTTTCCTGTCTATAAGCTAAACAAGAGAAACAACATGGGAGTAGACTGGAAGTGGTAACTCTGTGAGGATGATTCAAGGAGTACTGCAAGTCTAACACATCTCAGTCTTCATCCTTCTTTTTACACAGCTTATACAATCAGCAAGATGTACTACTGCATATTAGTAATTTAGTCAATTTTTCGTTAACCTCAACGTTTCACAGATTCTTCTCTTTGTGAAACACAGTATCATGACATATTTTGCTAACTTACACTGGAAAAAAGTCACATCAGTGTCATTATTTTAGCAGAAAAGATCTCTATCCATTCCCGTTGTAATTTAAGATCATTCACCAATTGCTACAATGACCTCCAAACTTCCTGCAGAAGTGAGTTCAAATTTTCTGTGCTCACTATAAAAACAAACAACAACCAACATCACTTCTTAACACAGATAATTCCTCAAATAAATAGACAAAAATCATATTAGTTAATTGACTTCATTAGTGTGCTATAACAATTATGGGATCCATTCTGATTTTGCATCTTAAATTGACCACATTTGATGAAACACCCAAGGCAAACCACTAATTTTTACCATTGCTACAGGGCTACTGCAAAGCAAATGCATTCTGACAGACAAATTACAATCTCATCTTCTATCAGCTTCTTTTGGGTACAACAATTAAGAATATTAAATGCTTAAATAACCAGAGGAGTCAAACCACTTATTCATTATGTAGCACAACTACAAAGTTGGAAATGACCTGAAATTCAAGTTAAAATGTTCCTCTTCTCCATCCAGAATGGTCTAATCCAAGAAATCTCCCCCTCCCAGTAAGAAAATCACATCTCCCAGTAAGTAAAGAATATACTACATATGTTTTCAACAGCTATTAACTCAAGGGAATTAGTGAGTAATAGATCATTTAAATTCAGGAAGACAAAATTTCCCTTTTAAACCAGCACTCAAAATGGAATTATTTGAAATGGCAAGAGGAAAGGAAATCGTTTTAATCTTTTTCACTAACTAGGTGAGCTCTAACAGTTAAAAGACTAATTAGGAACTAATTAGTAACTAACTGAACCTCTTCCTGGCAACAATTACAGCAGCTGCCTGAGACTTGGAATTGATTTACTGGAAAATGGACAAACACCCATGGTAAAAACAAAACAAACCACAAAAACAGAACTTGAAAAATCAAAAGGAAACGAGACAAGGGTGGTAGTGGTATGTGCAGTTTTTAATGCTTGGGAGCTTGATGGACAGGAAGGAAGCTTACAAGATCTACAATGTGCACCTCAACTTCCTTATTAGAATAAAGATTTTTGCTGTACCTATAAAGCCTAAGTGACAGAGAGGCCCTTCAGGCACACAGTGACCTTATTGCTGCAGCCAGGAGTAGTGCACTACGTTCCCTAATGCACACTTGCACATCCAAGGCCCACAGATGGATGAAATTTCAGCAGATGGGAAGGAGCTAGAGCCTGGTGGAAAAACCCACTAAAAACTGTGGTCTTCTCTCACAGGACATTAAAATAAAAAAATGCTTCAGGAGCAACAGTTTCTAGTAGGAAGATTTTCCTCCTTGTCCTTCCTCTTATAGTGTATCTCTGGGTACTTCTCTCTATCCCATTTGCTATTTTATGCATCACAGAGCAGGTTGGAGCAACATCTATGTTTTAATACTTTATTCTCATCTGGGAGGACCTGTAAGTGTGCATGTTTCTACTCATATCACAGAATCACAGAATGGTAGTTTCCAATGAAATTTGCTATCAAAATCAAATATGCAGACCACAAGGACAAAAAGATTATGTGTGTGCCTCAAATTTCAAATATCCTGAGGATTATGTCCTGTCTTTTGTCTATCTGACATAGCATAATAGATAAAAATGAACCAATTAAAATCTAAGTCTTTTACTTGCTAAAATCTCCAAGTTCATCCAATGGAAGAGCTTTTACATTGCCATACCAGTGTGGCAATGTGCTCCATGTGATGATAGCAACATAGGAACAGAATTGTCCTTCAAGCTTGCAACTATAATAAACAGAATATTGCAAGAACAATATTTAATTTGGAATAAAAATCCTGCCTGGATCTTTTTAATGCCAAATAAAACCAAATATTATAAATAAAACTTTTAAAAATACTCCTAAAACCAGTGAGAGATTAAGTTCCCAACTATTTTTATGGCATTCATTCATCTTTTTCAACTGCTTATTTGTTACTATTTTGTTTTGCCAGACAATGAGTTTTCACAGCTTAAAAATTGTCAGAACATGTTTATTATGGGCCCAGTCATTTTTATAAATTTATAGATAAAAGGAGCAACTGAAGAACATTATTACTAAATGGGTAATCAGTAGGAAGCTGTGCTGTAGGAAGACTCTTGTGCAGTGCGTTAGCTGCTCTGTGATCAGAACGAAGGTTATTTTCCCTTGTGGTGAATGAGGCAGAACAAAATAACTACATAGAGAAATTCTCTAGCTCCTGCTTTGGAAAGTTTTAACTGCAATACAGTGAAGCAGCTGTAGTAAATTAATGTCTATCTGTTTACTTAAGTAACTGTTAAATCACTTAACAGTGAAATTTCCTGTAAAAGTTGGAGTTGAAATGGCATCACAGACACTCCTGCAACAATTAACCTTTTACCTTACTTTGGGTTCCAGTAGTGTCAGACTTTTGAAGCATTTGAGACGAGGAGAAACAGCAGCCTTCTCTTTACTAATTGGAAAACATGGCCAGCACTAGGATCTATGTATTTGGGCAGATCGCTTGCATCTTCTGGCTTTTTTGTTTTGAAATTATATTAATATCTCTGTTAAATAATTTTGCTATCTTTCATACTAACTCACAATATTGCAGGTGGTTTAACCTCCAGCTCACCCGTAAATATCCATGATAAATCTATGGCAGCCTAACCGATAACAGAAACAAGATAGTATTTGCCTAAGAGTAACATGGAAAGAAAAATATTGCAGAACACATAGTACAGTTCAATGAAACTTGGTTGTCACAGTGTGACCAGTCATCTGTGTATTACATGGTATTGTATGTTCATTTCCACATGGATGTTATTTATATCCTACATTTATACTCCAGAAACATGGAAAGGGTCTTCTGTGCCTGGAGACCTACCTTCTTAAAAAAACAAAAGACCAAAGTCTGTGATTAAAACATCATACTTTTTTCTTACTGCTAATATAATTTAAAAAAGAAAAACAAAGAAAAAAACAGTGATAAAGTAATTTTCTTGACTTCTAAGGGAAGACATATGCAAGTTCCTTGTGATATCTTATTGACATCAAACTTTTCTTTAATGTTTTTTCATTTATGATCACACTATAATTTGGCATCTAAGATTGATGATTTATAGTTTTTCTGTGGGATGCTGCTAGACTACCTCTCTCTTACTTTCCCATATTGCATGGAATAGAAGAGAAATATATTTCAAGTTTTGCAGTATTCCAGTTTCACCAGCAGTGAAATCTGCATGTGATTTGACAAATATGAATTTGATTATTTCCCACCATTCACCAGACCTTCAAGAATCTGGGATAAAAATATTGAAAGGGCACTATCACTAATCGCAGTCTCACATATAACCTGACACTATTTGCAGAAAGTCTAATCTGCTAAAACCACAAATTAAAACACTTCATAATAATACAATGAGAATGGAATTATGCAATAGTCAATAAAACGACTAATACGACAAGTGCTTCTTAGAAATAGTATTAATGTCTTTATATCCCTTTATACTTCAAAAAAAACCCCACTTAACTATAAAATACATGGCTAACCATTAATATCTTTGCTAATTCAGGGACTCTGGTGATTTACAGCTTACCAACTATAGCTCATCAATATTCTTGTCTAATAAAGGCTGATAACTCTCATTGTGTGCAAATGACTACATCAACCCCCTTTCAGATGAGAAGGAAAGTTCTGTCACTAGTAATTTTCCAATCATTTTGTCACAAATGAAGAAATAACTCTCTTCCATTATATGACCTGCACGTGCCTGTCAGTGTGCGTGGGGGCCACTTATTTGGATCTTTGCAGTACAGAGAGACAAATAAACTGTAGAGTAGTGAGCTTTCTGGTAGCTATAATGCTCCTTATAACTGGCATAAGAGGAAACAAAATTCATACACATAACCCTACAATAAAAGAATATTCTAACAATAAAGTTCAGAATAAGTAACTCATTAAGGCCCTGAAACTGTCAAAGACTAGGTACACACATCAAAATATTAAAAAAAACCAAAACCCGTCTGCTCCAGAAACTTAAATTACTTCTATGACAAGTCACAAAAGTGGAGAAAAAACAACAGACCGCTTACAAGAAATGTCTATAATCAGTTTTCTGAAGAACCTTAGCTATCTTATTTTTAAACATGGAAAGCTTTAGTGCCACATTCCAAATTATTATACCTTTATCTCCTTACAAAGGTGATTTTCTTGCAAGCTTTTATTCATAATGAGAGGACCATGCCCTAAGAAAGCTAAATGACAGAACATGCTAACTCATAAGGGCTAACACTTTGAGGTTTATTCAGCGACTCACCAAATCTCCATATTTTTGTCACATGAAACAGTGGATTTACACTAGAAGACTACGTCCCCATACTAGGTATTCTAGGGAGCTTTACAGAACTGCGCTTCCACAACAATATTTTATTGTAGCCATAAATAATGATTTGTAGAATACCAGAGATAATTGATGTTGGCTGTGAGTAACTCTGTTAATAACAGCTCCCTCCAATGTTCTAAATAAAATTTATTTATGGCCACACAGGAACCATATAAAACACAGTATACACACCACTACAGACATCAAAAACTGATTAAATAAATGATGTTTCATTTGCATGTGAAGGTAATAAACATTCATGCATTTGCTAAATTTATTTTTGCCTTACGTCACTCTCTGGCTGCTCAGCAGCACATAAGTCTCTACATTCACAGGATGATTCTAGCATTTCCTGACTCTTCAGCACTCTATCTATCTATCCTCAGGATTCTTCTTCTCCCATACTATCCCTACATTATTTACTACTATTCCTGTATCTATTGTCATTCCTGTCTCTTTGGAGTAACACAGTCTCTGTTAGCAGCCTTTAAGCCTTTCTAAAACCCCAGCTATAACACATAAATATTGACTCTCTTTACTCTAGGATCAGTGAAGCCAGTAGCTTAGTCTTCCTTTCCATCAAAGATGCATTCACACAAGTTTTTCAACTAAAGTTAAGAAGTAAGCATTAATATATTTTTTTACAGATGTCAGTACAATGTGCAACAGCATGTCATTAGGAAATATTTTCAGATATACGTATACAAAGTACTGTATGCAAGCACATTAGTAGCCCCAAGCAGTTAACTGTTAACTGCTGCGTTAAAACTCTGTGGTTAAAAAGACTTTGTACTTAAAGTACGTGGTTAAAACTTTATAAACTGTCTTTAAATATAATACTGATTGTATGAAATATGAATTTACTTTCAATGTTTGACAATCATGGATGTTTAAGTCAGACCTCCATTCTGAGATTTAACACTCAAAAGACAAAGCACACCTGCTCAGTCCATGTGTCTTCTCCTACTTCATATACCATTTCTGCACTGAAGCCATCCAACCTCATTCATATATTACTAAAATCCATTCTTCAGTCATCACTCCATGATTTTACTGCTATGTTGCTGTCTGTGATTTCACTTTTTCTTTTTACTAACTGTCACATTTTTCTTCTCCAGATATACCTTCTACTTAGTTTATCCCATTTACAACTTGGTCTAGATATACTTCATACTCTTACATGTATCTGTTCAGCAAAAACCTACTTCCAGGACACATTCTCACATTAACTAGAGCCAGAGCTAAAGATCAGCTGAAATAGTTTTGAATCCAAATAATCTTATAGCCAAAGTATCAAAGGATTTTGGGAACCTTGCAAAAAAGTAATGCTACTCAACTGTAAGTGATGTTCTAAGGACAAGTTTACACAGGGAACTGACTTCAAAGAAAGATGTAAATGTAAAGGGATATTGCTGCACTGAATAGGCTTCTTATGCAAACACTCATATATTGAAATGAAAATGCTTCATACTAAGATAAGCAAGCAAATATTCTGAAACTGTTTTCATTGTAGGTAAATTCTAAGTGAGCATCCCCAGATGGTAGTGCAAGTCAGGTTTTTTGGCAAGTTGCTCAAGTTTTCCAGCTGGCTCATTTTTATTCAAAATCCTCCAGATGAAATAAATGCACTTTGGAGGATCAGGCTACATTAAACACCACCTCAGCAGCTAATACCATTCACCAACAGAGCACAGCTTCTTGTTACATTTTCTCCAGCAAGAAGCCAGCACAAGAGGCGCTGAGCCTCCCCCTCTGCCTCCTCACTCATCACCCACTCAACAATGCCAGCGCTGCTGCTGGTAAAACTGTATCAAAATCTGGATCAGAAGATTTCTCTGAGTTCAAAGAGGCCTACAAAAAGGAGAATATGAACAAGTAAGCACAGACAGCAGAGGGCAGAAGCCTCTCAGGCTTCCTGTGAAGCGGCAGCCAGAAAGTAATGTTCTACCACACCACCTGCCACCTCTGGGGCCACTTGATCTGATTCCTGCTCCAAAAATCACCAAAATAAAATACTTTTTATCAGACCCTTTATGAGCACAGATATTTTTATTAAGCTTCACTAATATGCACTTAGGGTCCATATTTGGCTATAATAGTCTCTTTTCTGAGGTTCTTCCCTTCTGACCCACAAAACAACCAAGTCTTTAAAGAGAACACCATAGGTATCCACTGAAATGTAAGCATATGCTCTAGTGCTACAGATGTCCTTTTCCAAATCAGAGATGGAGGGGAATCTTCAAAAACAGAAGAAACAAGCAGTGAAAATTGCTAAACTAGAATTGAAAGGCCTGGTGAGGACAACGAGGCTCCTTTGATCCGTCAGTGGGATCCTCTTGCCATAAAACAAAAAGAATGGCAGGACTGTGTGCCTTAGACAAGTCACTCAGTACTGCTGGAAATAAAACAGGATTTAAAAAAACCTCTTCTTTCTAAATAAAGTCAGTTCAATCAGAGGCAAACGCAGCTGCAGCAGTGAGGTTGGCAGCAGCCCGGCTGTGGCAGAACATCTTCTATCCCACAGCACAGACAGGACGAGCAGGAGCAGCAGGCAGGATCGAGGTAGACACCTCAGTTCCCCAGGGGCCCTGGCCAGCAGGCACTCCTGCACTCGTGGGTCTGAAGGCACGTTCCGAGCACAAGCTACCTCCCGGATGCACGCTTTGCTTGCAGAAGGGTGAAAAAGTGGGCATAAAAAATAAAAAAAAAACAAAACACATTTTGACCTTTGACTACTAGTTGTGTTTTAAGACTAGAATGGTATTTCAGGCCCCCTTAGATTGTGCATTGTTTGGTTTTCATAAATTCATTCATTTAAGTTGCTTGAATGGGATCTTTTTTCAAGCTTCAAACATGGAAACAGTTTTTTGCAAAAATGTGTCTTTCTACTGTCATGTTCTCTGATGTCTGGTTATTTCAAAGACTTAAGTAAATTACATTTTTTCATCTAAATTTCTTAATACTTTCTTCTTTCCCTTTCATCTGATCCCTCCCCGTACTTCATGTACTTTGTTCAATACAAAGATCACTAACAAGCTAAGGCATGAATATGATGTGTGTTTTCTAGATACAACTGAACTAACAGCCTCCAAGAAATTACATCAAATAACACAGGGCCCAAGGGCTTAACATATATTGAAAAAAAAATTAAAAAACCAAAACCAAAAAACCCAGATTTTCCATATTTGCAAGTGTATTTTCCTATTATTTTTGAATAAATGTCTTTTTATTGTGTAAAAACTATAATTTGTGGTACTGATAGAAAACCAAAGAAACACAGAAAAACTTGTAGTGTTATGCAAGAACCCATCATGGTCAGAATTATGTCTAGGACCTGAGACTGATCCAAGGAGAACTGACTACCTCTTTGGATAAGCAAACCTACTGACCAAATGAAGATGACTCATCCTCATTGTTTCCATTTCTCAAATCCCACTGAAAAAAAGTGAAAGCAGCACTGAATCTTTTCCCCAGAGTTCATTCCTACAGAAACAGTATAAAGCTGTTATTGAGAGTTGCAGCTGGGACAAGGAAAGGGAACTGTTTCTAGATGCAATGTGATAAATGCTCACTAACAGTTTGAATGATTTTCAGATTCGCTTCATGCACAAATGCCAAACTGGCATCAAGCAAAAGCAAATCTATCAACGTAATCAAAACACTACATAGCAATCTCTTCATAAAACACATACCAAGGAAAGAATCACTTCTCCCAGTGCAAAAAACCTCAAGTTCTAAAAAGCGGTATATAATTTATTTTTACTCCAGATTTAAGCATATTGCTCTTACACGACATTGAGAAAAAACATACACCTTTTATTCCCCATCAGTCCCATCAGCTGCGCTGGTTTGGTAAAACCACTACACCAGAATTGTTTCCTGTGCTGGAAGCAGAGAGCAGAAACGAAGTAATTCAACAGCAAAACAATGTTGCCTTAAACTTTACTTCAACACAGATGCTTGTCTCTTCACATTAATTTGGGACAATTCTGACTTAAGTTAACTGTAGAAATTGTAAATTTGATTGGATCCGCAAGTGACTTGTCTCTTCTTATCTATCCAAGGAAGAACAGAGTCTATGAAATTGTACTTCATTAGTGGTACTAGATTGACTCTGATAGAAACAGCATTTAATTTTTTCCTCATTAATCACAGCACAGAATAAAATTCCTGCTAATAAGACACTATGTACCCTGTATATTTCTGATCCGTAGTTTTGGTAAAATTAAATTTTCATAGCACCCAAGCATATAACCTTTAATTCACAACTTCCAAGGAACTGGAAAAGAGAGAATGAAGGAAAGCATTTTCTTACTAACAAAGGTTAGGTAATGTATGATCTCAGAGAAATGTAATTCGGCAAACACATTCCCAGAAAGGTCACCCCATTATTTCAGTCCATATATCTGAAGCATGTTCCAAATATATTCTGATTATCAGCTCAAGTACTCTTTTGCAAAACAGCAGGTGTGTACTTTCTACATAGAAATATTAAAAGCATATTGTAGCTCTTCGTTAAGCCCAGCAAAGGAAAGAGGCATCAACACAGAGGCTCATTTTGTCTGTTCTCATCTGTTTGCCATTGGTAGCAGCTTTCAAGGGCCCTCAAACAACAGGTCAGGCAGACCGAAAGGCCTTGGTGGGCTTTACTTATTTTTGGCAATATTTGTAGAATTTTTCAGAAAAATACAAAAATTCACTACTCTTAATTTTAAGAGGAAAACAAACCAAAAAAGGCTGCCCAGGGAGGTTGTGGAGTCCCCTTCTTTGGAGATATTCAAGACCCGCCTGGATGCAGTCCTGAGTAACATGCTCTAGCTCTAGGCAATCCTAGCAGGACAATCAGCAGGGGAGTTGGACTAGATGATCTCTATGGTCCCTTCCAACTCTAAAAATTCAGTGAAAATTCAGTGAAACCCAATGACAACAATAAGCTCTTAAGGATTATAAAAGGGTTTGTCGAAGTTCCACCTCTTATCTCAGATTTGGCATCAGTCACAGAAACGTCTTTCCTAGAAAGGTAGATATTTATTTTGTGTGATGGCAGAAACAGTGATAACAAAGCAGCAAACAGGAAGATCAGTGCGAGACACTACTGAGCAATTAATCAGAATTTGGAAAACCACAAATTTTATTTTCAGAATTGTAAAACCCTAACAGGAAACACATATAAACTTAAGCTCTAGGTATTCATGACAATGTTTCCTAAAACTTGTAAAAAGATCACAAACATTCCTTTTTAAGCAGACTTGTGAGGAGTACTTTACAATAAAAAAATACTCCCTTCATTGAAATAGAAATGGTGATTTTTCAATTTGGTACTGTAGTTTTGCAAAAAATAAAAAAGTAAAAATTTTGTAATTTATAGTCCTATGACTTTACCTTGGAGATTATTTTTTTGTCATTCCATTTTGATTGTTAATGTGTTTTGTAGTTATGTTTTGTTCCTCTCCAGCAGTCATGTCAATGTTATTTATCACATAGCTAATAAGAATATGAAAAGCCTCACAAAACAAATTACTGGGGGGAGGGAACAGAATCCTGAAAATAAAAATCTAAAGTAGATCTTTTGAGGTCTTCCTGTCATACAGAACTATGAAAATATTTATTTCCATATTAATTTTCAGACTAGCCTAGAATAATTCCCTATCTTTTCCTCCAGACACAGAGGAATATTTTGACATTTCCAGATCAGCTTTATTTAAGATGTCTATTCCAGATATACTCAAATTTCTCACGGTTTTAAAACAATGAGGCAATCTGTTCTTCAGCAGTTAGGTCATTTTATGTGGTGCCTGGTCATAGTTTTATTTAAATAATATCAACACTTGATCAAATCATAACCCAGGGCAGAAAAATAATACTGTGATACACATTAGCTTTGAGTGTATTTATTTTGGATGTGTCCTTATGTTCCTCTAAAAGGAAAGTGTATGTATATAAAACTGTGTGCGCATACACATATATGTACAAAGATATATTTCTATAGAGCCTCAATTTTAGAGTATGAAAATTCAATGTGAATTTAACCACAACAATTGTCAGAGGCTTTAGACGGAGTCAGAACAGAGACAGTAGAACAGAGGGTTGGCCTGTATCTTTTGAACCAGCACTTTGTTGGTTTGCTATAAAAGACCTAAATAGCTTTCAGTTGCTGCAATTCAAGCAGTAAGAAAACCTGAGAAAGATGTTTCCAGCTGTGGTTTTCATATTTTTCCTGTATCATCTGGGATTTTTTGTGCATTTGGGGCAAGGGGGTTGGGGGCATTATTTGTCTTTTTGGATAAAATTATGTTGTTTAAAAGCAGTTACCATCCAATATCTGCATTCAGCTCTCAGTCCCAATTGGATTATCAGGGATTTCTTCATAAAGCAACAGAGAGTTAAATCTGATGTTGTACAAACCCCCTAGAACTTCAGAATTTTCCAAGAAATGTGGCTGGGTTTAAATTAAAGCTCTTTCTTCTCCCTCAAATGTATATATTTTAGAGCTTTAAAGCTAACTCCAGTCTGAATGGATGCCACTTATGAATTTGATTTTATCAGATTGTTCATTTCTTCGTTTGCCTGTAAGCACAATCTTGTACCTACTTGTTTCTTCTTTATTTATTTTTAAATTGTAAACTTCAAAATTATTTAGAGGTACAGCTACAATGCAAGTATTCTACATTCCCCTCCCTTTCCAATCACTTTAGAAGATTTTCTTTCCCAACAAATGATAAATACAAAAAACAATTTCTTCTTCGCAAATGCCACTCATGTGGAACTAAACTAAATCACGCAACAATTAACAATATGTTAATGAACTAAAACAGAAGTTTAATGGAGATGAAAAAAGCGTTTCTAGCAGTTATAGTGAGTAGATTATTTTAAACAAAAGCTTCCTACAGCTAAATACATTGCATAAACAATAAACTTTAGTTTGTAATTGCAAAAATTGATTTTTATTTGTAACAATTTGCACATTTAGCAATAGGCAGAGACTAGAAACAAACAGCATTTCCTGCTATAGATAATACTGCAATTTTATCTTGTAAAAAATGGAGTATGGCTACCATAAAACACCTTTTTTTGGCAATTGATCACCACACCTGTTATTACTTAATAAGATGTAAAAAGCAAAGATCCTAGCAGAATATTTAGTTGCCTCAGACTGAAGTTAATGAAATAATGGTTTCAGTAGAGCCACGGTTAAACTGATCTTAATTCAACAAGAAATTAGTTCTAAAGTTATGAGATAGAAATACATATGATATAGAAAGAAACAGGTGTGTTATACCTCTTAAACAGCCTGATAGCATGAATCTCCTATTTCATATACACATTTTACCTCTCCCTCACTTGCTGGATCGAAGTCTACAATTATTTACAAGGAAAAATATCAACCAATGGAAAGTTAGTTCAGAAATATTTTATGAATGTGTTTTCATCCTCCACAAATTCTTTCAATAGGATTTAATATTAAAACTAAAGAAACCAAAAAATTATTAAGGTAAGAAATCTTTTAACCTCAGAAAATTATGGCATTGATTGTTCTTTTGAACTATCCGTTCCCATTTCTCACTATTCCTTCATTCTCTATAAATCTCAAAAATAACTAGCAGTGGTATACACAGCACACAAACGCTGGGTGACATCTGACTGTGCAGGTTTGTGTACCTGAAATTCAGAGGAGAAATGAAATTCACCTTTGCATAAATGGCACTTTCACCCACTGCTGCAACATGCAGACTTTTTGTGTGACACATATAGGGAAAGGGCTTCAGTAACATGTGACTTTTCCTGGCCACCAAAAACATTCTCCATTTCATTATTAGACACACACAAGCTCATCTGAACATACTCTATTTCCCTCATTCACAAAATTTCTTTTTTGTCCAAATAACTTTTTTTTTTCTTGCTAAAGAGAAAAAAATTTCAATCATTTCAGAGTTGCCATTAGTATAACTTATCTTGTTCATTAATAGGCATAATTCTGTTTAGACCTCTTTATAAATGTTTTTCTTAACGTAGTCAACTCATTTGTCTGGCATGGACCTATTCTGTTTTTCTATTGTCCATATGCTCACCAGAAACAATGTATAATTGACTGCACAGCCTTATTTGCATGTCTTTCCATCTGTCCTTGTCAAGTAAACTTTGTTTTATTATTTACTATTGGAAAATTAACCTTCTGTGCTCTTGAAAAGTGATTCAGTCACCTACATAAGATAATTTATTGTTCTACAGAATTTATAAGGCAGATGCCTCTTTTCAAAGGAGGGCCCTATTATTAGTGAATAATAAGGGAGGAGAAGCAGCACATGGGCTGTACCACTTCCCAGTAGGAATGGCACAGGACTACATAACTAAAATTTTCAGAGCTGTGAACTGTCCTTCTAAATGATAAACAGGAGAGACAACAGGCCTTCCCTCCTCAGCTGTGCATAACAAATGAAGGAATTAAATAAATAATAAAATTTAAAAAACGCTACCAGAGAAGAAAACTGGGCATGTTATATGCTTCAAGTTTCTGCTCTTTATAACTAATATAGATTTGGTTTAGTTATGTTATATAGTTTCACCTGTCACTAGAATCTCCACAAGACACTCCATCATTTTGTAATTCAGACAAACAGACAAAAAGATATTTTATAGTGTACACAGAAACTGCAACTTCGTGGTGTTACAAAGTCATTCCTGGAATGATGCCACAGCACATCAGGTTAATAGATACTGAAATGGGCCTCCTGTCAATACACGTATATTTAATAGATAACCTCCTGTGACTACTAACATTCAACACATACCAAAATCAGATATACAAATGAAAAGTGAAATCCCCTTCAGATTGTTTTATAATTATTTAGCACGTAGGATTTCCTTAATCTTGACCACGTACACTGATTGCAGCCATAATCCTGACTGCATTACCTCTGTATGTATTCAAGACAACAGTTGCACACACATATACACACACAAGCAGGGGGATATATTTTGCCCAAAGGAAACAGAAAGTTCCATAATTTATCTTTGCATATAAAGGGGGAAAATACTTCTTCAAGAGTGAGGAAAACCTAGAGTAACGCTGAAGTTGTGTAGGTAAGTACAACAAAAGTGCTATTTCTTTAGACAGCACAAAATCTTTTTATTTCTTCTTGCAATCAACACTCCAGTTAAGCATCAGTCTCAGGAAATTATTGACTGACTGGAAGAAATACAGAATCAGGCTATTAGCTTTACTGAGAGTTATGCAGTAAACTCCACTGATGAGAAACTCATTTCTTCCCCACCCCCGTAATGTCTTTGCAACACTGCCACGTCTCCAACCTTTACTTACATTCAGAGTACTTATAAAGAGGAGAAGAAAAGAAGAGAACAAGTGGACCCTAATTTTGACACTTAACTTCCTGTTTGAGCCTTACTTCTTCACTAGTAGGATTATTCTTCCCAAATCTTCACAATTACCACCCCCAAAAAAACATACTTAAGGGTAGAAATCAGAGGAAGAAAAACTATCCATGCACGATTTACACCACTCAGTCTCATCTGGTTCTTGTTAGTGAATGGCACAAGACCAGTTTAAAAGGGGGGCTTGACCCTGCCTTATACACACGTGTGAGCAATCCCCATTTGCCCAATTGGCAAGGAACAGCTTTCATCAGGAAGAAAGATAACTTAGGTTTCAGCGTTTTTGTACAACTCTGATTGGCACCCAAACTGAACATAAAAACAGAAACTGGAGAAGTGCAGGGGAAAAGGAGTTAGTTTCTCTGAGGTTTCTGAAAACTAACATGGTTTAGACCTGTTAGTTTAACATCCATCCATAACAGTGCAGATGCTGTCACACAGTGTCATTTAAAAAGCAGCATCACTGTAGTGTGAGGTGTAATACACTGTTTTCCTGTAGCAAGGTCAGATATATAAATTCTAGAACTGCTTTTGCGATGAGATTGCAGAGCAGATGAACTCAACTTGTATGCACGTATATTTTATTTACAGAAATGGGATCAGTTACCTTTACATTTGAAGGACGTTTCTTTAAACCAATCAGTAGTAGTCAATTGAACTTTCAATTAATTTCCCAAACAGCAAGATACTTTGCTCTGAAGTAGATGATGTCTTGTTACTGCCCCTCATATGTTGCTATGGAGAAAAACAGAAGTTTTCCCTCCCCGTTTACTTTGCCCAGCAGAGATATCTCCGGCCATCTGTGTAACCAGAGTTTGAAAAATTTATTACCTGCTTCAGCTGAGCAAAACATCCACAAAAAATATGTTTGTACTAACACCCCCCAACAGCAGCAACATACATATTTTTCTGCCATAAATTAAAACCAAGTTTGTTATGACACAGGGACTGACTGGCATTGCTTTTGACTGATTTTGTAGCTTAGTTTGGACTCCCAAGCACTATGGCTTTGTTTCCAATCAAGGGCTTTGGGCATATCTGAGGATAGACACAAGTGTATTCACATACTAATAGGAAAATATATATAAATAAATATATACACACACCAGTTTGACTCACTGCCAGTAAAAGTCCTTGGGTCTCACAGTGTTTCCTGAGAGCATGCTGGGTATTCAGATGCAGGCTTTCCTCATTAGATAAAATTACAGAGCAATTCGTCCAACCACCTCTCATTTCTATCTCCGACAGGACCACTTGGTGGAAGGGACCACTCTCCCATCATTTTGCTATGGCTTTCTCTTGCAGTACTGGAGCGGGATACAAACTTGCAAGTGCCTTACTATGAAATCTTAATGAGAGGCAGTCATTTGGCCATACTTTATGAAGTGACATGGTGCTTTTCTACTTTCCATTTCTGAAGGGCCTTGGAAGGAGGAGGAACGCACTGGTGCCTGGCACTGCCTCTTCTTAACCCAGGAAGAGAACCTGGGCACTGTATGAGACGTGCCATTACTTTGCACAGAAGAACCCAGGTTACAGTCTATTTTTCTTTGTGCATTTCCTCAGTTTTCAAAAAGTTAGAATTTGCACTAGCTAAGTATTTCTTGGTTTTCAGTATGTATTTACAATGTGTGGTGTAAGAAATAAATGTGAAATGAGGTAAAGAAATTAATTCATTAACTAATGGAGACACCTTAGGTATACCTTCTACTTTGAAATAAATACACAGTTCTTGTAGACTTCCATGGGAGTCCTGTGTGAGTAATGACTAAATAAAAACTTTGGAATCTACCTTTATATGCTTTATATGTTACAATTTACAAATATGCTGTATAAACATAAAATATCCTCGGAGAGACTAAAGCCATCCAGAAAAAAAAAATATAGACAAATTATAGCTTCTCTTACATTATTTTTAAAAACTGCAGTACTGTTGGCATACTGATCTAACATTTCAGAAATTCAATTAAAATATGCCTTTTGTTTTGTTCCCACATTTGGTAAACTTCCTCTTTTGAAATACTGGCTGCTGCAAATGGATTTTTTTTAGGAATACTTACACACACCTGAGCACAATAAAGGCATTCTATCAGCAGCGTTACCTGGGCAGCAGTCTAACTTCCAGTAGCATCCTGCAGTCCTTTAGTGAGACTATGCAAAACACTTCAAATTCAAACCTGATTTACGTAATCCAGATCATTCCCATCTCAAGTGTATTGACATGTGAGTTGATAATCTGTCTTCAGGTTGATCTATGTTGCTCCCCTGTTGCCCTGTGCCCACCTAAAGCAATCTGTGTCTGGTAGCTGACTTCTGATGGAAAAGTCTCTGGGAGCTCTCCAGGTGTTTTTGCACAGGGTGCAGCGCTGTGGGGGGCTGGTGCTCCCATGTGCTGTCATAACGCAAGTAGTAAATCATAACTGAGAATCTAACTCAGACAGCTGCACCCCAGAACAATTAGCAGCTTGTAAACTTGAAGTACTGCTCTAAAGCTAGAGGTTTATGCTAAAGCCAGTGTGAAACAGTTCAATGGATTAGATATGCAGACTATGGAGCAAGATTTACTTTGCCAGGACATACTGAAGCTAAAAATCATGAAGTGATAAATTCCTCAGGATGCTGCTTTAATCAAGGGAGTTTACATAAGCGTGTTGTACCAGTGAACATCACTCAAACATGGAATTATTTAATCAAAAGGATATTTAAGTGCTTGAAAGGAAACAGAGGTTTTATTATCTGCAGGGATCTGTGTGGGGCAACTAAGGTATGATTCATGAACATATTCTGCTGTCACTTTCACCACAGATGCAAGTTAACTGCTGAAATCTCAAAACAATTTTTATTTTGGCCCTGCATGAGTGCAACATCTTCTGTCATTGTAAAACATGAGTTATCCAAGCAGAATCAATCAAAAAGTGAATTAAAACCAGACATCAAAATTTCCATGCCACAGGCTCGTTTTCCTCATGTTAAGGCTGATGGAAGTTCATTGAAGTCTAACAGTAAGATGAGGAAAATTATACCCCGCAGGAATGGTGAATGAAAGAGTTGAGGAAAGATGTGGTTTTTATTTAGTGTTGCGACGCCAGCAGCAGAGGGTAAAGAATCAGCTGAGTGTATGCTATTACTACAACAGCAACAACAAAAAAAAGAAAGTCTGGTCTAAAAAAATTTAAAAAAAATTAAAATCAAAGGCATTAATATAAGATTTAACTGGGGATTATTTCAAATGTCACTTTGACAGAGAGATGTTTGGTGAGGTTTTTTTGTTTTATTTTTTTAATTGCAAATTCAGCTTTGTTGCCTAGCTCTTGCTAGGGAGTGGGAAAGTCCATCATGTTCCTGTTGCTCAGGACTGATAAAAGGACAATTTATCATCTTTTGCTCAGGACCTCTAATTACAGTAGCTAAGAGGAAGAGTAAAGAAATTGCCTCAAATTTTCCACATCCTTGAGTGGAAAAATAATGAATAGAATACCAATCTGCAAAGCCTCCACTTATTGAACAATGTTGACACAAAGGCAAGTTCAACAGGGTTGTCAATAGCTAGGATGAAACTAGATTCACCCACATGAAGATAGCTCAGATATGCAACAGCATGGCTATTATTCAGTTATTGCAGGAAATAAGGGAAGAAAGAAAAAAAAACGTTATGACAAGTGTCCAGCATCCACCTGATACACCTGTCAGAGAAACACCTCTCAGCCCTACCTGAAGCCATCTCTGAGAGCATATGGGAGTAACTTGGAATCCAGACGCGAGACTCAGGATTGGAATGACTCTTCTCAGGCTATTAGGAATGATTTATTTTATGTCATCCAGCTAGACATATTTCAGCAGCCTGCACTGCATCTGAATGCAAGCCATAATGTTTTTACCTGCTCTAGATGTGTCTGCAAAACCCCATTCGCTTTGATAGTTGCACAGGTGCAATCAAATGATCAGACAAGCACAGCACAATTCAAAGTGGCATTTGGCTGGGTCTGGCAAACCCTGCCATTCTGCTTCCCCAAAGTCAGGAACACAACTTAAAAAAGAACTCATTTCGAGTGGATGTCTAGGAGCACATTAGGAAAGAGCATCTTTCTCCCCCACCCTTACAAATAAAGAATGTTTGAAGATGATTTTTCGGGGACTTATTGATTCAAACAATATTCCAAAACATCAGAGGCCTTCCTAAAACCTTTAGCAAGATCTGCACTTCTCTGAAATTTGCTGATCCTTAGTCAAGAAATGCAGCATTCTGGTGGCCACAGTCCCACCAAGTAGCATTTAATGCCAGAAATAGCTACTCTATCCAGTTTCAGCAGGTACTTTCACAAAATATAGTGACCTGCTGACCAAGGATGGCAAAAATATCCCTTATGGTTAAATAATATAGAACACTGTATATTAATTTCATTAATATTAGGCTATATTTTATCTTATGAACATTGAAAATGTCATGTACTCCATATTTTATTTCTGTATATATTGTATTTCTGCTATATCTTTGTCAGCATACTTTTTTCAAAGTTCTTTCATTGTTTACTGACATACTTGATTTAGGTTTGACTTTGACTCTCAAATGGTCATATAATCATTGGCCTCCTTTCATAGTCCATTATGTTAAACCAAAGCTGCAGAAACAGGATTATTTCAGTCTCAAAGTGGCTCAGAGACATTAAATATTTAATAAGTTTTTCCTTTTAGCTGCTGAGTGACTCTTGAATAACCATTTAAAATAAACCAAACAAACATCATCTAACAGATACATCTGCAAAAAACATCATTGGCATATGCAAACATTGGTTTATTTCACACTCAGTTGCTATCCTCTTTTGGCAGCAATGAAGTGACAAAATAAGGTAAGAAATTAAGCACCTGAACTCTGGTATCATAACGCAGATGTTAGATCCAGTGAACTATGTAGATCAGGTCAAGTGTACCCTGTCTTTGCTGCCTCTAGAGAGAATGCCTGGCATATCTTCAGCTGTAAGGGCAGAGGTTTTCACGTGAAGCGCTATGACCTACATTTAAAGTGCACGTATCCTTTACTTTGTCAGTAAACTAGTAACCTGTAATTAACATTTCAAATGCAAAATGTCATGCAGAAGGGCGGTGCCATTCAACATACCCTGTCAAAAGTAATCATTATTTCCCATTCTTTACACCACCAAGGCACATGCATAAAACATATTCCTTTATCTGTTAACATCCTCAGATTTCTGCCACCTTGCTACATCTAGCATCACATTGACAAACTGGAACGTCTCTGACAACACAAACACAAACAAACATATCAGAAAAAACTGTATGAACACAAAGGCCTAAACTCTGGCCCTTGTGCAGCAAACGGGAAATGTACAGATCTAAACCATACAAAAAATTACAGAGCGTGTGAATGGAGAGACGAGGCTGAATTTTTCAGACCACTAGGACCACTCCCAATATTAGACCTGCAGCACTGAAAAGATCAGACACAGGACAGACAATTCTCCCCATGTTAAGGTACTGTCTTCTGGCATAAAGCTGACAAAGGTGCTCTACCTGCTTCATGGGCCAGCTGCTCGACTTCTTTAACTTCTGGCAGACCCAGAAGAGGAGGCAAATCAGAGACACCTCAAAATCAGTCAGGAAACAGCCTGTTCTCATCTCCTCCTTGCATCAGAGCACTTAAACTATATGGGCAGAATTCTGTTGCTGTTAATGAAAAATGGTTACCTGACTGCCTATGGAAGCGTAAAGAGCTAATGTGACTTCCAGATGAGTTTTGCTATCTTCTTTTCACACATCTCTTTCCCACTCTCCCTCCTGACTGCTGTGAGTGTTCGTAGTGTCTCAGACATTTCTTCTCCAGACCCGTGGATGTACAGAAAATGCCAGTTGTTTCCACTACATCAGGCCTGACAGGCTGTGGCCAGTCTCCATGACACCCCAGAGAGGT
>JAOXNO010000052.1:16732607-16747800 GCA_028565335.1 Limnodromus scolopaceus
GTACAGAAAATGCCAGTTGTTTCCACTACATCAGGCCTGACAGGCTGTGGCCAGTCTCCATGACACCCCAGAGAGGTAGGTAACAGCTGTGGGAACGCAAGCTGAAAACTACTGGTGTAGCATGTAAGTAAAAAGGAATAAAACAGTAAAATCAAAGTCATTGAAAATCCTTAAAACCTTCAAAAAGCATTTAATGAGTTCTTATAAGAAGCCACAGGTGAAGACAAATTGAAAGCAGTTAACAGTGCTAGCAACATAAGAAAAAAAAAGAAAAAAAAAATATTCACTGTATTGAAGAATTTTTCTAAGAAAATTTACAGTAGCACCAGAGCTGAGTGCTCATATATGAAATGTATCAGAATTGGGCTGTTAATCATTCAGATGTTCATATTTATATAGCATTCTGTGAAGATCTTAGGAAGGCTGGAGAAATGATGCATTTTAAAAAGACAGCACAAAGGAAAAATGTTAACCATGAAGTTTAACAAAGGTTTGGCAGCTAAGCAAAGAGAAAAGCAGACAACTGAAAGCAGGCCTAGTTCAAACACTACCCTGGGGATCTCTGTTATTTTGTTATGGGATTTCTGTGACACATCACAAGTGAGCAATGATCCAAAAGAAAGCAGGACACTGGGTCAGATCCTGATTTTAGGGAGGAACACTGACAACAACCCCAAAAGTAAAATACTGAGCTGAAATACTCCATGCTTCCCAAACCTTTTATCTACCTTATGTTCCCCCAATACAAATGATACCATAAGGCAAGTCTTAATAGTGCAGTTGCTGTGGTGTAGGTGGACAGTTACTTGTTAAAACTTCTCCACCCCAGGCACAGTTGCACTGCACCATTAGAGAGCCTGATCGACCAGTTCAGAACTGCTTCATAAAACCAGAAATGTATGGAGAGGTTTCTAGCAGAGGTCCTGTCTGCTGGGATACTCGTGTCACAGGTTGAAAAAAGACATTTACACCAGCCTGGGAAGACTGTCTCAGACTCTCAGTGTTTTAAGCACTTCATACTTCCTTAGCACAAAGATATTTCAGAAAATTGTACGTGAAAGCTGAGCAAAAACTGATACTTGATACATTACTTCAGTAACCCCAGAATGTGTAAAGTTACTGGATATGTACTTACTAAATGGAATATTAGGCAGAATTTTTTTTTATATGCTTGATTATCAGGATACAAATGCAAATAGGAATAGAATAGAATAGAATAGAATAGAATAGAATAGAATAGAATAGAATAGAATAGAATAGAATAGAATTAAACAACCCTCATCCCTTTGAGACGGGTAGCACTTTATTTATGCAATATAAAAATAGCTGGACTCAAACCCAAAGAGTTAAAGTAGTAGTGAACTTGAAGATTAAAATTCTTAAGAAAATTTACTTAAAGTAACCTTGTCAGAAGGAAAAACACGCACAATGAGGCACTGACTGAAGAACACATTTGTCCCCTCATCTATCTGAACTCATTATACATACATATAAATATGCATATCCTGTTACAATGTAAGTATCAATTCAAAAGCAAAGAGAGCATTTATTTGAAACATCTTAAATAAAAGGCTACATTATTTATCATCAATTTACCATTTTTAATTGAAAAAAAAATTCAAATAAATATCAAAGATCACCTTGCTTTATCTAAAAGGAAAAGACAGATGTTTAAAATTTTCTGTCCTACAGATTCAAAATAGGTTCTCGAACTCAAATCAGACACCTTCTACGTAGTCATGTTAACACAGATTGGAGCTTGAGTTTTTTCTTTCCAACCCACTTAGACACTGAGACCTGCTGAATTAATTTTGTTTATGTCTGAAAAATGAAACATATCTGCCCCAGCTCAGAACTGTATCACAGCAAGATCTTGAAGTTACCTTTAAGATACCTGCACAAATCATGTGTGAGCTTGTGTTACACTGATCATTAAGTCAAGTAGTTTTTGAAAGATATCCTCTCCAACCTTAAAAAGAAAAAAGGAAAAAAGGAAAAAAAAAAAAGAAAAAAAAAGTGGAGCTGTGGAGCTGCAGTGCAGTTCTCTGTTTGGCTGCAAGGAGATAACCATGTTAGGAAGCTGCTTGCCAGACTCCGCTGGAGAACTTGCTCGTCTGGTTTTCTGTCCCAGACAGCATGGTTTCAGGTGTCACAAGTGCCAGAAAGCATGTTGTCTCAGTCTAATTTGTAAGAAGTGCAAAGTACTACAAAGCTTCTAAAACAAAAAAAGGCCAGTTTGCATAACACCTGAAGACCCCTAAATGCTTGTAAACAGTCACAATCCTGTCAATAATGAACTAGAGTTGCAACATACAACTGGATGCACTGTAAATTTCAAAAGATAACTACCCCTGATTTCATGTTATAAACAACATTGTTATCTGGTTTGCAAGTGGGGGCACTGGAAGTACCCAAAAGAAACAGAACTGAATGTTAAAGAAGCCAAAAGACCTGAAAATAACAAATACAAGTTAATACAAGTGACTGATAGCGGCTGCAGAATTGCTCACAGCACACTCTCTCCATACTTTCAGCTCCTTTTCTAGTCAGCTGCCAGCTCTCTCTGCTGACCATTGTAAAGAATAGATTGCCTTATTTTAGTTTAAGAGGTATTAAAAGGATGAGAAGGATAAGGCACATAGAGAGTGATAACAATGTTTTTTTCTACTCTTTGGTCTTGGAGCCAGATTTTCTGGACCCCCACCAACAAGGCTGAACATCAGCATTTTGCACAAAAGAGAGGTAGAACAGGTTGCTAAGCTGCACTTGGCTAGGAGATACAAATGTAAGAATTTTCAGTTCTGAAGCAATTTGCTACATCATCTAAATCACCAGATGTATGCAAAAGTAAAAAAAAAAATAATAAAAATTGTATCAAAACCAAACATTGACTAGATATCACATGCAAATACAAAATTAGAAGTTCATCATGCATATCGTAAGTGCAGTATATGATCCAGGAAACCAGGCAGGCATAAAATTGAAATATGGGAACCATAGCATAGAAGTATACATTATGCATTTCCTAATGAACATCAGGACAGGGGAAAGCCATAATCCAGCCTATGCTTTTTCACAACAGTAATGTTTTCTTTTCAGTCCCCTTGAAGCATGAATGCTAGTAACCCCAAAGGGTGGAAAGAATTAAAAAAGCTTAAGAGTAGGAACAGAGAAGAAAGATCAGAACAAACACTTAACAAGACAAGGATTGAATGCCTGGAGAGCAGTGCAGCAAGGACAGCCATGGCAGCAGATTAAACAGAGGCACCAGCCTCAATTTAATCATAGGCTTTCAGGTTCATATGCTATTTCTGTCTCTATCCAACCAGTAGAACTTCAGTCATTAGTTTTCTGTTTTCCCCCAGTTTTTTGTTCTCAGCATGGTTCCAACTTGTCAGGTATTAGGGATGTAAAGCTTAATTACTTATGAACAGGAATAAATTTAATTTCACACTACAGAATTTCACACTTATTTGATTCTAAACACGGCAAAGTAGAACAATAGGTATTAATCTGGACAAGAACTCTGATGCTTGATCCCAGAGTGACAACTCTGGAGATTATTCTAATGACTATCCAAAGTCTTTAACTGATTGACCAGGCAACTACTTGTAGCTTGCAGACTGGTCACCAGACCAGACGCAGGGAACCTGGATTCAATTCCCAACAACATATTGATCTGGTGAGCCCTTTCCCTCAGCCAAGAAAGAGGCACTATTTCTCTAACAGGTACTGCTCTTAATTTTCCAGTCTTACCTCCAGGATCCTGCTTGGTTTTGTTCTGATCTTTGTGGGCAGCATAGAATTGAGAACCTCTTCAGCAGCAGGTGTTCACCACTTGAAGGATATACCATACAGCTGTTTCCTGTTCCTCAGCAAAGGCTCCACAGTTTCCCAGGCCAGCCCAAAAAACAGTCACTAGAGGAAACGAGGACAGAAACCCTTGTTTAGGTAAAGCAGTTGGAAAAAGACAATTTTTAGCACAGATGAAGAAATCTTCACAGGGAATATCAGCAAGCAAAAACTTAGATCAAATTAGCTCAGGTATACTGATTCTTGCCAATATTTTTTCTGCTTAGCTTCTATTTTTCTTCCTATCCCACTAGCCCTTCACATTTCTGTTTGACATTATCAAGACCTCTTTTTGTTTGCATACACAAAATATCTTAGAAAAAAATAGAAAGAAAATTCTGCAGTACACCCTCCTTCCCCAAACCATTGCTATCCCAAATCAACGGCTAGTAAGATGCTCCTAACCAACAGGCTGCCACATAACATGTACCTCCAAAAGTTACAAGTATGCAGTACTTCAACAGTAAATGCTCTCATCTTGAGACAGAAATTGTGGATAAGACGAGGGTAAGCAGTATATTTAGTTAGTCTATATTCTTAGGCTAGATCAATGGCTATCAGGAAATGTATCACTTCCCTATCACATATTCCAGTTACAGCTACACTTTATAAATGTAACAGTAGAAGAACTGCTAGTGTGTTCTTCTACTCCAGGCTCTGCAAGACAAGGGGGGATAATTGTAACCAGAAGAATATGGTTGTTACTAAATGCTATATTACAACATAATAATGAGTCTTGCAGAGCAGAGGACAGGGATACATATTTTCATTTTAGGGAAAAAAAAAAAAAAGAGGAGATGAGTCTAGGAGTGGATAAAGACAGAGGAAAATCTGTTTTCAAAGAAAGGGAGAGAGAAAGACCTCGAACAGCTATCAACCTGTGCCTGAGAGAAGACCTGGATTCCAGTTCTCTCTCATTCCCAAACGGGCCTGAACAGTAATTTCAAAGTGCACTGAAAGAATGAATTTCTCCTTAACTGCCTCGCTGTCTTCACAGCTATAGATTTGGTGTCATGCTCTAAACTCATGTTTTCATTTTCCTTGTCATAACTGTTTTCATTTCCAGAGCAGAAGTTTAGACTTCTATTTCACTGCAACAAGCTTGCATGCTATTTTTCATCTTCAGTTTGTTTACTATCAAAGGCAAATCTGGAAGAAGAAGACAAACCAAGGCTACATTTTTTTCATGTAAGAGCAAACACACCAGCTAGGGTTACTGCACAGACAATCTCTCCACGTATGTAACCTACGATGGAAATTCAGGGCTTGGGGGCTATCTCCTGCCAAGTTTTCACAGTCACTTTTAAGGTTGATAATGCCAGACACTGAGGTTCCTGTCAACGATCTTCCAGGAAGCGGGAGCTGGCAAAAAGAGGCAGCTTTAAGAAGCCCTCAACACCCAGTCGCAGCCCAACTCATCAGAAGCTTCAGTCTGGGTGGAATAGACAACTGCTTTCTGCGAGCTCTAGGAGTTCACATCTTTGCCACAGCTGTTACACTGATGTGGGAGGCAAATTGCAACCTGCCCAAGCTGGCTTTATTGCTACGCATTGGCAAGTGTCTGGATAAACTGGAGTAATCCTAACAGAATTAGAAACAAGCTGCTACATGCATGACAATATATTATTCAAGAGTAAAGGGAATGAATTACTTCCCTTTGCTAGTTTGTAAGTTACTGAAACTAGTTCTCATGGCCAAGCCCTGCAATTTTTACTCTAATCAAATTAAAGATAAAATAAATTTATGACTCCTTATATGCACAAATCAGCACTTCATATTAGGGGAAATTTTTGCTCAAATGATCTGTATACAAGACTATAGAAGCTTTTTCTTTCATATTCCCTTCTCACTACCCCATCCACCAGTCATTGTTACTCTAGTGGAAAAAAGAGGCTAAATTTTCCATGGTAAATTTTCCAGCTCTGTGAAGCAGGCCATGAAGCACATAGCCAAGCAAAATATAAGAAAATAGACTAAAAGTATTCACAGAGCAGCAACTTGTTCTGCTAGTGAATTTCCACAGATCATTCAGTGCCAGCAATGCAATAACAATGACTGTGATTGCCATCAACAACACACACCTGGTCACTCAGTACATAATTTCTATTTTTGATGGACTTGACTTCATCAGCTACTGCCAAAGATTAAAAGTCCAGCCCTACATGTTTAGGACACAGCAATACCAACAGAAGAGACTGATCTCCACACTTAAATGAACAAAAGCAGGCAGCCTGTTCAGCTGTTTCTCATGCTCAAACAGGGAAACATATTTATCCAGACTTCAGGGTCCTTTTATTGCCAATGAGGAAAGACGACTGCAAGAGAGACAAATTATGTGTGAAGGCAGACTTGCAGGGGAGGGACAGAGAACACCACACACACAAAAAAACAGGAGAACGTATTCTGTAGTAATATAGTATATTCCATCTAAACAGCCCTACAAATCCTCAATCTCCATTCTCTTAATACTGATCACAGCTTGCAAAGGTAGAGAAATATTTGTGCTGAAGTGCTAAGAGACCTGTTGCAGGTACAAATCAGTACTATTTCTGACACACCTTCAGAAAACTCTTCCTTGAGACCTGGCTGGGGGATTGTTACATAAAATGAAGGAGTTTTTGTCCCTAAGAGGTCACATCATTTGATGGCTGCCTAGTACTCCGTAGGAAATGACCACATGGCGTCAAACAGCTTTCTGGAAGAAAAGTCTCTATGTCAAGTTAACAATCCTAGTCACCCCTCCCATCTCTCCCTTGAGTTTCATCATTACCACTGTTATAATCAACACAGGATGCTGACTAGAACATTGCTAGTCCCTGCTACACAGTTGACTACTGTAGTACAGATGGGATCTTATTATTTCCCACGTATATTAAAATGCTTAAATATAACCAGCTCAGGTGACACATGTGTGTTTGACTGGGTTAAAATTACAATCTCAACTTAGATAACAGACAATACGTTGATGAAGACAGGCCTAAATTCTGCAGTTTATGGGTATGGGTCATTTAGAAAAGGTCTACAAAGCCAAGGCTGACATATGTGGGGAAAACAAGATATAAATAAGTGGCAAACACACAGATAAAACGTACTTATTCCATTCCGTGTCAAAGAAGACTTGTGCAGTCTCATCCCTGCCCAGTGGCATGAAAAGTTTTTATGGAGAATAAGGATGGGTAATTTTTCATAATTATATGGAAATTGAAATTATTTCAGTTAACTACTGTCACATTAATGACTGTATGTTAAAAAGTGACTATATAACATTAGGTTCTAATAAATATGTTGGTATAATATACATTTTCTGTTGACTATGTATCCAGTGTTACAGGCCCATGAAGATCCTTGAAACAGCAGTACATACAGTGCATCTCTGTACAGGTAGTAGCTCTGTGAGACAGGGTAATCAATCCAAACAAGTAGAGAAAATTGTTTAATACAATACTAATTTCGATTTGTCTACACAAATAAAAGAATAATTATTTACATTCTGGATACTTAGTTACCACTGAAAACAAAATATGTCTATAAATACCAAGACAAAATTTTCTAGCCACCAGAAAGGAAAAAAGTGTAATTAATTTTATTTCTCTTTTTTTGCACAAATGATGTCATATTCTGACAACCAACTCCAGACTCTTCTAAAGCTGTCCAAAGAGGTAAGCAGCCCTATATGTTTTATCTATATGTCTAAGCTTTTGTTTGATTTCTCATCACAGAATAGAGTACTCCTTATATTTCCTAAAATGGAAGGAGCAGCATGGCAGTATTTTCAAAGTCTTACTTTAATCCAAGAAGGTTAACAGCCGTATGTTTTCTATATACTCAATGGATAGAGAAATAGGATCCTCTTGACTACAGTTAAGATTCACATTTTGCTTTCTTGAAACAGTGTCTGCCATCATCATCATCAACAGAAAGAGTGTAGGGAAACTAGATTCCCTGGGCTAAAATTAACCTACATAAAATTCTTCTTCTCTTTCACTACACCACCTCCTTTGAATTTACTTTACATACGTGTCTCTTTCCAGCCCACAGAAAAAAAGTTTGGTTAGTTTTTCTTGTTAACAACTGTCTCATGGGTATGGGGGATATTGTGTATGTTCATGGCAGCTTTTTGAAAACGTTACTACAGAAAAGTGTAAATACAATGCAGTTATTCAGGCTAATCTGCTGCAGGGAGATATTAGTGCATAGTCAGCATATCGTTGGGGGTGGGTGGGAGGAGCTTGAAGAGACATACCCCACCCAGAAACTCTTCTAGGTTAGCATGAAGAAATAGCATCACAATTAAAGTGAAATTATTCTTTCTGGCCATGCTTATTTCCTTCTTTTTGCAATCTCTGAGGAAATACTTAAGTATTTTCCAGATGAAGTTCATTTTTTTTCTAGGTCAGAAAAGAGGACCAGCAAAAGTCAGAAGGAACTAGAGTTCTGAAAGCTAAAATACCTTTCCTCTAAACCTAAAAAAATTGTGCAAAATTATACCTATTAATTCAGGGAGCAGCAAGTATTCAACTTCTGCTAACCTAAACTACCAGGCAGGTATTTATTTACATTTGAGAACTATACTCTTTTGGAATAAAAGAATTTCTGAACATGTTAATTTTCCCCTCAAATTATCTTTTACATTTCAGTGAATGGATGAATACACTGTGCTGTAAGCTAATAGCCATGTCAAACATCTCCAGAAGAACAAGGCTATTCACAGATGCTGCAAAGCAATATTTCATGTCACATGTTGGACTGAAACAAAATTCTTTTGCTCTTCACGTGACTCCATAAAATATTGTATCTCAGTTATAGCCTTTTTCAATAATTTTTACTTGGGAAAGACCCTTTCATAAAACTCATTTCTGATGCAAAATACAGAATTTTGCAGCATAATACGTAGCCTACAAAGAAACTGAATGTACTGGGTTGAGAAGGTGAGTTTGTATCACACAGCCAGAATGAAGGAGTTTGCATGTTTTTACCTATTATTGTGTACTTGATGTAATACGAATGACTAAGAAAATATAATTTTAGCCAAAGAATTTTCTTTTGGGGTTTGAAGTAGCCACTACATTAAATACCTATTGCGGTTTCAGAGTTCTTTACCACCCTTGATTTTTATTTAACATGGTACCCTTTCCCTTTGCAAGATTTGCATCCATTCATCCAGTATCTCAGACTTGGCTCCCCAGGAATCTCTTTATTATATTAATTTATAGTGTATTATTGCCAAAATTTAAAGCTTAGGACAAAAAAGCCACAAAAAGTCTACATTCAGAAAACATACAAGTTTGCTATCTGTAGTAAACAACAGCTACAACGGCTAATACTGCTTTGTCAGAAACAAACAGCAGATTAACAGGATCTGTGGAAAAGCAGTAAATGTACATTTTCAGTATACTAAGAGTTTTGAGACTATCTTCCATGACAGTCTTGTAAACAACAAGGAATACATGATGTAGATAAATTCTATAAAGACAGATACATACATGTTGGAAAAACAGATTAAAAATGAACTATTGATAGCCACACTTTAAAAGTGGGAGTTATACCAAGTAGGTTTGATACATGTCTGCTCAAAGACATCCAATATCTTCCTTAGTGACCTAGAAGAAAGTTACAGAAAGTTGTTGCATCTGTGTTGGATGATGGATACAAGAAAAGCAAGACTTCTGATAAAAAACGGTCTTTTAGTAGGCCAATTGATAAAATATGGGAAACTGGATAACCATTGGAGCAGATCTAAAAGGTGATATGATAATAATACTTGAGGGCTCAAGAAGGTCTTAGGTGCCTGAAATCTTCTCTACTGCTTGCTTTCCTGGTTATATCAGCTGGTCTAAGAAAAGATATATTTCTTGACAAATTTTGCATCTTTGGATGAGATATAGTTACATTTGTTAAATTAAATGTAATTGACAACAAGGTAGGAGAGACTGCTCTTACAAGTTGGAGTTATTTTCAAATCTTTTTGGAGAGCAGTAAAATTTAGCTTGAAGAATAAAACTCCTGAGGATGACACATATGTTTCAGAACCTATAACGGATACTATTAAGCAGTATAATACACTGAACCGAGCAACTTCCTCTGCTGGAATAGGTCAGGCTGGCACATTACATCAGTCAATGGAGCTACACCAAGCTTACATTAGCCAAATTGATGTTCTTGTTTGTAATCTAATTTGAGTGAACACCAATAAGCAGAATTTAGAAACATATTTCTAGCTCTACAGTTAAGAAAAATTATTTATCCAGAATGATTTTTTTTTCCTACTTAAGGAGATTAAATTACAGTAGAACAATTAGAAGAGTAAAAAAATACATGTGTTTTAAAGTGAATAAATAAAGTCAGAGTGCTATAAAGACACAGGTAGAAATAACCCCAAATCTAAAGCATCTAACCAAAGTTAAGGTCTCAGTTTTGCTGAGAAATTCAATTTAATGGACTTCTCCAAAATGGTTTCTTTTCATTCAAATTCTTCCAGAATGTATCTTTTTAAAAAAAAATAAATACATAAAAGATTCCTACTGCTGTTCTTAGAGTTTCCTTTCCCCTCAAGCAATTTCTGAAATTAGTTTCAAGAGGAAACTTAATGATTGGAGACTGACTGATTGGTCTCAAGAGAGCAAAAGGGGTTGTGTCAATTTAATTTTTGCTAGCACGGGAGGGGGGAGGTCTTCTCCAAGTAACTGGAAAACCTGCTGAGTAGGATGACCTTTTTATACTGCTTAATGTTCTGGGCATGGACCAGCTTTTCCAGAGATAGCTACTCATCTGCTTAACCTCAGAGTGTGTTAAAATTTCCCCCTCCCCTATCATCAATTTCCTTGCTCTCACATCTACAGTCTAGGTAAAACAAGCAATGGCTCCAAAAGATTCATGGTGGTTTGAATGAGACCAGTACTTTTCCAAGCAGCAGTAAATCAGCCAGGGGATATTATGACACTTACTAAAAGCAGACAGAAAAAGTGCAGATTTAAAAGTGCATTTTAATGTCTTCCAAAAGCATAGAAAGCACTCCCTTCTTCAGCCCTGTTTCAGAGAAACATGTACCATAATCTTCATTTTGGAAGTCCCAGAGAAAGAAGTGGGACTTCCCACTTGGTAAATCTAACACTATCCTAGAAGTGCCTGGTCCCCTCCCAGCACTAAGCAGCATCAACAGAAGCACAGAGATTTTTTCCTACCTAAAGGTCTCCATGTAGCATTTCTGAATTTGAGGGTTTTGTCACCTCTTTTTCCCTCAATCTCTTTAGCACAGCTGCATGGTCTTAGGAAAGTACATGTTGACTTAGCAAGATATTTTTGATCTGGGCCAGTTCTTAATAATAGTAATGATGTAAGGTGGCATGGATTTTAGCATAGAACCATTACTCACTCACCCGGTCAGCTTTTACTGATCACAGTACCATTATTCAGCTACTTCAGATGTCCCAATGCAGACTGCAGGTACAGCTTCTGCAGCAGCAGCTCTGCCTAACCCAAACATTAACAGATCCTTTATTCACGCTTGAAATAGGCTTCCTAAAGTTTCTGAGATTGCTCAACTGGAAAAAGAAATGGAAGCAACACAGAAGGTCACATCTTTCCATCAACCCTCTTCTCAGACTTTTCTTCCCCATTTATAAACAGCCAGTACTCTAAACTTCACAATCCTCGTAGAGCTCTAGACACAAAAGTATCCCTTACTGACCACTTAGGGGATCCTGACCTTTTTCATGTCTGCTCCGAGGTGAAAGTCAAACAACATTGAACTGAAACTTGTTATTGCAGCTCAGTTCTGAGGAACTGCTCACTGAAACCAGTTTTCAGCTTCCATTTCTAAATGAAGTTTTACTGAAGAAAGTTATTATCTTCAGCCGTCAAGCTTTCTCATTTTCAGTCCTACATAAACAGATTCTAACAGTATAATTTTCCAAGGAAATAAAGATGACATAGAATTTTTTCCTTCTTTGAGATCTTACCAAACAGATTTTGTATTGTCCTTGGTAATGATGAATTAGGCATGTTTGACCAAGTTTGCAAACTGGGACATTTCAAGTATAGGATGCTGCTGCACATCAGCAGTCAAATGACTTCTAGTTACCTTTGGAAAAAGCGTTTCTGTGAAGCATTACCTTTTCCCAAACATAACTAACACAAGTGTTTTCCATTAGGAATTACATGAAACAAAAAAAAGATTACTTAAGTCAATTATTATGCGCTAAAAAAGAACCTCATACCAGTGCACTGGTTGGGGAAGGGGAAGGAACATCCCCCTTCTTCAAGACAGCCCATCACCTTTTTAGTACAAAGCATGCATTTCTTTGTTAAAAACGCAAAATACATTCTATAACCTGAGAATATTCTGAACTACATTTATCACTTCCACAAAAAATGCACTTTCTTCACGAAAAAAAAAAAAAAGGCAGTTCAATAAATCTTATTTAAATCAGTCCTGAAATGCTAGTGTTCACAAACCCCTCTGCTCCCAAGACATTCTGGAAACCTTTGTGCATCTTGAAGGGAAAAAATCTTACCCCAATTGTATGTTTGAGACATGCCTTGGTTCTGATCATTGGCTAAAAACACACAGATGATCTCATAATAAATAGTGAACTTTTATCTTATAATGGATTTCTCTTGATACTGGTACATTTCTCAGAATATTCATATTTCTTTTCCTGATTTGGAGCAACTAGAGTACAAGACCACATACTTTTCTTGTCACTCTGACACCTCTACACATACAAGAACTGCTATCAATAATGACCTTACGATAACTGATACCATGACACTAACAAATATCCTCTGTAACCAGATTTGTTAAATTTCACAGAGCAGAAATATTCCAAGGTGGCTGCAGGAGTTGCCTGCTGAATACAATGTTCTTTATACACTTAAATGGATGTTTATCCTGCTTATTCATTTTAATCTGCTGAAAGTATCTTATCTAGAAACATCTTAAGAACAATTTTATCTGCTTAACTGTCCAGTAAGGAGTATAACCTGGGATATGACTAGAGCACAAACAATTAAAAAGCCTCAATTATGTGCCTGTATGCCTGTACTCATGTATACAGTGATAAATTGGCATTAAACTGACCCCTAAAATAACCTTTTTTCTTTTCAGAAGGATGCATCTTCATAGAATTGCAGCATATAAGTTAATGGTTCTTATAAATCTTCAGTAAGGATATAAAAATCATAATGAAATATCTTAGACTTAGCTATGATGTAAATCATAATTCATCTTACTCCAACCAGTGATTTCCAGGGATTTATTTATGACAATATTTTTAAAGCTGTTTCCTAATGAACAAGAGATTTTCTCTCAAAAAGCCGCTTCTTATGCTGCCTTATGAAATAAGTTATCCAACAGGGAAATACCCCTTGTAGTCTAGAGTTCTACACCTTTGCAAATGAAGCAGACAGCTGCTTTGATTTACTTTCTTGTATTCAGCTGTCTTGTCCCTCATTTAATGCAGAGACATATTAAGAAGATTAGGTAAATAGATTCAATTTGCTATGTGCCAATCAATATTATAAAAGATAGTGGGTTATTTGTGATCATAAATAGAAAATAGTGCATGTTAATTACAAAACTAGGTATCACAAATGACTACAAATCTGCTTTAACTATGTCTATTTCTCATTATTTCACAACGGCTTTACCAACCTTTAGACTCATCTGACTGAACCAGAAAACCTGATTAGGGGTACTAAGTGAATGGAAAAAGTTCTTGGGAGCCGATTACATGCATTTTGCTTAATGATTATCATATCTTATCTACTGATAAGGTCTTCCTCATCTCCGTTCTTCAGAATACCTGCTCCCTGTATGTGGGACATATTCCATTGGTTTTATCTAAAACATAAAAGAACTGAATCTTCACTGATATTGTTCTCTGTGGTCTAAGAAAACAATGGTTCTTTGCCAATATCCCTGTCTCGAGATTTTGTGTTTATAAAGTATATGGTGTGGATTCCACTGATGTATACTTATTTAGGTTTAAACATGAGATGAAATATTTGGTTTTGGATCTCTTTTAAAAACATTTTTTCAAGGCTTTAAATACATAGTTTCGAACTGCACTTTTCCACAGTAATATCATCACCATACTTTCTGCAACAATTCAAGCCTTAAAAAAAAAAAAAACCAAACCCAAACCAACAAACCAACAAAATCCCCTCAAAAGAACCCCAAAATATCCCACCAAAATGAAACCAAACATATCTTATATGTAATTATTTGTACATAACATTTTTAGATATGAATTTGTATAGAACATTTTTAAAGAGTTTCCAATAATCTCAATGTCTCTGACACTTGAAAACGCAATTTAAATCATCTGTTTTCATTTTATCCCTTCTAAAATAAGTCTTAAGCACATGACTATTCACATCTAATTTAAGTAATAATGATAACAATCACAGAAGCAAAGAATCGCTTGACTCTCTTCATATTGTAAACCAAAGACTTACCAGTAATATATCAACAAGATAAGCATTTCAAAACCTGCAACGATTACAGGTTCAAAGCCCGACTGTTTTGAATTATTATAATCCTGTTGATTTTATTATATTTTTCTGAATTAGTTGTATAAACTGACAATCCGAACCAATCAGAATTAATGATTTTGTTAGTGCTTGCATAGATAATTATTCAGTATATTGTATCCAGATAACTAAGTCAGTTTTTTGACAAATTACCTATTGTTCTTTTACCTCAATTGCCCTGAAATATAAATATTTCATTTATTTTAATGTAATGTTTCATATAGATAGCAAAACATTTTAAAATTACAGGTATTTATTAATTAATCATCCCTTTTTAGCTCTTATTCATTATACTTCTAATTTTAAACAGGCATAACCAAATGAAAAGAAAAATATGAAAATAAATAATTTTAGTGATGTAATCTACATTTTTTTCACCTGCACCATACCTTTGAAACTGAAAACTTTTCCTCTGGTCTTTTCTTAAAGTTACTTTTTACCAAAAAATTCACAGGAACATTATCAGATTATTACGAGGGAGAAGGAAATGGAAGAGAGATCACTATCACTGTAAAACTCTTGGATATCAAGATGACGCTTACAGGAAATAGGTGGGTGTTTTGGTTTTGTTTTTCTTTGTTTGTTTTGTGTGGTTTTTTTAAAGAACTGTAACTATTTATTTGAGAAGCTGGCCAAGCATGAACCCCCACAGAGCCATTCAGACCAAATCCAGAGGCATAATTGCACCATGATGTGTGACTTTGTGAAACTAAATCATAGAATCATAGAACCGTTTGAGTTGGAAGGGACCTTAAAGATCATCGAGTTCCAACCCCCCTGCCATGGGCAGGGACACCTCCCACTAGAG
>JAOXNO010000052.1:16762752-16804978 GCA_028565335.1 Limnodromus scolopaceus
GAGTTCCTGTCCACTCATCCATTTTCTGCCACCTTCTAGTTGTGCCAAAGCAACCATTTCCAGGGCTGCTCTGTGAACCTGAGTAGGGAATTGCTTAGGGTTTTGAAAAAGGCAGGAGAGATTCTTCAACTACATGAATCTGGTTACAGTGTGCTGCAGCAATGAAAGCAAGTGGTGGGAAGCAGGAAGAACAAGCACAGGAACTGCTCAAGAGAAAAAGAACTGCCAAGAAAAGGTTCCTCAGTATCACAGCCTCCAAGACCATGATTTAACCCAATTAAGTTAATTAACTGGAAAATTTGAGAGAAAGAGTAGCTGGCATTTAAGAAAAAAAAAAAAAAAAGCAGAGTAGAGAAGGCTGTTAGCAGGAGTGTGGATAACAGATTATCAGCCTCTGCAGAACAGAGAATAATACTGTAAACAGTAAGATCTGAAAATTTCTCAGGGACCTGATTGACAAGCAAATGTGTTCACCAAAATTTAATTAGAAATAAAATACACAGAAAAGCCACCTCTCCTATCATGAAGCTACCACACAAAGTCAGCAATTATGTACAGAATGAGTTGCTAGTGAACTCTGCTGAACTGCACATTTAAGCAAATAGGAAGAGCACACCATTTCCCAGGAATACTGCAGTAAGACGTCATATTTATTAAGAACAATTCTCACTTGAAGCCACTTTAAATCTGCTGAGCTTTAGATTCCATGGTCCAAATCCGAGCTTTAAACCCTGTCATGGTTTTGGCTGGGATGGATTTGACTTTCTTGCTGGCAGCTGGTGTGGTGCTGCGTTTTAAATTTGGGATGGGAGCAGTGTTGATGGCATATGGATGTTTTTGGTTGTTGCAAAGCAGTGAGGGCCTTTTCTGGTCCTCGCATCACCCCACTGATGAGCAGGCTGGGAGTGCACAAGAAGTTGGGAGAAGACAAAGCCAGGACAGCTGAACTCAACTGTCCAAAGGGATATTCCATACTATATGACGTTATGCTCAGTATATAAAGCTGGGGGAAGAAGAAAGGGAGGACGTTCAGAGTGATGGCATTTGTCTTGCCAAGTAACCATTATGTGTGATGGAGCCCTTCTTTCCTGGAGATGGCTGAACATTTGCCTGCCAATGAGAAGTAGTGAATGAATTCCTTGTTTTGTTTTGCTTCTGTTTTACTAAAACTGTCTTTATCTCAACTTATGGGTTTTCCTTAATTTTTCTGATTCTTCTCCCCATCCCACTGTGGAGGGAGAAGTGAGCTAGTGACTGCGTGGTCCTAGTTGCTGGCTGGGACAACAAATGCATACATCTTCCTCTGTAACAATTACATGAAATTTGAGCATCAAAATAGTTCAGATTTTACACGTATATAGGAGGTTTGTTATAAAGTTGATGATCTTAGCAAAGTATGAAGAGAATTTATTCATAATTTTCTCAATGCTCAAATTTTCAGAGTCAGGAAATCCTAAATAGCATAAAGACTTTGATAGAATTCATTTTTAAAATATCATTTTGTGGAACGCAAGTAATACAAGTTTTCAGGACAAATAAGTTATTCAGAATATTATAGCCATCTCAGAAAAGAGCTTTGAAAGAAAGTGACTTCTTCACCCCAATTATAGGAGAATAACAATCACTACATCTGAATGTGGCTGCAATGGTATAATTACAAAGCTAGAACCAAAGCACATGAAATTAGTCAGAAAATTATTCTGAGACAACATACACAGAACAAACAGGCAGGATTAATGCCTAAAGAGCAGAAGCAAGCAGCATCAAAGCATATTTACCTGGTGTTGGCATATTCTCCTAGAGGTTTCATGACTTGCCACTAGATAAGGCATGTTATTTCAGTAAGCAGTAAACTCTCCCTCTCCTCAGATGGAGTAATCTTATATTTTAGGTTAGAAGAATTAGAAAAAGGAAGCTGGATCATTATAAGACCTCATAAGGAAATGCAAACTGGCAAGGTACGGACATTATCAAGTCTGTTGACAGAGTTTAAGAAAACAGAGAGATGCTTCATCCTGAATTAGGAAAAATAATCTGATGTGTTAGGGCACGAGCCTAGCTTTGATTATAAATAAGTCCAAAGGCATTACCTTGGGGAAGTCACAAGATTAGAACTTCAAAATCTTTAGATACCTAGGCACTACAGGAATTCTGTATTTCTCCCACAGACCTCAGCAATAAGTTGTATACAACAGCACTGTGATAGTTGCAATGCAAATATAATACATTAAATACTGTGGAGATACATGTGAGCAGCGCCACTGCTGCAGGATCACTATTGAGATAACTATCCTGACAGAGAAAAATGGGACTCGATATAAAGCAACTGACATTAACAGGAGCCTATTTGGGGGAATGTCACAAATTAAAATAGCAGGACCTTTCTTACAGTATTACGAGTATTCTAGGGAAAGGCCTATTGTCACTATAATTCAACAGTGTTTATAGATACTCTTTGACTTGAATTGCCCACATAAAATCCAACTTGTGGCAAAGCAAAACAACCCTAGAGTTTACACTATTTATTTCCTTTCAGACATAGTTTTCAGCCATGACAAATATACAGAGAATAAAGAAGGTGGCCAACTAAAATAAGTCTGCAAATATCACTCTACTTCATTCGATTTCAATTTTCTCTACACAAGCCTTAGACTCACTGGTTCAAACTGCCTGTGTTTGATGACAGAAGATGAAATTTCCTTGCGAGTGTCCAAAGCAGTAAGACATACTTTGTTTTAAGGCTCTCTCCACTTTGAGTTGTATAAAGCTGGGATTCACACTCAACTGAAGCTCATTAAAAACATTTTTGATTGCTTGTATAATGTATGGTGACATGCCTAACTCCATTAACCTACTGAGGCTTAAAATTATTATTGTGCTTATTGTCTTCATCACTAAAGGATAATAAAGATGTCACAGCATATTATTTTAAAAAGTTGCCATTGAATGGACAAAGAAAGAGGCAATTGATCTGATACAAGGTTTCAAATGCACACTACGCTCACAAAAACTTTAAAGAGAGGCTTGTATTTTAAAACAGAAGACTTCATATATTCATTCTACGCATTTGCAAAGATTAAATAAGCAGTATGGCTTTAGGCATTTCTACAGAAAACCATCAGCCGCCCAAGGCAGAGACTGAATGCAAGGAAAGCAGAAGATTGAAGCTGTGTGCAGAAAAGAAAGTGAATGTGTAAGAGGTGGAAGGGAACAGATTTGCAAGCAGTGGACAGAGAAATCACACTATGACTTAACTCTATTCTCCGCTCCAAATGCGAGTCATGATTCCGAGGTCACACCTTTCTCGCAGGTCAATATTAGCTACTGTTATACAGTGGCATAAGAGCTTCATTATGATTTGTTTCTCTTTTTTATACTACTACTTAAATCCTTTCACCATTATTTTCTATTTCCACCATTGTACCTTGCTGTCCAGTTTCTATTCTTCATTCACTTATATGAAGGAAAGCTGAAACAGCTTCAGTACAGCCTTTTCCTTTATTTCTACTTCATATGACCTTAGGCATCCGGAAATGCAGGAAAACACGCAGCATGCAAATCAGACTACCACCAGCATGTGTATCAGAAAGTACTTGATCTCTACAAGGCTAGGGCTTTGGTTTAATCTTTTTTTCCTGCAGATAGTGTCTACTGACAAAAAAAAAAAAAACTGAAAGTAGAGCTGGAAACCAAAATGAAAGTCTCCTTCCTAAGCCTCTAACAGTTTTCATCCCCAACACTGCCCGTAAAAAAAAAAAAAAACACCACACAAACAAAAAAAACCCTATCTTTGCATAAAAGTAAAAAAAACCCAAAATGTTCTTCAAGTACTTATAGACTAACACTAAGAAGCCTACCTTACCACCTGCCTCCATGCAAAGAAATACACTTATGCACAGGATAGAAAAACAAGTGGTCATCTCTCTCCAATAAAAATAAGCAGCAGCATAATTAATCAGGCAGGGCAGTCTGACTATTATACTAGCAATAGGCAGCATATAAATTTTATAATTGGCATATTAAATAGCAGCTAGACATGCCAGATTTGGTATGTGCAATTTCAACTATGAGTGAGTCACTGCTGTATGCCTAGATGCTACGAACTTGAGTTTGGCCATGCCAATTAAAGCTCAGAATGCAAAGTGACTGAACTAAAAATGTATTTTGAAAAGTGATCTCTCTTTATAAATATTCTTCACTCTAGGCGGTGGAGGGAGTATGCACATCAGATGCAGTCTTTGGAAATACAGCTGAGTCATGAGCTAGAATAAGAAATAAGTTGATCTGCAGAAGAATACAGTTACTTATTAAACTCAATTCACCAAATGCCAAAAGAAATAAACAAAAAATTGCAGAAAAAAAGATTCATTTTTCCTATCTTTTCTTTGCATAGAAAGCAGCAAAACTCCAGATAATTTATCAAAATAGAAGGAAATCTAAATAATTGTAGAACTTAATTGTATTATGATGCACAAATACAACTTAATACCTCTAATTATTAAATCTAAATAAAAAGCATGGGATTCTTCTGGATTTTAAACAGAAAGGTCAGATATAATTTTAAGTCATTTCCTCCCCTAAACAAGTGTCTCTGTCAGCAAATCTATGCCAATAATAGAAACTGCCTATTTGTGAATATTGTGAAACTGAAGTCATTTGACCAGCTCTAGAGAGAAACGCAACACTTCTGCCCTTTTCTTTTTTTCTTTTTAAGAGATAAGTTTCAACTGCAGCTAGACATAAGCGACAGCCAGGAGGAGTATGGCTATGAAGTGAATTGCTTTATTATTGAACCGTTTGTCTGAGTTGTGCCATACATTTCTAACACACACCAGAATGCAAGAAAGGAAAGCAAGAAAAGAAAGCTTACATAAGTGGTACCATGTCTCCATCATGAACTCTGCCACTTCAAGACTAGAGTACATGAATAAATGTTTTCTTTATCAAAAGGAATGAAAGACAGTGCCTGGTGGCTTAGCACAGCTGCAGTGAGCACAGAACAGCTGGTTTCACAAGCCACAGTCCTGGGCCGCCACACATGTTCAGCTGAAATTAGAAACAGCAGAGTTAAGGGGTTAAGAGACAAGTTTACACGACACACAACTACCCAGAGCATTACTGGAATTTGCTAGTGAACTCGAGTTCAGGGGAAGAATTTGTCAGGGAGGTTTTCAGCAGAGGAATAATGTATGTGAGTTTTCAAGCACTCAATTTGTAACACGTCCTGGCAGTAAGCAGGCTGGGGAATAGGAGACAATGCTTAATCAAGCACAAGTTTTACAGTACATTTCTATGGTTTCTGTTTTTAATTTGATCAGTACAGCCCATGCTAACATTCTCTTCCTAAATTTGAAATGCAGCGTTGTGTGCATAACCACTGTGATAGCAGTGAGACACACACTACTTCCTTCCTCTACTTGTGTTAAAGCACCTCTCAAACTGCTCATCCCACATGGAAAACGCATTTCTACTTTTGATGTCATTCCCAACCCCCTGACACTTTCTGCAGTCAGAGGGTTTGTGCTTCCCTCTCAGCAGGCAGGAGACTACAAAATAGTCAAAAACCTCACGTGGAACACAGGTATATTTTAAGTTTAAAGTCAGTATATTTTAATGCAATGGAGCTTCACCAGTTTCCATAAGCAAAACTTTTGTGCCATTCAGCAGAGCTTTTCTACATGTAAGAAGTCTCAAGATCAGTTAACTTATTCTTGGGAGGACATTCAGCTTTGCAGTCTCTTAACTACCGAGTGATTTATCTGCTTTACAAAATGATAGGTTGCAGGCAGATAAGAAGATACACACTTGAGAGGCTACATCAGCAATACAACACTGCAGCCTCTGAAGACTGCGTGGGCTGCCACAACAATTCACTCAGCCTAGAGACTCTTGGTCACCTGGGGGAGAAGCATGCACCTCCTCTGATGCTGGGAACTTCTGGCAGAGTCCTGCTACAAAGAGCAAGCACCACTGCCAATACCATAGACCAGGGCTTCTTCCGAAGAGTATCCTTATTAACAGTATTTCCTCATACCACTTGCCATATCACTTAAGTGAATACTCATCATTTATGCACTCCCCCCCCCACCGCCAATAGTATACTATCTGACATTCTAACACTTTTATTTGAAAGACAGAATGAAAGGGAATTAATTGTATCGTTTAAAAATCAGCCCTCCAATATGAATCTTCCTGAAAGTTATTTGAACTTCACTCAGGCAGTCATATCATCATCAGAAGAAGAATCCTGCATTCCAGCCTTCCCCATTCATTATCATAAAGTGGGTAATTGCCATCATTAACATTCTTCCCAGCTGGAAAGAATGCACTTCTACATCGCAACTAAAATAATATGTCATTCAGGGATGCCTGTTCTTCCACAGGCATTCAATGGCAATTCAAGTTTTCCTTTATTCCTTTTCTTTAATAAAGACTACTACCTTGAACTCTCAAACTAAAATATCATTCAAATTAAAAATCCTGCAACAACTATAAACCAGCAATCACTGTTTTGGCATTTGAGTATGACCATTTCATATCCATTGCTATGAATGGGAAAAACAGAACTAAAACTATTAAAAGGCTCTAACTGTATGAAATGAAAACCATGAATCCTTTTATACAGAAATTAATAGCAAGTGACAAAAGCTTGTTTTTTCCTTATGAAAGTTTATACATGCTGTGATTGGTATGTCTATTTTTATGAAAAGCCAGTTCTCTTTATATAATTAGAACAGCTCTTGAGGCAGGAAGAATATAATAGGCAACAATGACTTAGAACTGAAAAAGCCTCACTGAAGTTATCACTACGTCACAGCCTAAGTGCGTTGCATAAGGATAGTTTTGTAAAACAGGAGACAAAAGCAATCTGGGGGAGGAGCAGCATTCAGCTGCAGACATTTTTTCCTACTCCTTGGCTGTGAAGATGAATGGTTGGAAAGCTGACAAGTTTTTACAGGCATGACTGAGCCCAGTTCTTGACTCAGAATTGAATGGGACATAAGGCTTTGGCTGGCCAAGATCACTAAGCATGAACAAAAATTAAAACTAAAATTACCTTCACTGTTTATATCAGTGTAAAAAAAAACACCACAGGCAATTGGGAACAGCACTGTTTATTGTTTAGCATGGATTCGTTATTACTGTGGGCTAATGAAATCTGAAATGAAAGAAATTAACCCAAGTGTTGTTCCAGCCTGGACAATAAAAAGTAGTAAATTCTGTGTTGCCCAAATGGAAAAATTAATGATTTTTGTTTATACCTATGTTTGCCATAGATTATGACTTAGTTTTTGTAAGCTAACATTATCATACTTTGTGCATTTCATACTTCATCTGCATTCATAACACTTCCAGTTTCTGCTAATGCCTTGCTAGCGCATAGCAGGGAGATAATGCCCAGAGCCTATCTACATCTTTACAAGAATGCTGAATGAATGAGTAGGAAGGGTCTATGGTTTTCCATACTAATGGAAGGTTTTCCACATTAATGACCCTGCCCCACAGTAATATTGAGAAGATGAAGTCATATTAGTTCTTCCTTTAAGATAGTGAAGAGCAGCATCAATAGAGTCACCACCATGGTGATGGAAGCTCTCACTCACATCCCCAGCAGGCAAGTACTCAAAACTAGATGTCAAAGGCAACTTTTCTTTACCCACATGCCCCATCTAGAACTGTGCAGCTCAGAGCTGTTGCCTTCCCACTCAATGGCTGAAGCTACAGACTACGTATTAATCAGAACTTCTGCATTTATTCGTGTCAGAAAATAAAAGGCTTTATACAACTTTGTACTTCTTAGAAACTTAGGCTGAGCTAACATGCTTTCTGGCACTTGTGACACTTGAAACCATGATGACTCACCAGAAAAACCTGATGAGTGAGTTCTCTGGCAAAGTCTGGCAAACAGCATCCTAAAATCGTCATCTCTTTACAATCAAACAGAAAATTCCACTGCAGCTACATTAAAAAAAAATAAGTTAAAAGAAAAAAATATCAAGTAAGGATCCCAATTTCTCTCTCAAAAAAAAACACCTCTAAAAATCTAGGTCCATTTACATTATCTGGATTACAAAATTATCCCTTCCCATCCCCATTCTGCCCATTAGAAACTATTTTTTAGGATGAACAAGCAGTTAGTTTCAGCCCACTCAGCATTAACACACACACAAAAAAAAAACCTTAAAACAATTTCTGTAATTCTAGGTTTCAATCTTGAAAAAAAAATTAAGTGGATAAGTAATTCTGCATACAAAGTTATCCCCATTGACTTCAATATATGCAGAGTCAACACATCATGTGTCACCTATATGCACCTTACAAACACCTGAGGAGATTCTACAAATACACAGTACCTAGCACTGGCTTAGAGCATAAACATTGCACTAAAAGTCAAAAGAAAAAAAACCCTGTATTTACAGTTTTAAAAGTTATGATATCTACACAGAAACATGGTCCTGGAATCAATAAGAGGAAAGTATGGTTAGAAAATGGGGAATCATAATTCATTAAAAGTGACATGCAAGTAAAACAGCAGAATTATGAGTAACTTCTTGGCTAGATATGGGCCAATGATGAAAGATGGGAAAGGTTTTGGAAATTTGTGAATTTAAAACCAAGTTGCAGAGGAAAAGAATGTTAAAAAACTGGAAGCAATGGTGGAAAGCAAACACATAAATCACATTAACACTGATTAACTTTCATCAAACATTAGTATTCTATTTCAGAAGATTGCCCACAACAAGATATAAGATTCCTTTTTCCTTTTTATTTAGCTTCATATTCTCCACTACACACGTGCTTCTGTGTACCAAAACAACTTGTAAATAATGCAAAAAGCAAATTTGATGGGACTTTGATCTCACCATCTTTGACAACACCATATTTTTGTGAAGTGGTTTAAAAGTTTCAGTTTATAGAAACAAAGGTGTTTACAAGACTTGTTCTATGGGATCAAGGCAGTCATGGAAGACTGGCAAGCACACCAGAAATCTCTGCTATTATATACAAAGTATAGCAAATCATAATTAGCTGCAATTGCACTGGTCACTTTGCTGAATGACACAAGTTCGGCAGATCACTGGCATAATAGTTTTGGCTGGCATAGAGTTAGTTTTCTTCATAGCAGCTAGTGTGGTGCTATGTTTTGGATTTGTAACCCTAACACTGTTGATGACACAGGAATGTTTTAGCTGTTGTTGGTCTGTACTTACATCAAGGCCCTTTTCTGTTCCTCACGCTGCCCTGCCAGTGAGCAGGCTGGGGGTGCACAAGAAGCTGAGAGAGGTGACACAGTGGGATAGCTGACCCCAACTGACCACAAGGATTCCCCATATAATATGACGGCATGCTCAGCAATTATATGATGTCACACTCAGCCGAAGAAGGAAGGGGTGGGGGAGCGGACACAGGTTCAGAGTTACAGCCTTAGTATTCCAAGTAACCATTACACATGAAGCCCTGCTTTACCAGAAACGGCTAAACATTTGCCTTCCCCTTAGGAAGCAGTGAATTAATTCCTTAATTTGCTTTGCTTGCACTTGCAGCTTTTACTTTACCTGTTAAGCTGTCTTTATCTCAACCCCCAAGTTTTGTCACTTTTAGCCTAACAGTTCTAACCCCCTCCCACTGGATGTGTGAACGAGCATTTGTGTGAGGCTTGGCTGCCTACCGGGGTTACCCCACAATAACTGGTCATCATTGTCCTCTTCAGTGGAGAGGTTCTGACTGATAGTTCTCTCTCCCCTCTTTAAGTGGGGAGCTATAATCTTCTATAGCATGAATACTATGCTACCTACCCTTTAATCTTCACCAGCCTGTACATGCATATGGTGAATGCATGAGAGACCTTATCAGACTACATATTTCTGGTAAAACAGTGTAGTCCTCATAGCTTCCTACCATCTCATATGCTTTCATATTAAAACTTCCAGATCCATAACAGTTTCATTTTACTAAGCTAATAATAACAGCCTATACATCCTATATATCAGCACAAAGATTCCTAGAGCTGCAGCTATTAGCAAAAAAAACAAGACTGGAAAAATTTATGCTACACAAGTGTGAGTGAGGAAAAAGCCTGTGCTCAAGCACAGGCCTGTGTTAGTCTAAGTAGGTGCATGAGAGTTCAGATGGTGCTGTAGCTATTGCAGTGTTTCTACCTAGAGTATCCAATAAGAGAAATGAGAGGTGGATAGTACCAGTGAACTGGTATCACAGAGTTCACTTCTGTTCTCACTGTCAATGTGGGGCATTTTTTTGATGTAGATGACAGCATCCCTTCCCGCCTCATCTGCACTCTTTCAACCGCTCCTATTCCCCTCAGGAATCCCTTTTGCAACAGTCTAATCTCACTGAGCTGAACTGAAATGTAGACTATACTCCCTTCCTAAAGAATAAGATCAAGGCACACTTTCCCTTTCATTTGGTGCTTTACTCAGACCTGAATTTGTAACACACAAAATTCAGCAGGATACCTACGTAAAGCACCGCAGAGAGGCTTGGCATCACTCTTGCTTCTCAAGAAGGGCAGCTGAATCAGCACTGAAGTCAAAGTGAAATATCACTGGCTTGTAACCGACTATAGCCCTCAAACAAGCGTAGAAAAGACAACAATTGTGCCTGTTAGTGCTTCCCGAGTTCCTTCTCCAGTACTTGCAACTTGCTCAGGGTTTTGTTCCAGCAAAGACAAAAGACACCAAAAAAAAACCCATTACACCAAAAAACACGTGTTTCACCCAGAAGAGAATCCCAGTGTCTGATAACAGCTCATGTCATTATATGTTTTCTTTTAAGCTTTTGATTGATTCAGTCTATTAAGGGGCATTTTGTTTCCTTCTCCCTCTCTATCCAGAAGAAAACAGACCTTAAGTAATTCAAACTGTTTACCCTATAATTTAACACCTTTCCCAATATCTTCAACAGCATCTTTTAGCCGATCAGAGCCAAGGCTAATATCCAGACATAAAATCCATTCTCTGTCCTCCAACACTAGACTAAAAAGACATTTCACAAACAGCAAGATTTCTTTTTAAGCAGACATCCATCAAAAATGCATTCTTCCTCACTACCTTGGCCTTGAAAACGCTGTATTTTCCAATTTCCTGCATGCTGCTTAATGTTATGCAGTGTCAGTCACACCACATTATGTCATTTTATACAGCAGGTCAACAGGAACTGCCATGTTCAGAGATACCTGATATTTTGCCAAATCATTTGGCATCTCTCATATTCTCATCAATTTGAATTAGTGGTAGATCATTTCAAAAGAGAAACATAATTATTGGCAACCATTCAGAAAATGGCAGATAGTCTACTGAGTGCTTTGCTGGCCTTCTCATGCATCTGTAAACTGCAAGATAGACAGATTTCCCTAAACAATATAACTGTATGTCAGATTAATAAGTGTGCAAGTTTAGTTTGCATTTACTATCTTGGGGAAATGCTCTGCAACCCTTCCTTACAGCAAATAGTACTTCATTCTACAGTTTCCCTAAAGGCAGCTCATAATCAGTGTTATTAGGAATACCAGATTCTGACCCTGAGGCTAAGATTATGTAATACTTGTTAATTGATTCAACTATTAATTCAACACCATATACTTTCTAGAGTAAGTATATCTTTCATTCTTTCAAACACTTAATTCTAGCAGTAATCCTACACCAACTACAGTAATTAAAGCATTTTTTACATCTCTGGACAAACTGTCTTTACAACTGTAGATAACTATCCTTTTATTATTATGCATATCTATTTTTGTGTCACCTTAACACATTGCATGTAGGAGCACAATAGGTAAATGGTGCCAAATTGATGGTTAATGTTAAGTTCTGGTTATATAAACAAGAACATTCTTGAAAAGGCCGTGGGTAGTAAGAGCACAACAAAAACCAAAATACTCATATCCTAACATTGGTCAACACTGAAATAATTTTAGGGGATGATAGATCTCTGTGGAAAATACTGCTGCAAAACAAAGCAGAGAGTTTTTTCTATGTAGAAAACCTTGCAATGGGAAACTGCACGTGGAATTGTCAACTGACTACAGTTCAGCAGCAAGAAGGCATGTGAAGTTAGACTGGAAGCACATTAATTTTAAACTGAAAGCATACAAGTTCTTCACCTAGTTGCAAAACAGGCTCCTATACACAGAGGAAAAAACTATAAAGCAGTATTGGTTCAAAAGTAAATAGACTACAGACTAAAGATCTGTAGTGAGTTCACACTGATAAAAAAAACACATGGGCCAATAACACAGGCCAAGAGCTGAAGTCTGATGGATCTCACAAACTATGCATTTGGGAGATATGCAGAAAGCTTGCTGATGCCTACAGACTCACCCAAGGGTAGCCACTGAGATCCTAGGCTGAAATGTCAACACACTAGAGCTCATTTGTGAAATATACATCTCCAAGCACAGGAGACTTGACATTTTCACAGGTTCCTCTGCATAACTGCTTTCATCAAGTATGGTTTCCTAATTTAAAAGCCTTGATTTCAGTAACTCACAATAATTAAAAGGCAGGCATAATAGACAATCCATATAGTTAGCACGTCAAAGTTGTAGCGTGTTCTCCAAATAAAAACCAAAATAAGGGCCTCAGAAATTAATAGTAAGAGTATCTGCATCCTGCAATACTATAAAAAGAAGTGCTTGTGGTGTTTGATGACAGCAACAAAAGCTGACCATTCAGTGTATGTTTGTATAGATACTAGGAAGACTGAGGCTGTAAATTTAATTCCCACCTTGAAGAAGATGTGGTAAGTAGCTCCTCTCAGCCAGAGAATGATAGCAGCTTGATCTTGAACAAGCACCTTCCCCCATGATCTGCCAAATAGCAAAAATTATTTCAAATGAGACTATTTTAGCCTGTATGAGGGATTAAATAATCTTTAAGCGTTGTAAGGCAGCCAAAAAGTTACTCAAAACTAAATCTAATTTCTACTTACCATTTTACTAGCCCCAGACAGTCAAATGTAAGAAGTTTAAAAGCAAACCCAAAACCTACATGGTCTCGTGGACTACTAAGAAGGCATTTTGCTGTCAGATACAGGCACCACCTGTTTAAGATGTATAAGTAGTCCATAAAAAAGAAAAAAAACCACAAAAAACAGAAGAAGCAGAAGTCAGAGTTCCAAGAGCAACGGAACAGCTGTGTTTACCAGAGGCAACAGAACAATTCCTCTGTAATTCTTGGTCAGTGGCAGGGCCACAGGCCTCAAAGTTAACAAAACTTGCAGTTCTGTATCCTCTGTACTCTGCAAAAGTGTTCTATTAAGAATGTGAATTATAAATCCTTTTAACTTTTTAATTTAGAAAGAGATTAGGCAGTGCGTGAGGAAAGGAGAAATATAGTTTCATATATATGAACAGTGAGCATACTACTAATGATATTTGTCTAGCTACCTAGTCTTCTATCCACATCAGCTGTGTTCATAAAAGAAAAATAATTTTCATCCAGTGAAAATTTCTGAGATTTTGAAATATAGTTTAATCCCAAATTATACAAGACTTTGATTCTTTATTATTTTTTAAGCCAATCAATTATTTCATTAAGGCTATAATGTTTCCACTGTAATTTAATGCTCCATTTTGGGGGAGGAGGTGGGGAAGAACATTTACTCTTACATTCTATGAAAAATGTAAAGTCAGATTTTCTAATTAGTTACCTTTTTTAATTTTAAGAGCTTCAAATTTCATTAGAGTCCTATTTTCAGCAGAACACTATTTCATCAGAGCAACTTTCAGATAGTTCTGTTGCACATTTAATATATTTTCTTTGATCTGTATGATTGCTTTTTGTTACAAGGGTTAAAAAAAGAAACAATAAGATACACAGAGACTACCCAAAGTGGGATCAATCTGAAAGAAGCTGCTGCGACTTTTTTGTGGTGAAACGAGATCCCAGCCTGTGGAAGTAGGGAAGAAAACTCATGAGGAGGCAGCAGCAGAAAATAGGTAACAGCAAAATGAATTTCATACATTTTTCATTTCCATTCTTGAGAAAGAATGAATTCCCTGCATTTGAAAACTTTTGGCGGGATACACTGGGTAAAATAATTCTTGCATTCACAAACTGATCAATGTTCTTTTATGATTCTCTTCTCCAAAGGGAGAGCAATTCCTATCTTTCAAGAACGTAAACATTTCAGAATGACTCATGTGTTTTGACAAGCTATCACATGAGTGGGACTAAATATCACAAGAGTATTTATCAAAGCATAAAAATACTTTGCATAATATAAACCTTATAAGCAAGCAGAGTTTTTATGTAATTAAATGAAATCCCTCATCTCAAAAGAATTACATTTTGCAAATTTTCAGTACAAAATGTTGGCTTAGGATGTGGTGAAAATAAATTTTTCCTATCACATTGTAAATTGAACAATGACATGTGTCTAAAAATGGACTTAAACTCAATATTATTTGTAATAGCACTTCTTTTCTTTCAGTCACCCTTTTTTCCCCCCCAGATGACGTTCCCTGTAAGTAAACCATCTCTTTTTTTCCACTGACTATAAAAGCACCTGTGTAGCAAGTGTAAATAAAAGTAGACACATGAATATGCCACCAACATTTCTTTACTAACTTTTCCTGTTATATAGGCATTTCAGCTGATGCTGCTATCATAACATTACTGATTTGGAGTCTATCCTGGATAAAACCAGTACGATGAATAACAGTTTTCTGGTCAGAGGTGAAGCAAAACAAAATGTTTGTTGCAGAGGAATGTGAATGCTTTCTAATTTTGTTTACCACAAATAAAAAAGTCAAGCTATCATTTAAGTCAAGCAAAACATTTCATTTTCTCCCCCCAGAATATTTTTCTCCCTTCCTAGGATTTAAAGAACAGCAGCAAAATCTTTGGGCATAAGTAGTCAATGCAGGATACAACTATGTACAATCCTTGTGCCTAGATGTTCATTTGTCCACAAGTTTGAGCATTAAGTCCCAAACAGCAACAATTTGAAAAGCTCAGTGGAAAAGACTAGCAAAGTCCTTCACTGTCCCTCTAGTATCTACAAACTATACTGGATAGATAAGGAAACTTTGAAATATGTCCCTCTAACTCCCACTGAATTACTGTAATTTGTGTTTTCATTTAAAAGAAGTCATATGGTTTTTTTCATTGAAAAAGGAATTTCAGTATTGACATGAAGAATAAAATGGAGAGGCTGCACAGCAGGCATCTCCTTCATTCCAAGATAGTCAATGCATTCTTTCAACGTTAAAGTTGAACTATAATGTCCATAGAATCTGACTTTTACTTACATTCTTCATTATTTATAATAGCACCTGCGAACAAATTTATCCTCTTGTTTGTTTTCTACTCAGATTTGGAATAGCTTTATAGGACACAGAGCTTTCATCTTTCAATCACATTGTTATAGCACATAATATCACAATCAAGATCTGGTCTAGAAACAGGAAGTTACTTTGGAAGGGGCCTTTGCCCAAGGAGCTTAAACTTTTGGTCTAATGCCACAAGCAGTTCCACACATGCCATTCTACCTGTAGGATAAAGGCTCCAGCCTTGGTTGACTGCAGCGCAAACACAAGCATCAAGCTTCACAGACTGAATTGCAAGATCTGAACTGATAATTGGGGGAAAAAGAAGGCCAAACTGAAAATAACATCACTTAATTATATAGCTGGGTATTATATAAGCACAGTACAGGTTAATGGCTCCTGAAGGTACTAATTATCATTACTATTTTAAATAACATCTTCTGTATGGCTATAAGACACCATTTGTTCATACAGTCTGCTTGTTAAAGGTATCTTAATGAGTTTGGGTTCCAAGAAAGATTTTCCTTTTTTATTTTGAAATAACAATAAAAATTTAATTTAGTGATCATTTTTGTCCCATCCTAGTACTTACTTCAATAGGACCATTTTTCTGCTTAAAGTTGAAAACATATTTTAGCGCTTTGCAGAATTAAGCAAGAATATATAATCCAGAGGCAGTGCTGTGAGACATGGTCAGACACCAGCACATTCCCATGGTTCATTCAAAGAGGTTCAGTGAGAATCTCTATGCAGTACTAACTAACAATAAACCCTCTTCTTACAAAATGCATACACAGAGGACTTTGCAAGCACTAGGGCAAAAGAAGTTCAGATAAAAAAAAATTGTTTGACAAGGTCCTGCATGAAAAAGGTCCCACACTCTCTCTCAGCTGAGCTAGGTTTGCAAAGAACTGATAATATGATTCTGAATGCTATGCTGTGAAGTTAATAAGACAACACTGCAATGCCCCCCGGTACAGGAAGAGGCAGATGGCCTCAGTGTGTTTTCATGCTTCGTCAGGTGTTATTAATCTATGACCAAGGGAGCAGGTGGCTGTCATAAATTGCAAGACTTTTTCACAAATTATTCAGCTCTCCAAAGAAGCCAAGTACCTGAATATGCTTTTATTATGTCTTTTTTTAAAAAAGAAAAAAAAGAACAGAAAGAAAAATGAGGAAGAGATTGCAGCCAAGTGTTATTTAAAGTAATTACTAAGTTTAGATAATGGTGTATAGTGAAATGAGAAACTGGAAATGCTACATCCATCAGGCTCCTGCGTCTCAGTCCTTTTGCCATTAAAAGTTACATGAACCACATATTTTTGAAGTAACAAAGGCAAATGTAATTCAAGAATAACTTAAAAAGCAGTTTAGTCTGGACTGAAGGTATTTTGAGCCCAGCGTTCTGGTGCCAGGAAGCTTTACCATTTATTATTTGCACTAAGAGGCTGACTAGGTGTCCCACTCGAGATCGAAGATACTGCCATACCCAGAGCAGTACAAAAGTAGGAAGAGACAGGTTTGCCTTGGAGGATATCAACATCAATGTAGAGAAGAGACCCAGAAAGAAATGCTGAAAATGTTTCTCATCTGTAGAACAGGGAAGACAGCAAATCCCAAAGGTCATATTCTGAAGATCTTAACTCCCACTTAATCATGTAAGCTAAGGATCCGCGTTTGAAGTGCTCTGTTTTCAGCAGCCCATAACAGTGCCTCCTGTGCAAGTCCACACTGAAATAAGGAAGCCAAGCTGGAAAATGAACCCCTGTATCCCATGATCCTGCCCATTCTTCTGACCAAAAAAAACCTGGCTCCTACCACCACAACAGACTTACCACAAACCCAGCCCTGCCACTGTAATGTAGGTGATTTTACAGAAGCATGAATCCTGTGTGAGGTGGAGTAAATGAAAGTAGTATTGCAGAAGCAGTTCAGCAGTAAGGCACCACCTATCTCAAGTATGCTTGAATACAATTAATATATGCTATAATATATTAAAATCGTCCTTTGAGTTATTGGAATTTTATCTGCATGGTTAAAAGCAGCTATGCTATTTGCACAAGTGATTCAATGTTTTATTGACATTCCTTGCCTAATACCACTGGAACTTTTTTTTAATGAAATAAATATTGCAACCTTAATTCAGTTTGCCGTAATTGTTAAATAATTTCTGCCACATTTTTAACAAAACCCTCAGGGCAAATAAAAATTGACTCTGTGCACTCAGCCTCAATCTGAACAAATTGAATCTAAAGCATTAATGCAGAGAAGGTGGTGCAAGAGGCAGAAGAAGAATCCCACAGGCTCTCTGGGTAACAGTGTTATCTCACTTGTGCATCTGGTGCCTCATCTGAGGAGCTATAAAACTCTGGAATTACAAGTCATAAGTCCTGACATCAATGTGCACTTCTGTGCAATAAATTGTGCAAAACCACAGCAATAAGGTAATAAGCAAAAACTAGTGGAACTTCTAAAATAAGCTAAAATATAAACTGAGGATATTAATTTAAGAATATATGGATGGAATTCTTTGCATTTAACTTTAAACCTTTGTGGCAGAATGCTAAAGGGGAACAACTAAGCAAAACCATATACATAAGGAAATCCTTTCTATAACACTGTGTTCCGTATTCACTCTATGACAAACATGGTTCAAGGGAACAAACAAAATTATTTTACTACATAATATGTTAAAGAACAATCAGTACTTGGTTAATTTAGGATCCTAGAAAAATCTTTACATGACAATTTTCATAGAAAGCTGAAGTTTCTTATGTGGTTGTTTCCCCTTTTGGTTCACTTCTTTTCTAGGGCCTACAAAGGCTGTAGTATACTGTGGGAACCATCCCTTGCCTCTTCAGATTCTACTTTAGATGTAGACTGACGGAAGTTTTTAAAACTTGCCTTGAATCATAGGGGAAGAAAAAAACAAATAGAAAAGAGCCAAATTTAACCAGATGTTTGAAAGAGATTTTGAATGAGTTATCATTCTCTCACTTTTACTGTAACATTAAAGGAGGAATATAGAACCACAATTTTTCCTTCTAAAATTAAGCCTAGAATAGTGCTGATTCAGTATGTCAGTGACAAACATGAACATTTAAAAATATTTGTTTTTTTATAAAACACAAACCACAAACATAAACCACATATCCTCTTGACAGAAGGTTCCTCTGAAGGATTACCATGGTCAGCTGTAACCCAAGCTCCAATTGCAGTGTTCTCTGAAAGCACATATTACACAAAACCTCATGTAGAAACAACACACAGATGGCAGGTTCTTGTCTAGTTATAGAGCCTGTCACATAAGGAGGACAATCTTACCAGGACAGCATAGAAGAGAATTTATACAATGGGGCTTTAATATAAAAGGACTCCTGGGTTTAAAAAAGTCACTAGCTTTTATTTTAGTAATAAAGATATAATTATAAAATCTTTTTCCTCCTTTCATTAATTAATAAATCTGGTTACACTTTTACTTTGTTCAGCCTCAACAACAAAAATAACTTTACCAGTAAGTAGAGCTACACAAGGAAAAAAAAAGGTCGTATTTTGAATGAGGATAGAAAGTCAATTTCAAAGTTTCATGGGTAAAAGCTGTCTCAACTACTGTGTCCCTATTCAATATAAATTTTCAGAATTTCTAGATTTACATTTCTAAATAAAATCATTTTGAATCATTAAAGGCACACATTATATATAAGAGTATCTAAAGATGAGTTTAGAACATGCAATTTCACTCAAGCACAATGAAATAAGAGGTTTTCCTCAAAAATTCCCAATACCACTACTCTTCCATTTAACTTGGACCCAGTGAACTGAACACAACGTTGCAATACTGGCATTTGAAAAAAATATTTGATTGTTTTTCTACAGTCCACACTTTTAACACTTCTTTGGAGTTCTGCTTCCCACTTCTACAGTGTTTGGGGAAAGGATGGTTTAAATAGAGCACAAATAAGAAAAGGAGCTAAATTTGCCCTGTGTTTCAATCTAGGCAATGTCACTGGACTTACTGACTCAGTTTCCCACCCACTGAAAGACCATGCAAAATTATCTACTGCAATACACCATATTTAAGCAAAAGTATCTTTTCATGAGAGCCTTTTGGACTAACACAATCTTACTCACAGCAAGGAAATAAGTAGTTGTTTTTAGCTCAAATGAGTTCTTCGCTCTTATTCACCAAGCTGCTCTGCTGAAAAAAATGGGGAGAACTGAGCAGACCAGAGCGGGAGAAGTGACTAAGCCTATACCACCACTAAGAAATAACTCCTGGATTTGCATCTTCAGTATCAATGCCCCAAGAAAGATTGTGTTAGTAAATTTGCTGGCTAAGTACCCACTAAAAATACTTTACAGAAGACATCAGCAGATGCACATTGTCTGCTAATAAGCATAAACCTGCAGTGATGTTTGAAGGTAAAGGAGTTGTGCTACTTCGTTTGCAACCCAGCCACAGCCTGATGATTGTTTCCTTCCTTAAACCAAAGGCACTTTTTTTTTTTTGGAGGGGAGGGACAGTTTAAAAAACAAAAGAACAACCTCACTATGTTTAATTGTAAATTCAGGTCATTCAGTAACTGCAGCACCACAATAATTGCCTCTATTGTTTACTGCATGGGTTGCCCAAGACTTGATATTCTGTTACAGCATTGTTGAAGAGCAGAAACTGGACAAAAGTTCAGGCAAACTCATTAAACTTCATTAAACTACCACAAGTGTGAATTGCTATTTCTTATCTGCTTGCAATAATAGATTTATCACAGTAGGCATTTTCTAGATGGAGACTAGTGGCTTTAAATTTACATAGATCCATTAAAATCTAATTGGTGTGAACTTTCCTTGGAGCAGACAAGATGTCTAATATAGTAGTAATTACTGCTTAAAACTTACATTATCCCAGGCTATTTTAAATGTAAAGGAAGAGGTAGTGTTATGACAGTCACAATCTTAAAATATACAGAAATTACAAGATATGGTCATTGGAGAGGAGCAAAATCAGCAAAAACCTATGGTCATTGGAGAGAAGGAAAATCCCATGCAAATTGTTCTGAATAGGTAGTGTTGTGGAATTGGGGATGGTTCTTCCTGCAACGCACAAGTCTGCAAAGCTTGATAATATTACCCTCAACATTTGAAGGACTACTGTCACTGTGATATAGTGCTGTCGGCGAACAAATAACCCCAACAGATCCTATCCAGTACAGTCCATGACACAGTCAATCTGTAAATGAATGCAAGTTGACTACCTTCTTTCCTCAAAAAGTCAGTTCAGAATATTGCATGCCAAAGTATTTGAGAAGTCATGATGTTGTAATGAGGCAGACATGTTTCACAATTACAAGTTTCTTGGACTGTTTAGCAAAAGAGATTATCTTATACATTCAAAATAATAAAAATTTACCTTCCCACAATGTCTTTTGAATTGCAGAATTTAAAACACAAAAGCCAAGTTTCCACTTAATCAAGAACTGGAAGGACTTAAGGATTAACAGACTAAATGGTGAAAAGCTTATAGAAATTATTTATATAAATATGTTATGAACAGATATGACCCAATAGACAACCAGCAATATCAGAGCACCAAATAGTCTTTGGGAATATGCATAGATTCCATAATGAGACCCCTTTACTGAAATGTGCAGCTCTCAGGCAGACACTTTTGCTGGGAATAGCTTAAATAAGGCTTTAGGTGGATGTAAGGATCCAAACTGCAAGATGGGATTGGTTTCCAATTATCCAAGTCCCTAATAATATAGAAAGAATTTTAATTTTTTTTAATAAAAAAAAGAGGTCGGGAATTTATTTTTCCTCCAGCTTTCATCTGTCATTGCTGCTGGAGCCCTAGATCAGTATAGGCAACAATCAAAATCTGTATGCAAAAATATCACGCTGTTTCTCTTTGCAAATGACTTTGGCTACCCTGTTTTCTGAAGACTGTCGCTTTTACCATTCTTTTAACACATACTTTTCATCTAAAAGCTGTTAAAAGGCCTCGGCTCTGTTAATGTAGGCATCCCTTTATCTGACACCAATGATTTTTACCAGGTCACTGGTTTAATGCCTTTAAGCCCTTGATAAATTAATCATCAGTGCGGTCAAATGATTTTGTCAACTTCATAACAGTATCTGCAGTTTTGAATAACTGGCTCCCAATGGAAGATCTGCCATGAAAACCCTTTAGCAATTTTTTAAAATCTCCTCCTGTCCACTAGAGTTAAAGAACCGCAAGGAGCATGCTACTATCATTACGATGCCATACCCCACACTCACAGGTGACAAGGCTTGATGAGGAGGGAGAGGGGGGTGTAATTACAATAGGGGAAATGAGGCATTTTTATCCCTTAGGAATACAGCAGGAATTAAACACCTCCCACAGTCTGCCCCCTCTGGACCAAATCCAGAGAAGCATTTCAACTCAAGGTAGTCCTTGCTGATACCAACTAGCTATATGCATTTTTAACATTAGGCATTGTTTAAATGCTTGCTGGATCAAGCTACAGCACTACTTTCTGGATGAAAAGGCAAAAGCATACAGCATAAAAGTCTTTCACACACTTAAACACACAAGCATTAATTGAAGGTTATACATCTTTGTCTGTCTAACACCCATTCCAAAAAAAAAAACCACAAAAACAAAACAATGGCATTATATAACAGAATTTCAGTCTCCCTTCTAGAAATCAAATTCCTTCCTAAAAGAATTAGAACTCTTAATCCTGTTACAAAAGCAGTCCATGCAGGCCTAAAATGGCTGATAAAACAGTGCTTAAATGAAACAAATTTATATTATTGATGGTTCTCATGACCTGTGAAGAACCTTTGGAGTGAAGGACAATTCCAATTACTAAACCATTCAGCACTCTAATAAGGTCTGCCTTCCTCTAAAAAGTAGAATAGGAGTTTGGGAGCCAGCCCTAAATGATGCCTGCAAAATATATCAGAGCAGGTGACGTATAGAACACACTGATCTGAAAGCACGTCTGTTTGGGTCAGAAATCACAGAGTGAGTGGCAGATTTCCAGTCCTTGACAATGCTGCATCTCCCCGAGGAGGAGAAGGCGTAGGCAGGATAGCTGACTGACCTTGATACACTGAGCTCGTCACAAGCCAGCATTGCAAGACTGCACTCCAGGGAAGTTGTGATGTTATTAAAGCAAAACAACAGGAGAAATATTGCCAAAGGCACTGCTCCTACAATAAGGATTTGCGAGAGGACTAAAATGGAAAGAAATGGGAGAAGCCATTGGAAAGATGATTGTGACAGGGGGAGGGTAACCAGCAGAGGCAAAGGGGAAGAACAATATGGATATATACAAATCTAATTTATAGAGACAATGACTACGCGTTCTGTATCATTACAAAATTCTTGAAGGTCCAGGCACAACACAGTTAAGGTACCAAGGAACAGTACACAGACAAACATGTATCCCATGTGTTACAGTTGGGCTGAACAAAGGGTGAAGTACTTTTTCCTTATAGCAGCTACAAATCACTGAAGGTAGAACCGTCGTTAAACTACAGAATCCAAGAACAATGAAGAGTGAAGAAGGAGCACAGCAAAGATGAGGACCACTTTAGGAGCTGCGTTAACTGCAGCATCTAGAGAGCTATATAAAACAAAAATGTATCATATGTGATTAATAGGATTAATGTAAATAAGACTGTATTCTACTATAACCTTTATATCAGATTCTGACCAGAAAGAAATGTATTTCTTTCCTGAGATAGAATGTGATGTCTGAAGCTATACATAGGTGTCTAAGGCAGTTCATCTGATACATATTCCCAACTTCCCCCCTACACCACTCATTGCTAGTTTTTTATTAATTTGAAAAGGTGATAGAGTTACAGCATGATGTCTCTTTTGACTAAAACACCTGAGCATATTTAAAATTGCCATTGCCCATTCCTGTACCAACAAGCTTCCAAAACAAATGCGAAACTGAAGGCATTATCAAATTGCATGGGCAACTAATGAGCTTTCTATTCAGGATACTTATGTTGAAAGCTAAAATTTAGATAAGGGAAAGGGAGAGGAGGGAGGGAGGAACAAGTCTAGCTGCTTTGACTTGCCTTAAAAGAGTTGTGGTCCCCATTCTTTGTTGGAAATATGACCAGTGTTTATCACTGAGCTAAACAGAACATGTCTGGCTCACACAATTGTAATTTTAGCATTAAAATTGCTGGCTGGCAATTTCTAGAAATTTGTAGCTGTTGTTGCCAGAAAGTGCTAACAATCACCAGGAGTCAGATTCCAGCTAAGCCTGTCAGCACTTGAGTTTTTGGCAAACATTTCACAGATAATATTTGACACCTCTGTGATCACTTGCAGTTCTGTCAGATTAGAGATCACAGGTTAAAGTACATTGCACTATAGCGCTCTTTACAATTACTCTCTTCTCGTCTTTGAAATGAAGGCAACCAGCATTGCTTCTCCATCTTAACAGATGTTTCAAAAGTAGTATACATTCTGTATTTAGCTTTAAAGATGGATCGCTTCCATCTCCGTACTGGTTTCCACAAAACATAGTCACTTGCATAATGCCTATCTGAAGAGTTTCACCCAGTACATTTGACAAGCACGTGACTTCAAGGACATTCAAAGTGAGGTGCACACACCTCTACTTTCAACTTTAGCACTTAGAAAAAAACTCTGTCATTTCATTTGTACTCCGAGAATCTGGAGAAAGTTGTAGAGTTCTGGGGTTTGTTTTTGTATTTTTGTACAAAACAATTGCTTTCTGGGATAAAAACAAAATAGCTCTAAAAAATTTTAGAATGGAACATTGCTTATACTGATAAATGTCTGGCCCAGTATATGTCAAGCTGTGTGAAAAACATGATATGTAGAACAAACAGATTTGCCATCAGAACCTGGGAAAAATCTAGTATATGACCTTAAGGTTCAGAAACCTACATATTCAGAAGCCTATTTTTCCATATAAAAAAATGCAATGGCACAAGTGTATGCACCTTGTATCTGTATACTTGTACTTGTTCAAACTTAGGTTTCAAAATCCTATCAACCTCAGTATCAACCTAGTGAGGCTAGACATTTTTCTTTTATCGAAACCCAAACCATACATACACAAGACAGCAAGCAGTAATATTTATTTAAACACATAGGAGGAAAAGAGAACCTTATCTCTAGACTGTACATTTCATTTTTTTGAAAGTTTAAGTCTTCTGGATGCCAATGCAGCACTATGAAAAAAAATATTTTCAAACTGCACAGAAGTTCAAAACACATACAATTGTTTCATATGCTTTGGTATCTTTGAATCTATTGAACTACAGAAGTCCTGACATAAATAAATCCAACTCCTGTTAGAGTCAACAAGAGCTGCAACTGCATACAAAATGAATAGGAGCTACTAAATAGTAAAATGCCAGAAGGCATTTTGCTTTCTGTTTTAAAGTTTGCCTCAAATTTTCCATGCCTTGGTGGGTTGTGTTCACAGGGTTTAGCGATTTCTTTTAAAAACAAAAAATAACTGTAGACTTTAAAATGCACTGTCAGAAAGTGTTTCTAAATTTGGATGCACAAGACCTTAACAACCACTGCACTGCATCATACGCAGTCCTTTAAACCACTACAAAGTAACTACCACTTTAGAGGGAGTTACACAAGCAAATTACATTAACACAAGCAGACCAGAAGATATCTGATCACAGGGTGTAGGGAAATAACGAGATGGTGGATGCTCCAAGCAGCAGCATTGTTTGCTTAAATGCAAACATTTTCCAAAGGAGTGTCTTTTTCTACCTATTGAGTAAGTAACTTCTGGGTTACAAACATGGGGACTGCGGGCTTGCAGTCCCCACAGAAGAGCTTCACACTCTAGACTACATTCCTAGTTAAGTTTCAAACTGCATAGTACCCAACAGCCAATTAAATTTTTCCAAAACCCATGCTTTCTTTTGCACAGCATCTGCATCTCAGTGTTGAAAACTGTAAAACAATCTTTGTGCAAAAAACAAAAGATATTTTAAAAAGCTATTGTGAATGAATCTGAGCAGAGCCTTTAAATGTACTCTGCCTTATAAGTACAATAAGTACAAGTTTAGGTCTGGTCTATATTTGAAAGTCTGCAACTCAGCAATTATATTAATTTGGAATTTTCTCACCAAAAGAGTCGTATCCCTGCAAGAACCATTGTCAGACTTACACCGATATACCACTACGCTCACTATCTCACCTATGCAAAGAATGTAGAAATGCAGTTGCAGTATATATATACATATATGAATATACAGGATGGGGAGTGAAAGAGGGTGAATCTCTTTAATTCTAACCATGTAGATAAAAGCAACATTTAAGGCAACTTGATGAGCAGACTGCTACTACAGGCTGCTCTTCAGCACAAGGCAGGCTCTGGCTATTAAATTGAAGAGCTGCTCCTGAGCAAGCTGACACTGCCCTGCACAACAAACAGCAAAGGCTCTGGGCGGACCAACCATAGCAGGAAAGAGGGACACTATATGTTACCGTATTCAAGATGATAACTCCCCTCTGTTGTCCCCAAGGCATTTAGCCTATGTCTAAACTGAGCAGGCAAAGTGCTTGGGCAGCATTACTCTGCTGCTATAATTCTGCGACCATCTCAAATGAGGGTTGCAGTTTCAGAGTAATTTTCAAGTTACTGGACTGAATACAATAGGTTTGCTTTTTTAAGCTGTAGTTTCTTATTTCTGTTCACTAGGAACTCCTTTTCCAGTCTATTTGTGACCAGGACAACATGCCATTTGGCAGAAGAGGTTACGTCCTATCACACTGCAGAAAGATCATCATCACAACTGCCAATTCAAACCAAGTTCTAGTTCATGCAGTATCCAACCTGTTCAGATCTGCACTGCTAATCCGAACAGTGGAGTTCAGGGCTCCATTCTTAGATTGTGTATTAGATTTTTTTGATCAAATGGGTTTCCGCAGAAGCACACAGAACAAATTCAAGTAAAATTAAAATGGAGAAATAACCTAAAAAGAGTTCAGTCTGAATCCAGCAATCCCTGCCTCTTACTCTCCCCCCTCACCTCCAGTTTTCGTGTCTCACGCCACAATAAGCTTTCTCAGATTCATATTACCTCCTGCAGATATGTAACCTTTCACAAGTCTCCTGCCTGACTTCACTCCAGAGGAAATGCATTAATACAATGAACTCTGACCCCAAGAATGTTCCCACTGGACGTTTTGCACAGGAATCTGCCCCCTTGCCGCAGCAGCTGAAAATTTCAGACCAGAAAATGAAACAGATTTTCAAAAAAAGTAAAATAATGTGCAATTAACCTTTACAGCAACTTATCAAGATACACAGCAGGCTTCCAACACTCACCATGTCTTCAAACCAAAAACTGACTAGAGATCAGCAACCGTTTTAGGTACTGGGCATGACGCTGTGAAATCTTCCCACGTGTTATATGAGGTCAGGAAGTAGGACTCCCAAAATTGTCAACCTGTAATAATAGACAAAGCTTCAATTATTTCAGTGCTGTTTTACAGATTTCAAAGAAAGAAGATTGCCATGTATGTTTTGGCTGCTCAGAACTCTATGAAATTTTTCAACTGAAGGAGAAATTTTTGTTGCTATCATCAATATTCTTTGGACAAATTGTGTCCAAGATCGCCTTAAGGAAAAAGCAACAAAAATCTAAGCTAGAGTCTGGATAGATTACTAACAAGACATGCACAGCGTATGAAGTGCAAGAGGTGTTTTGTTTGCAAACCAGTACCCACAGAAGGACTGTGAGGTGGTTGGAGTTAACACATAGTAATAAAATTTATTGACTCTTTGGTGATCCCAGCAGTATCATTCAGGCAGAAAATAATTAAGGATCTTTTCTTCTCTTTTATTTTACCTGTTGGAGTCACACAGTTTTACTCAATAGTAGTCACAACTTTTTAGGTCATGCAGTTACATCTGAACTGTGTCTCATACAGTTTTACTTGCTATAAACAGTGATTTAATGTAACCTAATTCAACATACTATATGTTTTGATATTAAAAAAATGAAAAAAATAGAGAGACAAGTTTGGAAACTAAATCCAGACTAGAAAGACCACATGTTTACATGACCAGGGAACAAAGCAGTTAGATATACCAACATTTTGACATATCAAAACAAAAAAAACTCCTGCTCTCACCTGAAACTAACAATAAAAGGCATCTTGTTCTCATGCAGAAAGGTACATTCATGTTGTGACAATATGAAAAAAAGGGAAGCTTATTGAAGTATTGAGGGGTTAAGTTTAAATTACCTATATAATCTGAAATGATGCCTGAAGAATATATTGCTCTCCAGAGTACTTTTGTTTTCTGACAGCTGCTTAAGTAACCAAGCTGTACACCGAATACACAGATGACACAGCATTCATGAGCTTAAACTAAAGTACCATTTTGCCATATACTTTTGCATGGCTTCTGGTATGTTGCTTTTATTTAGCAAGATAGTAGGCAAAAATCAACAAAAAAAGCCTTATAATTTTTAAGGAAAGAATAGCCACATCAGTGAGGTACTAAGGCAGTTTGTGCCTAGCCCCCAGGACCCCCATGACTGTGCTTGGGCAGCAGGCCCCAGGGGCTTGGGTAGTGAGGTAAAGATTTGAGTCACTTTCACCTGCACAGTGTGTGCGTTCTCTATGCTTAAAAAAAAAAAAAAAAAAAAGAGAACTACCTAAAGAACATCTCCAAATGGAGAGCCAAGATAAACTTCAACTGCCAGCTTCCCCCGTCAGCGTTCTCAATGGAGTTCAGCCCATTGTCCTCCCCGGAGCCCCCTCAGCTTTCCCCCTCAGCCACGGTGCGCCGCTGGGGCTGTCACAGCAGTGACAAGGAGAGCCCTGCTCAGGGGACAAGGCCTCCATCCCAGGCCTCACACCTACTTGCAGCACGTGTTCCCTGGGGAACTGGGCTGCCAGATTGCGCTCTGCTGACAGCCAGACAAGTCACAGGCAGCTGGCTTCGGCAGCATGTAACCCGTGGGCTGGCAGGCAGTTTCCACAGCAACAGCCATCTTAAACAGCAGCACAAGGGAAGGCCATGAATGACCCCCATCCCTGGGGCACACAGCTCTCTGGATGAGCGACAGACATGTGTGAAAGGGCTGCCAAACTCCCCCGTCTTCTCCTGGCCATGCCACCCCCAGCTCCTTCCCTTAACATGTCCTCTGCTCCCGCCTGAGGCTGGAGGTGGCCCTGCTGCTGCTAGGTCTAACCAGGCCATAGAGACATCCCTCAACACTCCTTTTTAGCTTTGCCAGCTATTGTCTTAGACCGTTGGTCTTAGCAGTTTTCTGTGTTTTCATGTTATGCTCTTCCCCCCAGTATCTGTGTGCACCTGTGCCTGAAACAGCACTTTTCTAAGGGAACAGCAACATGGCACCCCCGCAGCCTGGGGCCTCGCTCAGCACAGCAAGGAGAGAGGCAGCACAGCAGAGGCCCAAGGAGGAACACATAGCAACAACAAAACCAGAAACAAAGATAAATGAAGGAGAAGGGTGTGAAAAGCAAGGTTTTAACAAACAAATAGAGTGAGAAAGCGTGTCTAGGCTGTGTTTTTCAGAGGCATTCTTTTAGTAAGCATGGGCCACAGTGTAGTGCAAGTATTAAGGTAGAGAAAACAAGTGATACCCTTTACGGATAGGCCAAAAAGCTGAGCATAGCCAAACTGTATAAACAGTTAGCCAGCTTTTTTTAAAAAAAATAATTCTTCCTAGACGTGACTGACAATCAAATGGATTCATGAACAACACAGCTTTACACAAACATATGCTTAAGCAAGGATTTATTGCAATATTCGCTTTGCTATCTCAGCTAGTCAGTTATTGACTTCTACAACGTCAAAATTAGTACTGAGAAGCTCACCAGCGGTCTCCAGAATCTAACTGACTGTATAACTACCAGCATTTTTATTTTTTTTATTGGAATGATGTCAAGGAGCATCCCTTGCTGGTATGAAGCCATACCAGCACAGCACAAACAAAGAGCTGGCACGTGGTGCCTGCCTCAACAACTGCTAATCTATGCCAAGAGGTGTGACAGAGGAAAGAGCAAGGCAAAAAGGGCCAATCGATTTGGACAAATAAATAATTCTGAGACGATCACAATGTTTCTTCAACCAGTTCGTTTGTTTTGATAAAAATATGCTGAACTGCTCACTCTGCCTTTCAACCCAGGCAGCTGCTGATTCAGCTCTTACTGCAAATTTTAAAAGGGATGTGTCTTCAGGGCAAATTAGCCAATCAAGAAACTAGTGAGCTCATTGCACAATTTGTTTGTGAGGTTAAACTGTCACAGATTATAAAGAAGATTAATCACCAAAGTACTTAAAAATACAACAGAGTAAATACGTATTTAAGTCAGTTTGATATGCAGGAGGGCCATCTCCTTCTTTCCTTCAATTCTGTGTTTACCTAAACTAAGACAGAAACTTAGTATGTGATACAGAGCAAATCTGAAGCCTGAAACAAAACAGGAGTATTGTATTCTCCACCAAATAATCTCATGGGATTAATGTAAACTTCATTAGGCATATTCTTGAAGAGGGAGTGGATTAATAGGAAAACGTGCAGCTCGTTTCAGCAAGATCAATAAGAAAAAGCAAGGCAGAGTGAAGTTATCTTTTTCCCAACTTAATAATGATAAATATTCCAGCAAAATTATCACAATGAATTTTAAAAATTCTATATTCATGTGGCACTATGATTTAACCTCTGTCTCATACAATAGGAGACAACCCCTGCAATACTGGTGAAGAAAAGCCCTTTATACAGACTGAGGTTTTCCTTATATTTCATACTTCTAAATAGTTCCATACTCAGCATCTCCATCCAGTTGAACAACCAACATACAAGCAAGGCCCCAGCATTACAGGCAGAACAATAACCAGCCAAGATCAGATCTTTGGAAAGAAAGCTGGACAGGAACTTGCTGCTGGATAATTCGAGTCATTAAGACTCCAGTCTTGCAACTGATCCCACTATTTCACTTCAGTAAATCACATACCAACAGTCAGTTTGAAGCATCTCTCCCTCACCTCCACCCCCGAAGCTCAGAGCTATTTAAGAGGTGGATGAGACCATGACCATAGCAAAGCCGTTAAGAATAGAGTCAATAGTTTCAAAGACTCTAGAATTTCACCCATCTTCACATTTTTACTTATTTGGTTAAAATCTAATGCTATTTATCCTAATAATAGGAATGTTCACCCATTTCCTAGTGAAATGCAAGCTTTTGAAGTTTTATTGTATCTATTTAAGCCTCTTTCCCAGTTTAACATTGATCCAATCTACAGATTTTTGTACTGCTGAGCTCTATTAAATAGTTGTTGCACTCTATCCCATTCATTGCAGTGGGAATGGAAATTATCATTTTTCACACTTTTAAATTTTTTTTTTTTTTAACAACATTTTACTAAAGGTAAAATTACATATTTAGCCTCAGGCAAAGAACCAGAAGCCTAATGAAATAATGATTTTAGAAAAGGTATACTGCTATTAAGACTGGAAACATTTGCAGTGCTGATGGGTTTTCAGGTTGTTTTTGAAGAAGGAAGAGGAGACTTGGAGTATGTTAAAAAGAATGTTGTTCCAAAGGGGAGGGTCACCGCAAGAAAATAGCTGATGGGAGTAGTAGAGAGGAAAGAAAAAAGGACCATAGGCCTTTTGGATTTACTCATGTTAGTTTATCTGTACCATCCATAAAATATGCTCACTGGTACACCCTTTACACTAGTGGAATGAGATCAGTCGTCTTTAACATAAAGCAGAACTGCATTTAGCCTGTATTTTAAATAGCAATTGGCATTGAGATCTTTTGGGAAAATAAACTAAATTTCATTAAAGAAGATAATATCTTTAACCAAGAGGCCACATAAATGATGGACTGACATGGGCAGTAAGTATGCACACCAGAGATAACAGCCACCCTTATAGGAGGCAAATTGATTTTCTGCTTCTGTGAAGCCTAACAAATGGTTTTCTACCACATGTTTTGTTCCCAAATCACTCTCAAGCCAACTACCACGTTTGTCAGATTTACTTGTTCCCTTTCAAAAAAAAAAAAAAGAAAATCACCCAACAAAACACCAAACCCAAAAACATAAATCAGATGTTTATCTTTGAAACCAAGTATCATCTTATCACACCTCTAAAAGCACAGCAGCTGGTAGATACCGCGCTGGTAAGTTTCCCTTCATCCCCATTGTAACAGGAGCAGTTTCTAAAGATATTGTGAAGCATAATGTGATGATTAGAAATGATGGACTGGCTTTCTGCCATCATACAATTTACTTGCTCCTGATTTATTACTTATGCAACCTTATATATATAATAAGGGTAGGCAGATCCAGTACAGGATTGACAAAACATCATTGCTTTCCCACTTGCTGACCTAGCTTTTTTGTAAGAACTATCCCACTAATATATAACTGAAGCAGGCTGGCATAAGTTCCCGCTTGTCTCCTCATGTGCTGTGTAGGTTCTTGCTATATTTAAAGAAAATTACTGTCCATAGGAAAAATTGCTCATTTGGATCCAGTAGAAACACACTGAGGTATACAGCACACTTGTCAGAGAGATTAATGTAGACCTTAGTAATAAGATTCACCTCAACTCTAGGGTTAAGCTCTAGCTCACCCTCATTGTAGGCAGGGTGAGAAAGCTGCAGCAGCAGAACACACTCAAACCATTTCCCTGTGCCAAGGCCAGCAAAAGCTAAAATAAGCACACAGCCCAGACAAAACCAGTTAGTCCCTTGGGTAACCCCATTAGCTGTCTCTGCCAAGGTTTAGGCAACATCTCTAAGCTGCTGTCAGTACTGCTCAGCTCAGTAAAACTAAGGAGAGGAGACAGTGACAAACATACTTGCCTACCCCTCAGACAAGTGGGAGAGGGGCCCAGGCAGACACCAACTAGCAAACCCCAGGAAAACTGAGGAGGCCCAGGCCAACATGATGCCAGTGCTTTCTGCCAACTGGTAATACCTCTGGGGATTTCACCCCAAAACATTAAATATGTACACATACATATTACCTCTCACAATAGCAAAAAGCAAAATCATTCTCAATCTTACCTGCAACTCTATATTCTGATTTATCTAATTTATTCTTCTTAAACAACTAAAGAGAAGTAGAGCTAGGACAAGAGAGAAGTACCCTCCATCCAGACAGCCACTGCTGAAAGAACTTCTTAACTCAGCAGGTGGAATTTGAACCTCCTTGCCCAAAAAAAGCCTCTCACAGAAATCAGCTACACAGCTGCCACAATCACAAAGGTGTTAACCCCTCCTCTAGCACAGCTGATTCTGCAAGCATGAATTACCACCACCACCTCCTCCCATCAAAATCTGCATGGCATATGCCCCTGAATGGTAACAGTATTTGAAGTAGTCATTATTTCCCAGGTATGAATTAAGGCATAATTACATCACTTGGGTTTAACTCAAAACGTGTCTCGAGCTGCCTGATTAGGCAGTCCCAAAAGTTGCTAAGCTAGTCTTGGATCAAAAGTCATTTTCTCAGCAAGATTTATTTTAAGTGAATACACTAAATGGGATTAAAGAGAATAAAACATAGCCAAATACAGTTTGTAGCTGTTCCATACCTCTTAAAGAAGTTTGATTCCTGTAAGCACCCAGGGACACCAAACTGCTGCGCTTCAACAGTAATTTGAGGCGAGAGAACAGCTCTGTGTGACATGAACAGGTTTAGCAAATGTAAAGTTAAAAAATAGGGAAGCTGCAAATTCCCCCTAGTAGAAGCTCTTAAAATGAAAGTCTTTAAATGGCAACAATCGATGCCTTGTTGCTCAAATTTAAAACTGGGCTAGTCAAAACACCAAAGTCAGTATATAGCAATCTTCTACTGGCAGAGAATTAATGTAGAAGAGGAAGAGAATTTTTCTGGCTACAATGACTGAATATTAATTCCATTTGTATTAAACCAATTCAAATGTATTGAAGCAGTGACAAAAGCATATTGTTTTGTGATACTGAAAATGAAATTCTATTCAGTAAAGAACGGTAAAAGACAGGGATGTTCAGGTCATGTGCGGATTATCCATGTTTTCGTGTGCTGTCACCTGCAGTAGTATAAAATGCTGCAGGCCAGGCTGTCCTCAGTTACACCTGTGCAAATCCTGCTAAAACTAATAGATTTGGACAAGTTTATCCTAAGATGCCTTTTAAAAAAGAAATAAATGGGGACAGACAACTTAAATGATGGCATAATTTAGCCCATGGTGCTCTTACGAACAGCAGTAGGGTTAAAAAGGGAAGTATCCACCTTGGCTTTCAGTTCTTAGGTGATGTTTACAGAGCTAACAGGGATCAGAGAAAGTCTTTTATACATAAGCAGAGCACTTCTGATAAAACTCCATGACAAAATAAAAATTCTTATTGAGTTATTAACAGCTTCTTTACAGAAATAGCATAACTAGGTTTCAATTAGGCTTGAGGGATTTTTTTCTCGAGAGACCTACTTTTAGAACACAAAAATATACTCTTATCCAGTCATCCCCTATCTGTAATGACATACCATACTCATCTCGTTCTAGAAACTTTTATTCAGATCATGAATATTAAAAACCTGATAATTGTTCATGCCACAAAAGTTTCAGATATCTACATAAAAAGTTTTAAAAGTTAATTAACTAGCCTTCTTAAAGATGATGCCGCTAAGTTTGAAGTAAAGCAGTAAGGCATGTTCTTTATGGAAAAACAGCTCATACACTTCTTGTGAACTGCAACCACGCCACAAAAAAACAACAAAAAGAAAGTAATGAAGATTATTATGTCATCTATCACCAAGGAATCCATGGCATTCCTGAGGGATTACTGTTACTAGGGAGAAACATTACACTTAGATTAAGGTAAATCAATATAGGGCTAATCAGAAAACCATTGGCTCATTGATTTGGTGCTGGAGAGCTGAGGTTAAGAACACCGCAGTGCTTAATCTACCAGCACTTGAAGATGAACTGAGTAACAATAACATTTCTGTTTACATAAATTGTGTAAGGCAAACTAGTAGTAAATTGGTTTTCACACCAAAGTATACTAACTATGCTAGTGTCCTTCCAGAAAAAAAACAACCAACTAACTTTCTCCAGCTTTTTGATTTTACGTTTTTTCTTTAGATTTGATATATCAGTGACCCAGCTGATCTAACCCACCACTCGTATCTGCCATTGGCAAATCAACAGAGATTATGAACTCCAAAAGAGGTGGAGACGGTAATCTCTGGGATATGTAAAGAGGATATAAACCACAGTTTCACCCTACCATTTTTGCTTATTGCTCTGAGAGCACAGGGGCTACAGAGCAAGTTTTTCAATCCTGTCCTCACTTGTGTTTAGCCTTTACTCCACTCCTTGTTTGGAAATGTGCCCAGAAAGAGCATGCATGTGAACTGCCTCAGGAGATGAGCAGGTCCTTGCCAAGGTACGTCTAAAGAAAGCTGAGCTCTCTGTTCTGTCTCATACACGTGGACCTGACAGTACCTCTTACATTCAGCATGTTCAAAACCTTCCACGATAAGACCTATTTTTAGTTTTCTATAACTTTGCCAGTGTTGACCATTCCTAGGAATTTCCTGTGCTGCTGGGTGCTTGCCTCAGGCTGAAAGATTTTGGAAAGTATCAGCTTAAACAGATGAGCCAATTTCAATAAAGATGCAAGTGAATATTGATTTACCATTCAAAAAAAAGAGAAAATTTTCATTTAGAATTTTTAACACCTTCAGACTACGGTAAGAAATTGAAATTTGGCAGAGGAAAAGTATCACTGCGATGTCATGGTATGAAAATCCTCTCAAATTTGGTTAAGATGTAGGCCTCCAAAATTTCAGTTCCCATGTGAACAGTTCAGGCTTTTAGTACAGCTTGACAAAGTAAAATGCTTTGAATATGCAATTTCTAGCCTGGACTAAAGAAACTTTTTTTTTCCACAATTGCACAATTGCCTTGAGTAATTTAACACCATGCTTGAGAAACAAGAAACAAGAAACTCCTCCTCCTATGTTTTCTGTAGCTTTGGCGCTGAAGAAAGCAGAGAGCTGTGTAATTCAGAAGAAAAGAACTGGGAAGAACTGGGAAAGAGAGGAAGTTAGAAAGATTTGACAGAGACAGGGGGAAGGAAAAAAAAGGCTATAGCAACAAAAGACTGAAGAAAATAGAAAAATAGAATTTGGAAGGGGAGGAATGAAAATAATTGAACTGGAGACAGGGTGGGTCAAAACACAATAACAAGATAGGACAGGGAAGGTGGTGACAAGGTCCCACGTGGACAGTTCAGGCAACTATCATCAGAACACATGACACCCTAGACAGGCATATGCTAATATATGTAAATTACTGACCTTCATTATTTACATGAGGATCTGCATTGCTTTGCTTCCTTTCTTCTCTGGCACAGTTGGCAGGATTTGGGCTCAATCCAATTTGTCTAAAGCCTTTCAGTGTGTTCAGTCTCACCTGAAGAAGTCCTGTAGCAAGGAAGAGATCAATAGTTTGGCTGTGTGTTATACAGCATCTCCTTTGCCTAACCCACAATCACAAAAGGTGAAGTATTTTGTGGGTTTTTGTAAGGATTATAAAAGCAGGCAGCCCCTTGGCAGATATTTAGTCCCAGTAAAGGGCATTAAATTGCATAATAGCAGTCTTTTGTTCTCTTGTTCTCAGTGGGCTTCAGTTTCTCCTCTCTCATGTAGATGTAATTAATTTTCTGTTGGTGAATATGGCCATGACCTGCTAGACTTGAGCATAGTTGTTAGTTATTAAATGAAACGAGAATACGTTCTAGAACTTACAGATTTCAGAAATTTGAAGTGGTTGACACACGTACACAACAGCTAGGAAGGGCTGTGTTTTACTTTCCTGTTTTCTGCAAGAATGTGTAGGAACAGAAGGCTTTCCACCAGTACACTGAAAACCTTGGTCTTCAAATCAGAGATCAGAGGCAGGGCTGTGCAGTGTAGATCATTTATCATAACTCATGAGTTATATGTGGAAAGTGATTATTTTGTATAGTATGATGGAGGAATGGAAGGGTAAAATTTGCCAGTTGCAGTTATCAAGGCAATACAGACTTCGCTAGAACCATAATATAATTAAGAAGATGTCTCTGATCAAAGCAAGTTGTGCTCTTGCTTTTGAACTCGTCCTGAGGAAAGGCTCAGTCAGCATTTTGCTACTGTAAAACTGAAACCCTCAGCCTTTGAAGTTATTAAAGATTTTAAAGCATTTTTTACAGCAAAAAAAAAATCAAAGTTTAGCTAAGTCTCTAAGTACATTATATTTGAAGTAAGCATTTCCTCTAAAATTTTAACTAGGTATTTCACTTGCTGTTCTAAAGCATTTTGTGATGTTACTTCACACAGCTGAGCAGTAACTGCACCACGTTGTAGCTTTTAGTGGTTCCTGTCGACATAGTTCAGTCTACATAGAGGGGAACGTTTTATGAGGTATTAATTCATTCCCTCCAGCTGCCTGCAGAATTAGGTAATACACGTGATTATTTTATTTCAGAGACATCCAGGTCTACCCTACCCTTAAGGAAAGGATGTCTGGGATATTAGGTAGGTCATTTCTGCTACAGTGTCTAAAGATAACTTCAGTGCAGCCACAAGCATCAATACTGTCAGCCACTGCTAAACGTAAATATTATGTTTATTTGTGCCCTAGGTAGGGAAGTGGTGCATTAGAGGAGCTATATCCTCTGGCCTGGGCAGAATAAGGGACCATGGAGATTACTGTGCTTTAAGAACAAGTCCATCTACATAGTTTGCAAGATAATTTTCTGTAAGATTGGCCCTTCTCCATTTCCTTAAGGATAATGGATAAAGAAAAGACAAAAGGCACTTGCATTGCTATAGCTTGATTATGGATGAAAATCAGATACATCTCAGATTAAATTACAGATTTAAATTAAAGTTTTTGTGATTTCTGTGGGAGTAAAATCTTTGGATTTTCCCAGTCAAAAAGCTCTCAAACTATGGGTAACTTTCACCACTTCACTATCCTTCAAGTGGAAAAGCCAAGAGAGGTTATTGGTAGCTATATGAGACTCTGGCAACCTCCAAGGCTTTGGCCACTCTGCACTGTTCTACTTGGTGTTAATAAAGACTTGGTTGTTTATTTTTCCTTATACCTTGTCATTTTTTTAGCCAGTTCTTAATCTAAGCCATTTTCCATTCATCACAGAGCTTCCAGCAGCCATCAGTCAACAGCTGTGCAGCTGCTGAGACATGAATGATCGAAATTTCAGCAGGATCCTTTAAAATTTATTTAAGATTCTGCATGTGAGAAACAAAAGGTTTATGTGAGGCTTTAAACCTATTTTTAATGAACTTGACCATGTAGTTTTTTTATACTGACAGCAGTAAAACATACTATACACATTTGACAGCAAGGGACGAGAGCTGGTTGCTTTTTTAGAGCTAAGAGTCACTGCAAATTTAGTTCCACGTTTACTGAATGCGGTCTCTCATTTTTCCTTCCTCAAAGGAAAGAAAAAAGATAAAAGAGAAATCAGCACAGAAGTAGTTCTGTTCCTTACCTCTGAGGTCTAATGACTACTCTTCTCTAGCAGAGGTGATTTGTATTCACTTTCTCAGTAACTATGCTGTGTTTATCCACAGTTATTGCTGATGAATGCTAACAGGTAACATCAAGCCTCTGTGCAGAATTCAACCCTTTTAACTACCCTTTCAAGCAGACAAGCTGCCATTTGTGGGTAGCTGGGGGTTGTGGGTGCTATTCCTAGTGCTTGCTTATTTTTAAGATTATACATTGAGATGGTGGCAAGAGAGACTTTCTCATTGATCAGGTTTTGCAGTGTGTGACTGTATTTTCAGAAATGTCTGAGTACAAGAAAATGACTGTATATAATTTCATACCTTCACCATATGTCTGATATTGTATGTGTGCCTCGCCTCATCTTGGTAAACTGCATTGTATTAATTATGCTAGGTTTACGAGGTACACACAGGTACACCTGGTTACTGAAAATCAGACTTCCATGGTAAAACAGTTTCTCCTGAGAATAAAGTCATCTCAGAAACTTAAATACAAACTGTGCTGACTAATAATAGAGTGTTCTAGATATACAAAGCATTTTAATGCTATAGAGTCTTTAACGTTGCCTGGGTCATTAATTGACTGTAGTAAATTCTACACACTGCCTGGAAGCAAAGATCTTTTAGTTGCGTAGGTCCACAATGGAAGATAAAGACAATTAAACTGCATCTCATAAATTATGGATTGAAGACAGTATACAAAAGTCCTAGAATATGCCTGAAAACAACTACCAAAAGGGAGCTGCATTTATCTTGGCCCGTTGTCAGCTTTTGTTCCTCATTCCACGGTTTTAAACACTAAATTGCTTTTACATTGATTCACTATTTAACTTTAAACTTTATACCCAGGAACCTTTTGGGAATATCTGATAACACACAAACAGAGTTTCCACAAATGGCAGCATTGTATTACACACTCTGACTTCACAGATGCCAAATTTTCTGCTCTCAGCCAATGAAGCACTTCTAGCAACTTTCAAATGCCACCCCAGATGTACAAGCAACGTTATCTTTTTTGCTTGCTTCTTAAAGTTGATAGAGATTTTTCCCAGAGCATTTTCTGAGACCAGTTAAAATTTGGATTTACATTAACTTCTAAGTTGCACTGACTTTGTAGATAGGTTTCCGTTACCACCAGTATCAGGAGTCAAAACCATTGTAAAGAAAAACAATTTATTCTGCTTCATGTATCAGCTGGCAAGTTTTCTATTATATTTTGACACTAACATCTTTCTTGTTAACATTTTTGCAGTTTTTTTCCAAGACCTTTTACAATATTTTGTTTATCTCTTTCTTAAAACATAATTAATTTAGCATAATAACGGTATTTAACAAAATAGAACAAACAATTTCTGGTTTGGCTGATTTATCAGTCATACTACTTTATAGCCGTGTATTCCAGAATCATTGCTACTCACTCACATCTGTGACAGGGGTTGTAGTTTGACTGAAGTTTGCATATTGCAGTTACCAATAACCTAAAAGATATTCTAAAAAGAGAAGGGGTTTGGGGGATTTTTTGGGTTTTTTTTTCCATTTTCAGGGGAACCTCAGTGATTTAATGACTAAGTATCCTTTTTAAAATCAAATGGGCACTTATCTAGGAGCCTGATTTTGAACGTACAGCCAGTTTTCAATGCACAGACCTACAGGCCTTTCGATCATGCAGGAAAGCACTTGCATGATTTTGAAAAGCCCAGCGGGTTTTTTAGCTGATCTTAAGGCATCTAAATGTATTCAAAATCTGGCTTTAAGTATTAACTGATTGTGAGACTTGGTTTATAAGCTTCTTTGATTCTTGCTCTAACTTCTGAATATTTTACCTACTATATGACATGGTAGAGAAAAACACTACAATAGCCTTCCATGCACCACACTCATGATTATATGCAGGAATATGAGAGCCAGGTTACATCAGTGTAAGGCATTTCATTAACTTCAACAGGTTTTGGATTCGGCCACAGCTGACAAAAAACTCCATTGATTACTTTTAATAGTGGCACTTTTCATCTATTTAATTATTCCCCACAATAGTCTTTAAAAGGATTTATTTTCTACACAATGCATAGATAAATTATACTGATAAAGCATAACGTGACAGCATTACTTCCTAGGAAAATGGTCATGGCTTTTGTTTTATTTTCTAGATGTTTAATGCAACTAACCCTCCATTTTCCCTGAACAGTGAAACCTATGTATATGATCATTTCCAGTAAAGATCAAAGGAGAATTTAATTTCATGGCTTATCAATAAGAAAATCTTTCATTTTCCCAACTAATGTTTATATTCATAGGTTGGAAACCAAGATAAACTCCCGCAGAAGAATAGAAAGGCATTAACTCTCCTGTGAAGGCTGCAGTCTGCTTGCAGAGTAAAGGAAAGCTGCTTCTGCCAGACTGCTCGCTCCCTGACTAGATGGTGGGCAGAAAATGAGGACAGTTTTAGCGCTGCCTCTTCTGCACCAATGCACCAGTTGCACAGTGAATTTCTCCACCTTCCAAATAACAGCAGAACAATGGCTGAAGTGTGACTTCCTGGCCTGAGACAGCCAGAAAGGTGCTACCCCACTCCCCGTGCTCAGCTGCAAATGAGATTGCAGGACAAGAATATTTACCTTATGCAATATGTAGGGATTTGATGACAAAAAGCACAGAAAGCATCAATGTTATAAACTGCTGAGCAGTTCTATCAGATATAAGTTGCCATTAGTCCAGGAGCTAATAGGGATCCAAACCCCACAGGATCACAGCATCAAAGAATTCAGCCATCTTTTCAAGCACGCCATGCATATCAGCCTGCTAAAGACAATCATTTTTGTTTGACTACGGTATAGGCATAGTATGTGATATAAGAGAGGAATATATATTAAGATGTCCTGAACCTGAATTCATTAACAAATTCAGAGCATAATTAATTACTAGCCAAGGTTATGTCTCCAAGAATGACTAAGTATGACTGGCAGGACTGCTCTGATTAAATTAATGTCGATCCTAGAAGTGAAGGAGCTGTGAGAAATAAGGAATGCGCAGAATCCCAGAGAGAATGAGGCACGTTCATCTTGTCTATACTTGCAGAATCATCAGCCTTCAGTAAGAAAAGATGTATGGCTACAGCTTTCTAATAAAAGCCTGCATTATATGAGAATGAGATTCATTATATCGATAAGGATTTTAAAGTATTCATTTTGGTTAACTGGGAAAAGTAAGAGTCAGAGAAGTAGAACTGTTTTGTAGTCATTTTTTAGCATTAAAGGCAAGTATTGGAATGGGATGGTCCTTGACTGGCAACACTGAAAAGCAAGTAAACGCCAGTTCAATTGTCAGCACGTGATTAATCCCAAACCTCTTCAGTGAAACACTTAGAGTTGTGCTTACGACTCCGGTGCAACTCACAGTTCATTGCTCAGACAGGCAAAGATGGCCTCAAGAGCCTGTTTCAAGGAAAGAAATATCCAAGAATGTCATTTTGATTTGAAATCCACTTCCATCCTAGAGAAGAAGTCTGATGTGAACGTACATTTCTTTTGCTACAAGAGGTGAAAGAGATGTGTTCGGGTCCTCCTGGCCTGCAGGCCTGTGCCATTCCTCCACAAGTAAGTAATATTTATAGAAGTTTTCCAATGAGATGAAGAGTGTGAATTCCAAGTTCTTGAAATCACCAAGATCACACTAGAGTAAAACAAAATATATATACACTTGAACTCACTGCAAAGTTTTTTATTGGAAGAGGAAGGCTTGGCTGCAGTAGAATCCTGTGCCTAAAATGTAGAAAAGGAACATGGGTTTTCTTCCCTCTGGGGTTTAGTCTTGTTTATTTTACAAGACTAACATCTCAAAAAGGTGACTTATGCTCCAAAGCCATGTGTGAGTAATTTATATAGTTTAGTATCATTTAAAAAAGAGATCACTGAAACTCTGACTCACTAAAGCACAGAAATATGTGCTTGAAAGCCACTGTGAATAGATGTCTTTGCCTAAAACTAAGCTGCGCACATGAGCAGGAGTGGCATGAAGAAGTAACTTTTACCAAATCCACTTATTCATTCAGCAGCCCCATATTGTATCCTCTGTTGCATCAGCATTTTCTTATTTCTTAATAATATTTCTTATTATACTTATCCAAGTGTCTTATTTAGAACCAGATTTCTGAAACAATAGGGATTGCCACAACCAAAAGACTGACACGTGTCACCAAAGACAGATAGATGCAGGACAAGCTGGGACAACCCCAGAGGTAAAACTGGTAGGTTAAATTACGAAGTAAGAGCTAGAAAGGAGCTTCCAGGGTCTAATATTTTAACTAGAAGTCTAGAAGAACACCAGAAAAGTTGTGCTAACAACTATTTTCACATAATATTTTTTT
>JAOXNO010000052.1:16805078-16832339 GCA_028565335.1 Limnodromus scolopaceus
GTCTAATATTTTAACTAGAAGTCTAGAAGAACACCAGAAAAGTTGTGCTAACAACTATTTTCACATAATATTTTTTTAAATTTCTTATTCTACCCTAATGTGTCAATGTAACAATATTGCCTATCTTGTCAAGGCTCAGAAAGAAGCACACAGAGAAAAGGAAAAGCTGAAGAGACAACAGTGAAATAGTAAACATAAGTAAGAGAAATGCAATTTGACAGGCACGTTTCAGGCTTTTTTTTCTTTTTTTTTATTTCTCCTAAATAGAACTGCAATTTCCTGGGGTACAGTAGTGCTCAGATTTTCACCCACTAGTGCTTATCATATAGGTGTCAATGTCATTCACTTTTCATTCTGATTTCAGTAGTCATTACAACAACTCCATGTAACAGTCTTCTCACCCTTCACTTCAAGTTTCTGGTTATTTCTATCAAAACTAGCAACCTCTCACTACTAGTGAATTCTGATGAACACAAGGGAATTTAGCAATTAGGAAGAGCCAAAGGCAGCAATATCTGAACTTCCACTGCCCTGTAGAGTTCTCTTACATCACTGTAGCCAAACATGAGGTCTAACAACTCACTGTGTCTTGTTTTCCAAGTTCTTACTTTAGGAAGACTTATTTTATTTGCCAAGATTACTTCTTCCTCCAAACAAAATGGATGTAATGAAGCCTCTTATCTTTTCTGCATGGGAGTCTCATTTAGTCACATGTTGGAGGACAAGACTTGGCAGCATTGGTAAGACGAGTCAACCTATATGGGCATACAGCTTTAAATTAAGTGAGAGCATCTAAACTTCATTGCATGTGGTGCCCTGGATGGCTCAACTGAATGAAGAGTTTACAATAATAGCTCAGCACAATAATTACACCAGTCCCAGATCTGTTGTTTTGAATTTCATCCATAACCTTCAATTTGGGTTTCACACGCATAGATACCATTGTAGAATTGTCATGTCGATTCTGCTTTGCATATATTTTTGTTTAGCATTCTTAGTTCCAGCTACCACTTGTGACTACATCACATCTTCATAACAGCTTTCTCTCAAGCTAACGGTTCTTGGCAATGCACAGTAGATTAAAATCATTCTTATTAATATTTTAATGTACTAGCTCTAGTCTAATATACCTCTGTAATTCCATCTGCCTCTCAGCACTGATGTGTTTCCCTGAGCTGAAAAATCAACCTAAACTGATAAACTATTTAAAAAATTACATATTTTTTTAAAGAATCTTGAATTATGCAGTAATAAATAAAAGATATAATGGTAAGAGTAAAGCACTGCAGTTCCTAGAACATACTCTTTTCAGATAAAATTATTTTTCTCCCCTTTTTATTAAAATAGGAACTTCTTTTGGTGTGAAAAGCACCAATTTCAGATGTAAAATATATACTTAACATTTTTAACAATGCAGCAACATCTTTGTTTCCAGAACTGTTAGTCTAACATTTCAGTATGATCTGACTTATTAATTTTACATTCTAAATATTTAAGCCACTTGCTTAAAATAAAAAAAAAATCCACATATATGGTGAGAAATTATTAATCACTTGCATTTTTTAAATACCTTTCATCCAGGAAAATTAAGAACAGTTTTATAGATTGTACAGGAGCTAGTTTGCCTGTTACTCTAAAGCAGTACTTCTGGAAAGCAGTGCTTCAGATGTTGAATAGAGGAATTATTTAATAATAGATAGCAACCTTCCACAGAAAGTAAAGAGTAATTTATCCAGCTGAAGCTGGAAATTCAATAATTTAATGTCAATGTAGTACCCTAGATTCACACTGGGGCCTTGGCTGATGCTGGAGTGGGGGGTGTCTCACAACACTCGCCTTTAGGCACACAAGATTGTGTCTGTACAGCCTCTACAGGTATTGATAGGCTTGTGCAGCTCTTTGGAGCTGGCTATCACGGTGACGATGGCTCTGCTGAAAAACAAACTCAAAATCTGAAATGCCATTTATTGCTCCAAAACCTACAAGTGTAGGCGAGAGCCTTGGCTGTTATAATGCCAGGCCGGGTTTCAACTCAGGAAACAGTACAGCCTAAATGCGGTACAGCCGTACTACATGGTACTGCATCATCAGTGGTACTGCTGTACCTCTTAGACAGTATTCGTGGCATTTTCCCTAATGATGATCCCATATGCTCAGTCTATCATGCGTGTTTTTGGTAAACACAGTAACAACTCTTCTTTGTATTAACTTCTGTCCACATTATCTTCTTTAGTCAGTGTTTGGTCAGCTTCCTACAAGCCTTAAGACAGGGCATATATTCATCTTCAGAATGAAATAAGAGAAGACAGCAACTCAGAGGGAATTTGTGTAAAGTCTGAAGCAGAGCAAGTGACCATGAACACATTCAATGAGCGATTCATAGCACGTAGGAGTGACCTGTAGTTTTCCAAGGTGCAATTTTTTGACCTAAGCCCTGTCAGATTTGCTACCTGCCCCGCTGAGCAGCTGCCTCTGGCCCCCCAGTGCAATGTGGCGGCTGAAATCAGCTCATGCCCTAAGGCCAATCCCACTCTGAATAAATAAGCAGCAGCTACTTCAGCACCTTCACTATGCTCCTGCCTCATTGACTTGAAATAGCCACTTGTCTGACCCCCAGGACATGCTGTCAGGCTTTTTGGTGTTGTGTTTTAAAAGTGTGGAAGGACAACCATGCCACAGGTGCAGTGGTGTTATTGTTAATCATTGGCTCTGCATAGCTAATGAATTAGCTATTTTGTGATTACTGGTTGTTTTCTTTCTGCACTGATTATAGTGTTATTCACCCATTTTCTGTGCTTTAATTTGGTTGATTGAAGTGCCCGGAGAACAGATAGTTCTGGTCTCTTTATAAACTCATAACACAAAATAAGTCTGCTCTGGCATTAACCTACATTCAAGAAAAGTGAACTACTTAGCTGATTTGCAGCTTTAATTGTGCTTTTCCTGATGCAGGGGGAAATCTTACCCTCAGTGGAAGAAGCCATTCTGGGGAAAAGGCAGAGCACCAACCACGTGTTGTTTCAAGACCCACCCTGCCATCCCAGAACAGGCAGACAGACACTCTGGGCAGAGGCACACACTGCTACACATTTTAGGAATGACTAGCATCTCCTTAATCACAGATAAGATTAAACTAACTGGCCAGGATAGGCCTAATTATAAGTCCCAGCCAGCCATCTGGCTCCAGGAGTGCAGGACCTGTATCCTTCCCTGGTCCCACCCAACCCATCCTCTCTTTTTCCTCAGTAGTGGAGAGCAATCTAGAATGCAACTGCCAAGTGAATTGGTTCAGGGAGCCGATTCAGAAACCTAGGAGCTGAAAAGCATGGGCTTTTTCTCACGAGTTTTCCATTCAGCTGCATGAACTGGCCGACCAAGCAACCACAGGCTTGCAGCAGTGAACAGTCGAACCTGCAGGCTCAGCTGCTCCCCTGAAACTTTCTTGTGTATTACATTGGCCTCTCACTGCTACAACAGCAGGGAAAGCACGAGGCATCTCCCTGAGCAACACACGAGCAAATCAAAGAGAATTTTTCCCTTAAATTTATTTCCTGAACTTGTAATTTAAAACTTTTTCCTAAAACATAAACGCGAATGTAATAGAAGTATTTGGACATTAATTAAAATTTCCCTCTTAAAAGTCTCATCTCCATCCTGCCCAATGAATACCAGACCTAGCTTCCCTTTCTCTGTCCATCTAGTTCTAAAATAACTGCACATGAATGCAATTTGTTATTCCAAATTCTGTATTAGTTTTTATTCCAGGTTCACATTGTTATAAATGAAAGCACAATTTCTCTTAAATGCTTCATCTTATCTAACCAAGCAGGAAAAAAAAAATGACAAATGCTGTCTTCAGGAAAAAACCAACCAACCAATATTGTATAGCTTCAATCTAACACTGTTTACAAAGAACAGGAAAAGAAGATAAAGCATACCACTGCAAAACCTAAAATCCCACCTCCCACAATGCTGGCAAAGCTTGCCATTTTTTGCTCCATCATCTTATTGCTACAAACTTTCTCTGCAACCTTTTAGTAACGTTATTTTCCACGTTGCTTGTGCTTTGTATAAATTCATATGAAAAGTAGCATACGTATTTTAAAGCATCTAATATGCTTTGGTTGTAAAACTTAAATTTCTCTGTAAACCTTCCTGGGCAATAAAGACTGCCAGCTTCGTAGCTTCAGGAAGCCCTACAATCCTGAATCTTAAAAAAAAAAAGAAGTGGGACAGTTATTATTTTAGACAACTTGGAGAGGTCTCTGAAAGTTAGGTACAATGTTCCCTCCTGCCTGAGGCCATGACACTTGAAGTCTTAACCATCAGTGCCTTCAGCGCTCTGCGTATGAAGGTTTTATTAAAAACAGAATAGAAATTCTTAAGAGTCTCTACCCCTTTAACAGCTGTTTGTGCACACATAATGTGCCATCACCTAAAGAATTATTGGCACAGATTTGATATGACCTATGAAATTAAGCCATGGCTTCACTATTTTAAACTTGAACTCACAAAACCTTTGAACTCATTACGTTATCACTCTGTTCTATAGATACAGAATTGAACTTAAAATCAATATATAATCCAATTACTAACCTTGTGAACAACATATAGATCTAACCCAATATTCTTTTTCCTCCACTGTAAATGCATCCATGGGCTGATATAAAGATTTTTGAATGTCTAGTTGTTTATAACATGTTTCATATTTGCAAAACTAATGTGATTTTCATTACCCCCAAACCAGAAATCTGATTCTAGAAACCACTCACCACCCAAACACTGGCAACATCTAAACAAAACATCCTCAAAACATCAGAAATGAGGCACTCGCATCACCACCACTTGCGAACAGGGCTCCGTGTGCATGCTAAAAGGACACACCCTGTAAGTTAAAGCATAGATGGTGTGCACAGCACTACGAGCTCTTTGGGGGAAGAAAAATCTTTTGATTCTCTTTGGTTTGTACAGCATCTATATTGTCATACTAGACTTTTCAGTTTGGCCTTCACTGATGTACTGTAGATCCCACTTGGGAATTTAGAATGGTAATTTTTCCCCCACTTCCCTTGAACAATTAAACTGCAATCTGCAGTGCAGCAATAATTTACAGTGTGTGTGGCTCTAGGCAAAGAGCCGACTGCAGATTCTCTGTTAGAAATGCTATTAACACAAGGTCATTCCCAAATCCTGCCAAGTGCATCTATAGAAGTTCCCCATCTTTTTGCATATGCTTAAGTTTTAAGGTTGATTACATTAAGGGATGCACACAAGATCTGATTTTACTGAATGAAGTGTAACATTTATTGCCAAATTATTTTAATGGCTTGGAAAGCAGAAGCTCCAGATGTAAAAGCAGCTCCAACAGAAACATTAATATACAATCTCATTTAAAAGTTTGAGAAGACAGTACGTCTTGTCCATAAACATATAGAATTTGAGGGGTTTTTTTAGGGAGTTGAAATTGTGACCTCTGTATATTTTGTTACATACTGATAAAAACTTAAAAGAACCTGTTACTTGAATTGCTTGTAGGTTTTAGGCGGTTGGCAGTAAATTAAGTTTTATATAAATAAATGTTATCTCATTACCAACAATCTCCATTAGGATCTAGCAGACCATGAAATAGACTTTGCAAGATCAAGCAATGTGCTAAGGCCCAGAAAAACATTATTTTATCTCCCAGCTTCAGAAATTATGAGGGAAATGAAGCACTATATTACAGTTTGAAGCGTATACACTAAATAAGCCTTTTTAGTCAAGGCATTAGGAAAGAGAAGTGCAGATTACTCATAACTGTGAAAAGTACAGTTAGGTTATTTGGCACCTGCTTCTTAGCCTAATTTCCTACTGTTTTTAGCTTCTTATAGCATGTGTTTTTTGCAGAGGAGATGTTGCAATACTTCTAGACAGAATAAGGAAGAACTCATTTTAGACACTAGGGGAGACAAATATATTCTAACACATCACCAGAAACAACTTTCCTCTTCAGAACAAAAAAATATTTACAGATATATGGTTAAAAATAAAATAAAATAATCAAATCAAAGCAAGAAAAGACAAAAATATTGCTCTGAAGGGTAATTAAAATATTAGAGCTTTCATCAATTTGAATAGAAATTATGTCCAGTTTATCAAACACACTGAGCTTTATATGTCTTCCTGAGGCTAAAAGGATACATTTTAAGTCAGTTCACCAAAATAACATAGGATCATATTTTGTTCCCCAGACGCCACAAGAGATCTGAACCTCAAACTAAATATAAACTATCAATAGTACTTAGTCACTGTATCTTCATTTAGCACTTTGTGGGAGAACAGTGATTTTGATTTTTATGGAAGACTGAGCTATTGCACCTGGCTTCAGACTAAAAGACTTTTGTATGGGCGGAGGGGAGAGGGGAATAATTATTTAAAAAAAAAAGAAAGAAAATCACAGAGGGACCAAGGTTTTGATTGGCAGCGGGTGGTTGAGGAAGGAGACCTGTGGAGGAGTGAGAGTTTGTGTTTTCCTAGGAAGGCAACGCTCACACAGCCACACAGCCCTCAAGGCAGGTTTTAATCCTTTGGCTGATTTCAGGCAATTCTGAAAAAGGAGCTGTGGCTTCAAACTTAATTGTACTCCTCAAGGTTTCTTGTCAGCTTGTGTTTGTAGGGAAGAGACGCCCAAATTAGTACATCCCAAGAGGGAACATTAGAAGAATTCAACCATTAAAGATTTTTGCTTGTCAGCAACCACTTGACTGGTCAGCACTCTTCAAACCACGGCACCACTGTCCTTGTCCTGCACTGGGATGGAAAGCAGGGGAAACGCACTCCTTCTGGGGGCTTATGGTACGACAAAGTCCATAGAAAACAAGCTTAATTCACTTAATACCTTAAGAGAAATTTTTTTTTCCTGTCTGGGAATACCATATAAAAACATTTGAAAAAAAGAAAATATTGTGTCACAGTAAGAATGCTATCAAAATTCTGCATTTAGCACTTCTTCCAGCCTTACGTTTTCTGTATCCATATTTGAAATTATCAGAATCAATTTTTAAATCATGATTTAATTTAATGTGACCTTACATGTGTAACAATTGAAACCAAAGTTTTGTGACACTGAAATCAAACCATCACAATAAAATTATAATAACGATAAAGGAGATACAATAGATTCTAGATATGCATTCAAATATAGCTATATAGGTGCTTTAAATTGTCCGTAATTGATAAATTAGACACCCTGTTGCGAGAATTTACAGTGCAGATTCATTTTTTCTAGCAATTCCAGTTTTTGTTTTTCAAAATGTTAACAATGATCTAAATTATTTCCATAATCTGCAGTTACTCTGTGCAATTTACTTCTATCTTTGTATCTATGCCATTATTATAAAATCAGAACAAAAAGAGAAAAAATAGTTTGTTTGCCATGTTAGTGGTGTTTATGGTAACAACAATTTTACGGGTTAAAAATCTAGGTATTATGACCTCTGTATTCTTTAAAAAAAAAAAAAAAAAAAAAAGGGGAGGGGGGCACTTACAACCAATTTCTCTATATTCTCTCACGCAAATGACTCCAAAATGATGCTGTCTCTTATGTATTATATTACTTCTCACAGGACACACTCCTGAAATCAATTGAAAAGCTTCCAAGATGAGAGATCTCGAGAGCTTAAGACTAAGACTGTAATTTCTTTGGGCGATTATAGGTTTTCCAACTTTAGCTGATAAACAATAGAGACCAGAAAAATCAAGCAACGCTTTTACTGAGACTCCCCCAAGCACCCGCTCCCGCAGCCCCTCTGCTCCGTTACACCCTGGACCAGCAGGGCAGGTTGGCAGCAAACACACACACCCCACCCACCCCCCCCCAGCCACTGCTTTTCACTCCTCTCTGCGTCCAGATTCCAGGTATTTGGGGCCATTTGTCATCATTGTTATTATCACGTAACTGGTAGGAAATGCATATCACCTGTGGGACTCGAGGTACGAGATGACATTCTCCACCACTCTTTACTGACACATTTCAGGCAATTTGAAATAAACACTAAACTGTGCAGCCCAGGGAACCTTGTGTTCAAAAAATATAGCACAGTCCTGGGAGGTTGCTGAGGTATCAGGTAATCATTCATTTCGGGGGTGGTGGTGGTGTGAATTTTAACTGCTAAAAACTCAAATTCATTTGAGAAAAGTCCTGTGAGCGCTAATTTATCTGTCTGTCAGAGAGATAGAAGCTCGCTCACTGCAGGACTCACCAAAGAAACTGTACTCAAAATCGCGCTGCTGCTCTGAAGTGGATTTAGTCCTTTTAATGACTCCAAACAAGTCTGAATTATTCTATCTGGGTTCCAGTATAACTCCTATCATCCAATTATCTAAGTGCCTGGAGCAGTCTCTCAAGAGTTAACTTCCATTCATCCCCTCCTGCCATGGCTAAGAGAGCCTTGCATAGCTCTTTCCCACAGAGCTTTTCTCAGCCTGTCAGAAAATATTTCCCATTCACCTCATTATAATTAGGTCATGTTCAATAAACCACTAGTCATTGGAGATCAGTTTATCATCTCTCCTAACAAGACAATATAACCCCTAAAATCCAAGCGACTTAAACTAAACATAAATCGTTGAAATCAACAGTTGAGAAGAAGTATTGCCCTTACCCATTTTCCCTTGTAACAGCAGCCTTTGAGAGTCCCCCTTTCGCAGTTCCACCTGGATTGCTTTTGTACTGGTTCTGGCCAGGACTGGGTTAACATTTCAGAGCACCCCGCAGTAGTGCTGGGGTTTGGATTTGTGGCTACACCAGGCCTGACAACGCATCAACCCTCCGGTTGTTGCTGAACACTCCTCGTACCCTGCCAAGGCCTTCCCCATTTCCCTCTCTGCTTCCCCAGGAGCGGGCCTGGGGACGCAGGACGGCTCAAAGGGACAGCCCGTGCCACCTGGCGCCATGCTCAGCAGTAAAACGGGTGGTAGAGGGAGAAGCAGGGGGCTGCCTTGCCACGGTGGCTCTTGCTCAGAGACTGGCTGGGCACTGCTCTGCCAGCAGATGGTGGGGAGTGGTGGCCTTTGTATCACTGAGGGCTTTTTCCCTTCACTTATTAAAACATCTTCATGTTGACCCAGGAGTTTTCTCACTTTCAGAGTCATAGAATAGTGGTTTATTAATTTAAAGGTCATCCAGTGCAAACCCCCTCCAATGAGCAGGGACATCTTCAATTAGATCAGGTTGCTCAGAACCCCATCCAACCTGACCTTGAATGTTTCCAGGAATGGGGCACCTATCACCTCTCTGGGCAACCTGGACCAGTGTGTCACCACCCCCATTGTGAAAAAATTTCATCCTTATATCCAGTCTAAATCTTCCCTCTTTTATTTTAAAACCATTACCCCTTGTCCTGTTGCAATAGGCCCTGCTTAAAAGTTTGTCCCCGTTTTTTCTTATGAGTCTCCTTTAAGTACTGAAAGGCTGAAATAAGGTCTCCCCGGAGCCTTCTCTTCTCCAGGCTGAACAACCCCAACTCTCTCAGCCTGTCTTCAAAGGAGAGGAGAGGAGTTCCAGCCCTCTGATTATCTTCGTGGCCCTCCTCTGGACCTGCTCCAACAGGCGGGGTCTCACCAGAGCAGTCTAGAGGGGCTGAATCACCTCCCTCAACCTGCTGGCCATGCTTTTGATAAACCGCAGCATACAGTTGGCTTTCTCAGATGCCAGCACACATTGTCAGCTAATGTTGAGCTTTTCATCCACCGACACCCCCAAATCCTTCTCAGCAGGGCTGCTCTCGATCCCTTCATTCTTTAGCCTGTATTGATACTGGGAGTTGCCCGATCTACATGCAGGACCCTGCATTTGCTCTTGTTGAACCTCATGAGGTTCACAAGGGCCCAATTCTTGAGCCTGTCTAGGTCCCTCTGGATGGCATCCCATCCCTCAGGTGTGTCAACCACACCACTCAGCTTGGTGTTGTCTGCAAACTTGCTGAGGGTGCCCTCAATCCCGCTATGTCATTGATGAAGATATTAAACATTTCTGGTCCCAGTACAGACCCCCAAGGGACACCACTTTTCACCAATCTCCATCTGGACATTGAGCCATTGACCACTACCCTCTGAATGCGCCCATCCAGCCAATTCCTTGTCCACTGAACAGTCCACCCATCAAACCCATACCTCTCCAATTTAGAGAGAAGGATGTTGTGGAGGACTGTGTCAAAGACCTTACAGAAGTCCAGGTAGATGACATCCATACCTCTTTCCTTGTCCACTGACATAGTCTATCTATCACAGAAGGCCACAAGGTTGATCAGGCAGGATTTCCGTTTTGCCCTTCCTCTTCTCTCCTCCATTCCACCAGCCACTAGCCTGAGCCTGTTTGGTCTTATGAGACTTCACCGCTCAGGTGCCAGTTACTTGACATTTAGCACAGATGCTTCTGCATTCGACTTCCTCCCTTGGAAATGACTCTCTGTCATAGTTTATGGAGTAAAAGTCAGAGGGGCAGAGGGATGCAACTGCCATTGACTTTCTGCCTCTGAACAATTTGCCTTTGTTCTTTTAAAAGTATTTCTGGAAATGTTTCCATCCCTAAAAAACAATACAGCTTCAGTGTCATGTTACTTAATAACCCATTGCACATATATTGCTTGGCAAATAAATAATAAACTAATCAGAAAAGCAACTCTTCCAAAATACTGAATACAGCTGGGAGTACACAGGCTAGCACATATTATGAATGAATTCGCAAACCAAAATAGAAAATACAGAAACCATATATTATCCAGCATTATTGGCTTAATCACCTCATTTTTAAATAGTCAGGTTTAAAGACTGACTGTTCCAGATGGCACTTGGGTGATAATATGCAGCTTCATTGACAATGTTTACGAGAGATGCTTTTTAAAAAATGCTAATAAAAGCACAGTGTTATGGCAGCATTGTGAAAATGGGCTTCTTAGCTCTGGAATGTTTTACACAAAAAAAAAAAAAAAAAGAGGGTAGCACTACAGATTGTATAGAGCTGCTTTTCTTTGAGGACAGATTTTTCTCAGTCTTGCTAGGAAAAAAAATAATCTGTGTTTACCAGCTAAAAGGCAAAGTATCTCTGTGGAACAGACCCTTTGAAAACCCCAGTGACCATGTATGAATGCTTGGTGAAAATGACAGCTCTGCACATCTCTCATCGAGGATTAATGTGTTGGATCTGAAATACATTTTGTTTTACTGTAACCGCATTTAAAGGTTATGAGCCATATGTAACGGAAGTGTGACATTTCAGGAAACATCCATCTTTGAAGTTCAAAATACTGAAGAAGAACCTTTTACAATTTTAAGCAGCTCTCCTATGCACACACTGGTAGAACAATCACTTTTAATTTTCACCTTTTTAATCTCATTTTGGAAATATTAAACAAGAGTCCCGCATTCATACATTCCTCGTGTAAGAAAATCCATTCCAATACATTTGATATCCGTGCACCATTGCTTTGTCTGTTTCTTTATCAGAATTTCCTGAATATTATATTTTCCTTTTTATATTCATTTTTTATGTAATATTGTAAAAGTCATGTTTCTAGAAGTAAGCTTTAAGTCGCTGTGTGAAAGAGCTTCTCCAATAATTATAGAAATACTAGAGTATAAGACACAAGCACTTAAAAGGTGATATTCAGACTCCCTCTCAATGAAGCCAACGCTTTTTAAAAAATTCCACTTTTTTAAAAAGTTAAACAAGTTTTAGTTTCACTAAGGTTAAAATTTTAAAATAACTACTCAAAAGACAGTTTCAAAAATTCAAAGCAGCAAAACTGATTAACTTTGTATGCCTTTTGTAAACCAAGGAAAAACTGCACTACGCCCTCTACTAAAGAGCTACTCTGCTCTTTTGCAAGTATATTTAATAAATACATTAGCTCTGAAAACTAACTGAAGAAGTACTACAGATATGTGAAAAGGATAATGTCTTTTATTAAATCAGTCTACTCAATTTATTGACCTCCTTCAGTCAAATATTATTCCAACTGTAAGAGGAAGTTTAAGAGATCAACCCTTTTTTAAATTTTTGACTGTAGACTTAAGTTAGCAGAGAAGCAAAATTAAATGGAACCATCAGCTTTCATGTTTGTTATTCAACAGCTGGAAATTAAACATATACAGACTTACACGACTAAAACAGAACATATTCTTTTCACTATTCTTTTTGTTGCATTATCAGCTTGATGTAGTCATAGTAATAGTTTCCTAAATATTTCATTTGTTTTTAATTGTCTATTCTGGTCATTAAAACCAAAAACTAATGGACAGCTTTCCCAGGGCATATTAAGGTTACATCAAATCTCAACATAATTAATTTCCTCTGATGTCTAATAAAGGTTTCCTGAAAGGATGCATGCACTTAATGGTCCTCAAATGCATTTTAAAATAGCACAAATATAAACTTGATTCTGTACCACTTCAACTGAAAGCACTGTGGCGTGGGGAAGATTAAAGTGTTTAAATGCTAATCTTTCAAAACCAGTTCTATTAGGACAGACTTGTTCTGATCCATTCAAGCTGACAGGAAAGCACCAAAGTAAACACAATCAAGAGCACAAAGAAATCTTTCGCTTCCTTCCAAGACAGAACAAGGAAAAGTTACTGCTGGAACTCTCCAGTTATCTTTTTTCCACAGAGGTTTGCATTACAAAACTCTATACAGGCAAATATTACCATATTATGGTACGGCATGTAAATGCATTCACTTCACAGTGTTGTAAATCTAGATCTAAAAGCTGAAATAAAACTAAGATGAAAAAATTGTATTCATAACCTGGGAGAAAGGTGGGGAAGGATTAAAACTTTTCAGTGTATAAAATCCTAGAGAATTTCACCCAGCAATATATATTTCCTGAAAATCAGAACTGTAGCCCAAATTGTGCATGCATTTTACATTTCAGGATTAACCAATTCTTTGCTGCCTCAGCCTCTCTCCTCTGCACTTCAACTTATTTGCTACAACAAACTGCAAGGTATTTTCAAGCCCAGTCCTCAGAGGACTTCTAGACACCTCAGTTTTCCTTCTGTGAAGCCCAGTATGTGCAAAGCAAACAGGCTGGAAGATTATTATGCCTCTCCTACCAGGCTTGGAAATGCTTCCTGCTTTACAAGTAAATAAGTATATAGATGCTGTAGTACAAACCCTGAACTTTCACTCCTCTGTGAGGGAGAATTTCACAGTTCAGCCACACTTTAAAGCCCTGAATATAGCACTTTACTTACCCGAAAGGATCGCTTAGCAGGCTTAAACAGTTTCAGCAACTCTCAAGTGTTCCCTTCAGGGAAAGACTTAGCCTAGAACAGTCTACTTAAAATCCATATGTTGAACACCAAGTGCAGTGATTTCTTCTGTGGAAGCTCACTCTTTCCTTGCTGAATTGTAAAGGGATAAAGGGTTCCCTAGTTCCCTGCTGCCACGATGCCTATGGACAGTACAAAATGGTGACAGGCTGGTGAGCTACAGCAGCAGCCTCCAGTGCTGACCAGGTTTGTTTTATGTTGCCTCCTCCCACACTTTTTGCTCATCCATCCACGTGTAGACTAATGCCTAAATTCTTATTCTCTGGGTCAAGATTGTCTCCTTGCTTCTTTATTTTACAGAGATCTTTCATGGAGAGGCTCAGTCCTTGCAGTGCCTAGACATTGCCATAATATAAATTACTTCTACTAATAATGATATCATTATTTATGTTGACTACATATGTCATACAGAGAAAGATTTCCAACAGCACCATAAACAAGTCCAGGCTTTGCTTTGATGTATGTGAGCCTGTTCTTGAATAACAATAACAAAATACAACCTTAGCACTTAAAACATTATATACTTTCCCTATTTATGAGCTCAGTGCAGTAGCAATATATTCTCTTTTCTGAAACTGCTCTCTACAAATACCAGTCTTCAAAAACTGGTAAAGTCTCTGGTAACACACCGTGCCCACTGGTAGCACAACAGTAAAGGACATTCAACCCTTTGATTTTAAAACTTTGCACAAACCTTGACATACCGTGTGTCTTCACAGTGTTGTATCAGTACTCAAGCATTACTTCGTGGAAAACCCAGCTGTAGATGTATCTTCTGTAGGGATACACGTGACAGACATGTCTGTCTCTGGCTAAGCCATGGTGACCTGAACTGCACTGCAACACGGGAGACGTTAGCAGCAAAAGGAAAGTGCTGTCTGGGGGAAAGGAGACAGGAACTAGCTCTGTTTACTATATTTTTGGTAGGAGGTTCACAGAACCCTTCCCCTGCTTTTCTGGACTACCTGTCTTCAAAATACAGCATTGTCTTCCATGAACTTTTGGAGGAAGGACTTCTCTGGCACAGGGTGGAATAGCAGGTCAGGAAGTGAGTTAATTCAATACTTACTCCAAGAGATCTTTCCAGGGATTTTCAAGGATCCATGGTCCCATCAATGCTCAGCTTCATGCAGAGCGAGAACGTCCCCTAGGTTCCTATACTAGGGCAAAACCCTTAAACACTCTACGCCTTACAAAGTGTCCATGAGGGTGGGTAGGTGAGATGGTCTCAGATTCTTTTTTTTTTTTCCTTTTTCAATTTCTCCAGGCATTGGTTTGTTCCACTGAAAACCAAGGAGGTATCAAAATCTCAATTTCTACAGAAATCTTACTGTTGTACATTGGTCAGCTGTAACAAAAAGATCCTCTATCATATGGTATTATTAAAATAGAGATCATAGCCTGCTGTACTATTTTAATCAGCAATTAATACACCTATTATTTTATTCTATCTTTTTTCACTAGCAAAATAAGTTGGCAGTTAAGAGGATATAGTCTAGAATTTACATCATGAGAGCAGTTAAATATTACTGGGTTTAGCACATTCAGCAAGATAAATGCTACCACTTTCCACACTAAGCTTTGAAAATGTATTTGGTTAAGTATCAAAACCTTTCCCATCATACTGGTGAAAAAAATCTGCAGATGTACAAACCAGGATGGATATGAATGGTACCTGTGAAAATTTTGACCCTAAAATTGTACTCAATATATAAAATCTATAATATTCAGAAACGCCGTCTGGTTTTGATGCCCTTGAATGCAGCAACATTTTTCTTAAGAGACCAAATTACTTTAAAGCATTTCTGACACCTTGAACATCTATTCAAAATTACAAATGCCACAAGGCACTGGCAGACTGATGTCTCATTTCTCTCCGCAGTTTGTCAAAGGGCTACAAAAGTCAAGGGCTACTTACAGTTATCTGTTAATAAGACAACTAGCAAGAACCTAAAGGCCTTTTCAAAAGGCTAAAGAATGGGTGTCAATAAAATATATAATTAAATAACACAGATCTTTGAATTGCAAACATATGATCTGAATACTCAAGTAGTTTTCTTTTAGGTGTATCATCTGACCATACATTTCAGCCATTGTGAATTACTCCTCAGTATCCCTTTTCATTACATCCACTGATAGACAGTCAGATACTGGTGGATGTAAAGTTCCCTAGAAACTGGACTCAGTTCGGTCACAGTAAGTGCAAAAGAATCTCCAAGATATATGGCTATTCCCAGAGTTAAACACTGTTTTCTCTTCAACTGGAACCTGGCAAAGGCGCATTGGCTGATACCTGCCCCTGTAAGCTTCCTTTTGCAAGCTACCACTTTGCATCAAACAGAACTAGCAAATAAGATATCCCAAGCCCTGTGAACTCTGAAACGTTGTGGAGGTGAAGCCTTCTGGCTCTGCCTGCATGCTGCTGCTCTAACACTTTTTGTTCCCTGAAGAGCAAGATCAGCACTTGGCCTTAGACTCCTTTGTCACTAGGTAAGGAAAAGCATAAGTCAAATTTATTCTGGCTCTTGACTGCAAAGCAGAAAACAGTTACCAAAGGGAAACTGGTAGAACAAAAGATCAACATCTACCTGGAACTCAGGGTGATTATGGGCTGCTGAACAGATTTCCTTCCGTGGACACCTCTCAGCTGCCTGGACTGAGGGGCTATTTCAGCAGACATCCTCCCCTCATTGTTTCTTCTTTGGAAGAAACAACTCTTACCCTGGTTCATGGTCTTCTAATTATATTTCTTTTCTTCTTGCTAACTGTTGAGCACAAACAAATCTCAAAAACAGATCCTGACCCCCTGCAATACCTGCTCTTCCTGCAATTCAGTATGCTGATACCATTGTATACCAGATGCAAATTACCATGTGTAGCTCACTGGGAACAAAAGCTCATCTAAACGTAATCTATTCTCTCTGGATGACTTTCCCATGTGTGAGTTTTTTTCAGACATGGTTCACTCTCCCTACAACGCATGCGAAGTAAGAGAAGTTTGACTTACAACCTCACTGCCATGGTACATTTTCAATTAGCCCACTTTCTCTAACCTAAGCAACTACATTCAGCTTATTGCAATGCTTCCTAAATCACCGTATGCACTCAGAAACCATTTATCACTCAGATGCCATACTACTAATACCTTGTTCAACTTACTGCCAGCATTTTTATAGAGACAGAACACATCAGAGAAATGGGTGGATTTAAGAAGGTACCACATTTGGACTGCGCATCACCTTCTTCCCCATGCACATTGTCTGTAGGGAATCCACCACAAAGCTGTAAAAGGAGAAATAACTTGAGAGATGTTTTCAATATTAATTTAAAACTACAGAAGGAATGAGGGTTTTTAACAGATACTTACTGTAACACACGCCTGTGTTACATCAAAAGACTCTTAATCTCACCATAACATGGTGATTATAAATTACCAAAAGGTCTTCTGTAGATATGTAAATCTCTTAGAAGTCTTTAGCAGACAGTCAAGTCCTGTTTTTTCACACATCTTCCACTCACGTGCCTATTCCCACAGCAGAGTTTCCCACATGCATTGACATTTCATCCTGCAAGTTACAACTGGCCAAAGAATATTAAATTTTAATATTGATTTTTAATAACATTTACATTATAGGAATAACCTCTCTACTTGGAAGACTGTGTCTTATGAATATTTCTGAATTATCAGTAAGATGATGAAGACATTGTGACAGGTAATTGATTTAATTGCAGTTTCTATGCAGTACAGGTTTTCCTGCCCACTCCATAACTGATCTGGTACCTAAACAGTAACATGGGTTCCTTCCTTTACCTTTCCAAACCCAATGTAAGGTTAAGAAATAGCCTTGAATTAATTGGACACATATTTTGAAGGTTTAACTTTTTCTGGAAGGGAAGATAGGAAATGACAACAGAAAATAAAAAATTTAAATGCCTAAGAAGACCAAAATGGAGGCAGATACAAAATGGCATCAGAAGCTCAATTCCCTGCCCTTTGAGAAGGGCGTCATTGGCAAGGCAAAGTGCTTCTGCAGGAGGCGCTTCTATCCCATAAGAGACTTGTGGATGTCTGATTTAAATTTGTAGCACAACAACTTTTAAAAATATGCAAGGCCTTAGAGTTTAAGCACTCAGAGTCTGTAACTGTCACAGTCCTGATCAGAGCTGCTCTTGGTCCCCACTGTGCTTGTACCAGTATTCATAGTCATCTACAGTTCCCCTTTAAACCCTTATCTCCTACATCTCCAAGTATTAAGAAGGATTTTGATATAATCTTTAAAAAAAAAAAAAAAGACACAGGAAAATATTGCTAATGAGATCCTGTGTTCTTTGTATATTTGCATCAGAGGCTTTCTGTAAGAATATTAAGTAGGAGGGAGAAACAGACTTTCTTTTGTTTCTCTTCAAAACCAAATGTTCTCTCCTAATACTTCATTTTTGTCCATTAAAAGCACACAAATTTAGACCTGTTTAAAGACATTTTGCTTATTTCTAAAATCATAAAAAGGTAAATCACGATGTACAAGTGAGACGAAGAGCACATTTTAAACCCTAAATCTGTGTTTTAAAAACTGTTACAAACTAGTGCCTCTGGCAATCTAAATTCAATTGTCTACAAAATGGGCTCCAAAGAAAAATAAGTAATGTAGCAATCTGAGCTAACTTTTTAAAAAAGTTTTAAAAGCTGCTTTAAAAACTAATAGCATAAATGACCATATAAGGATACATTTTCATCATCCATACCCTCTACACACAGGAACATTATTTGTCAAAATATAGAGTTCAAAATTAAGAAAGATTAATTGTAAGCCAAAGAAGAGCAAGGTGTCCCTCTTGCTGGAGTAACTCTTTAATCACTACAAATCTGAAATTTTGTTAGGGATGGTCTTCAAGTCAAACCAGTACATCTTTACTTTGAAAGTTATCTTCCATGACTCGAAAGTCCACTATTAATGTTACTTCAGTGGAGAACTGCCAGTATCCATGTAGACCACGTCGGCAGTTCATCAGCCATCCCAGTGTTCAGGTACCTGGCTCTGAACCATTGATTTCACTGGGAACTGCCAGGTAATCCAAATATACCATTGCTCCACAATTACTAAGCACTTTTCCCTGTGTTTTAACTCACCTCTTGAGTTCAGGTTAGAGATCACTGGATCTGAAGAGCACTTTTACAGTGTAGTAGCCTATATAGTTAGAGATACAAGTTAGAATTCAGGTATCATTTTTATATAGACAGACCACTCAGTCTATATAACACATTTTCAAAGAGGACCTAGCCCAAAAAAAAGTAAGGTATTATCACACGAGATGACATAAGTCATAAAGGTCTCCTGCAGCAGTATCCCATAACAGGATGACTAGAAAGAGTCCTACGATCTCACAACGGATAAGACACAGAAGTGTGGAACCACTAAGGAATCGCTGTGCTTTACCTTGGTGACTTTTTTGGGTTCTTGCACATATATATATTATTGCCCACGTGCTCAGGCTCAGAGAAAGCAGGATCCCAACTAACAGCCTTTCTTTTTTTTTTATTTTGTAGAAAAAATTATTCAGGTAGTACATTGCTTGGAGCTTACAGCAATGCACAACACAATATACACTTATTCAAGCAGCATTAAAAGAGTATCTAGATCAATGTGCCTTGACCTACAAAAATTTGGTTACCTGCAATCCACTAAATTTTATTCTGTATCCAACATAAGCTTATTTAGTAGCAGAGAAAGCAAGTTTGAACAATCTGTAATTTTTATGTATTCTCTAAAAATCTCTAGGGTGAAAACCATGTCCCTCTAAGCAAAGTTTTCTTTTCTTAATTATTTTTTAATTATTTCATCCCATATGTATAAAAGATCTGCTCTATGTTAATCACAAAAGAAAAAAAAAAAAAGAGATTTTCCATTTGTACAGTGCATCTATTTTCTTTCCTCTCTCTGATGCCCAGCCCATCTGCTTGTCATGATCACAGCACAAGTCTGACATGACGTGGTACCTTCCAGGATCTGTGCTGTGAGCTATATGAATCCTGACTAACAGAAACCCACCTGTCACAGCTAAAACATACCCAAGCCATTTGCTGTACAGTAACAGCAGGTTAATCAACAGAATGGCTCATTGCTTAGATACAAACTCTAGTCTGGTTGAGGCTTGGGCATCTCACGGGAACAGTAATAAATCCAGACGAGAGAGCAAGTCCAGAAAAGCGCTGCTGGTAAAGGCTTCTCTGCTGCCGAGCCAAGGCCCGTTAGAGAACTGCTGCTCACTGCCTGAACTCCTGCAATGCTCCTTCTCTGCTGGGACACAGAAATCCCAACCACAGCTTTCCTTTTTTTCCACTAAGAAAGATCTGTGCACTAGGTAAATCCCAACATAATTTATGATGCTTTACTTACCCAAGTTGTTCTTGCTTCTTCCACACAGTGATACCATTCCTTGTTTCACTCCTCAAACCACCGTTTCTAATTTCTGGACCTCTGCTAGGTTGTAGTCAAAGGCTGGTGAAGTGGTATCTCTCCAAATCATCTCGCATATGAATATATCTTTGTGATTATTTTATTATTTACTAAAAATTAGATTGCTAGCAATGCATCTATGGAATCTTCTAATGCAGCTATTGCTTGCAGTCCCAGGTACTTTTAATTCACACAAATATACTTCATATTGTGGCTAATGTAATGGTACGTAAGCAATAGAATACAATTTTGTTTGCATAACAGAGAAGCTCTGCTAATCTACTAATAAAGAGCACAGGACAGGTATCACCTCAATCAGGAGAAAGTAAGTGCAACTGCAACAGAATCCATACTATACATATAAAATATAACAGACAGGAAAGAGTGCCTCCCAAGTACACCCAAATCTGATACAAGGGATGTTTTTGGTGGGCAGCCAAAGTTCAATGTACCAAATAGAACTGCTAGCCCAAATATGGAAAAAAGTGTCTAGGAACAATCATATTATGCAAAGATGGTTACAAATGGCAAAAGTGTTTGCAATTACTGATCAGCTATGGAACTATATCACATTAAAATTATAAAATTCTACTTTGAAAGGTAACAATTATAAATTTCTAAAAAGTCTTGAAAGTCTTTCTTGACTTTAGCAAGATTTTAACATTATAAAGGCAGCATAATTAGACACATCTCATGAAGTGTAACCACAAACTCCAGACAAATATGGAATAATGTAAAACACAGAAAGATATGGAAAAAAAAAAGATATAACAAAAATTAATCTGTAAGAATATATTTTCTCCTTTTCATGAGGTTTTAGCCTTAAGGGAAGTTATGGTTGCTCCAACAGACAGGAATATTCTCATGCCTCCAAACTAGATTTTGCATTTAAAGAACCAGTCTGCCCCAATTCTGCATGCAGCATTTGTGGGTGCATTTCAGAATTCCTACAACTGGCTTTGTTGGCGACCACTGGGTATCTAAAACTCGGAGTTGCAATTCTTCTCTTACATTACTGACAAGACATCGAGAAGTCTGCAGGACGAATATTCCAAATCAACACAACATAAACACATTCATAATTATCGAAACAATCAATAATGACAGTTCCTTATCATATAAATACAACAGTGGTGTACAATCTCAGTTACCACACCAGTTGCTTAAGTTACTTACTTAAGAATGACTTAAAATATGAAGCTCATTAGTCTGTTCCAAATAATTACTGTTTACAGAGTAACACCAGTATAAGATCAGTTTTTAGGTACTTAAGACATCAGATCTGCTGATCAAAGTGACTTAGATAAAGACAACAAAGCAAGGAAATTAGGTGATCAGACTTCTCACGAGTAAAACACTTCCATTAAGGAAGACATCATTCTTAGCCGAGAACTTGGGAGTCCAATTAGAATTTTGCAATAGCAGCTTCTGCTAATACACATATGTATACAAGTGTGTAAATATAAACAAATTTCATTTTTATATACTTCTATAAATCAAATCTGTGTATATATATTTATATATGTGTATACACTTGTATATACAGATAAAATTTGAATATAACATCTGTAAAAAATAATAGGTAAATTATGTAGAAACTTAAGAACTCAGAGGAAGTTCAGTCAATGCAGGTTCCTCACTCTGTCTAGTAAAGAACACATTCAGCTATTAGAGTCTGGGTTTACATTAACATTTTGTTTCAGAGAAGAAAGGCAGATTTGGAGTTAATCTCTCAATCATCTTCCCACTTGGTCTGGTTGCCGAGCGGTGCTGATGCACGTGAACCAGGCTCCTTGCAGAGAAAACTAAGCCAGAAGCTCTCATCCATGCACATACCAAATGCCTTCCAAGCCCTAACAGACACGTACGAGTTCAACCTGCTAACCGAGCATAAACATACTGGAGGTGTTCAGTCAAGGAGGCAAGCCCCAATTTAGGCTGAAGCCCAGTCTCAGACGTGTACACAGCGCAGAAGTAGAGGCTTTGGCACCAACGCTACAGTCCATCGAGCATCTCCTGCTGCACGGCAGCGCTGGGTAGGGGAGAGACAACCCCACGGTAGCAGGCACAGCCACAGAGAGTGCCAGGGAAAGAACAGCTACTGCTGTGCTGGGACAAAGACCTCCCCAGCCTTTTGTTTCCTTCCAATTGTACTTGCTATTAAAGTAGCTGGATAATGCAGTCATATACATGATAAACATTTATAAATTCAGACAGCCGTGTCCAGAAGCAAAGAATTTCTACAAAACAGATAAAAAACGGTTTCTGACAAGGTATGTACTTGGTGATGGGGCAGGTGCACCTCATAGCAAGTATATGCCATATAAAACTAAACATTGGTCCATACTTTTGTAGTACAGCACATTTTTTTCACTTTTTAAACAGTGAACACTACCACCCTTCCATTAGCCAGTTTCTTTTTACCCAATCCCCATGTTCCTGAAAGGAACAGGGAATGACATGGCCCTAAGACTTTGTTTCAACTGCCAATTAGTTATTAAGAAAAAAATATAATGTTAGTAGAAAGCAAATCCCATCTATTTATACTATGATGTACTTAATGATTATTCCAAAAATTAACAGAATATAAAAAGAAGAAAGAGAAATGTCATGTAATATTATATGTATACATAATTTTACTATTTGGCAGAGACAAAATACCACCTCTTCCAACAAAGATCTTAAAAACTCCTATAATATCAAGTTTTCTGTAATGCCTTTGGAGAAAACCTGCAGTATTCCAAGTAATTAGAAAAATAATTAGAAAAATATTTTACCAGAATAGCTGACAGTATCTGCAAAAAAGACTGGGGAGAACTGTAGCAGTCATGTACAGCTGAGAAGGACTGGAAGGAGAATGGCTGAAGGGATAACTATTAAACTGGTTTTATCTTCCTTGTCAAGTTCTCTTCCTTTGTAAACTAGAAAGTTTTTAAACAAAACTTCACCACCAACAAAACCAAACACAACCAACAGCATGTAAGTCAAAGAATGTAAGGCTGTAGTCTGAGAAACAAACATGTTGGTCAAATCTGATCTTCCTCTAAAACAAACGAAGGGACAGCTGCCAGGTTTTTACATGTATAACTTTTATAAAACAATAAGCAAATTAAAAGAGAAATCTACATATTTTTTTAAAGTATATTGATTAATGGTCCATATTAGAACTAGATAACAAGTGGGAGCTGAATTTCAAGAACGCAAACCCTGAAGTACGCTTTGCCATACTTTGTGCATTCACTGTACAACCATTCTCCGCTCACTCGCTGAGTGTGTTGGCTGTTGACAAAGAAAGAGCTCCCTTAAAGAGAGCAATTCTTAGAAGTTGTTGACAACTACATCTGCTTTTTGCCAGAGCTCTACATTTACCCTTAGGAACGCAAGCACGAGCATGTTAAGCTCAACCATCTCAACACACAGTTTCCAAAATGAGTATCTAAATAAACCACTAGCACTGCTCTTGATATTCTACAAGAAGTTAAATAATTAAGCCCATTATTGGTATACTAATTTTCTACTGTGAGGCACTGAAGTCAGTAAGCCCAAAATATTCCCCTGATTTTTTATTTCCTCAGACTTATGATCATTATTTCTTTGTGCTCTTTCCAGATGGAGGTAGGCTCTTCTTCCCACAATGAAACTGCAAGTTTATTTGCAATAGTATGAAAAAATTTTAATATATGAAATTGTCAAAAATCCCCACTAATAAGTTTTCTTTTAAGGAAAAAATATCTGTTAAGGTCCAGGTGACATAGCTGCACTCTGGGAACTGCCAGGTTTTACAGAAAACCAGACTTTCTTGCCCCAGCCTGAACAACTGAAGATGAGAACTTTCAAGTAAAAAGCGAACTCCATAATGGTTGGAAGAAATGAAATTAGCTGCTCAACTATTTTGAGGACTTTCAGAATTATTTTTGGGGAAAAAAAAAAGCACAAACTGAAAATGCACTAGATTTTGAAAACCCCATTCCTTTAAAGAGCTACAGGGCATCTGTTTGGGAATCTGTAGCTGTACCAAGGGCACACTAAATGGATGCACTAAGCCTCCATTAATAACACCAAAAAGCTAGAATATGTAGTAAAAGTTAAGCATATACAAAAGCATCATGTTCAGAATAGAAAGATGCATATTAAAATTATTTGACTAATAGACAAGCTATTTGAAACTCTGACCTAAAAAAAAAAAAGCTCTTTTTTCTATTTGAACACAAGCTGTATATTAAACAGTCTATTTTGCTTTGAAGTATATTCTGCTTTCACATTTCTGTTCTCAGAAGACTGCAGTTAATCCGCCAAATATAAAAAACAGCCTTAAATATTTTTTCTTTTAAAGTCAAAACTTTCCTGCTCTGACCTGAACATGCAAGTCAGTATTCATGGCAAACGTTCATTACTAATGCTCCTTAAATTTGTCTAGCTTTTGACCCACACAAACCAGGTACATTCTCATAGTTCCAGTGTGGCAAGAGACTCATCTCCTGCCAAAACAACAGACTCTTCATTGTCCTAACATCGCATGCACACTCTACAAAGACATTTAGCAGCCACAGGGCCTTTCTGCATCTGGCAAAAGCTCATTAGTGTAGTGTACAGTACAAGTCTGACCACCAAAGACTTTTGCCTGGAAGAACAGTGAAATGTGTTCATAATGTTTCAGTATGAAATATAAAAGGAATCTGATGCTTAGAAGTACCCCAGGCAATCCGACACTTGTCAGATCTGGAGAGTCACATTAAAAAAAATGACAAATCGGCATAGGAAAAATTTCTTTAGAACACCCTAAAATGAAACTAGGAGGAGACAAAGGTCTATTTAAACTAGTTGTACATCTTTGAACATGATCTGAAAGTAAGAAAACAAAAACCAAAAAACTGGTAGACATTTAAAGTAGAAATAATAGTGATGGTCATAATGACTGAACTAGATGAAGGCTATTAAATAAATTAGCAGGTCTGTATATTGCAACTTCAACCAAAAAAAAAGTAGGTGAAATCAACAGTAATGAAGTTTCCATTTGATGGACCGGATTTTAAAGGCTTGGGAAGATTGTGAGATAGAAAGAAATCATAGCAAACTTCAAAGGCGGTTTAAGGCTGTACACCAAACCTTCAATTGAGAAATATCCTTCTGTGATGGAACATTTCTCTGATACTCACTAGACACGTCCTTTTACATAGTCCAACCTATCCTAATCTCCAAATCATAGGTTTCAAACAACATAGATAACTAACAAAAAAGCTTAGAAGTCAGTCCTGAATTCGGACATCATATGGAAAAACAGGAATCCATGAAAGCACCCTTGCTAGTTTCTACAAAAACATTAAGACTGAATACAGGGAACCAAAACATTTCAGTGCCTTTTAAAGGTAGCCAAGGACTCAACCCTAGCAAATATAAAGAAAACCACATTTAACCCAGTCTTTGTGGTAAATCAGACTAGCATACAAATTTTAACACATTTGAAGTGTCTCATAAGAGAAAAATGAAAAAGTACCTGATCAGCAAGCACTGTATACATGACATCTTGAAGTTCAAGGCAACCAGAATCAGACTATACTATACTCTGGAAACCATTGAAAGAAAAGATGCCGCAGTTACTCATGCTCGTTTCTTTTTAAGATCATAATGACCTTGACATGTGGGGCACACTGGAAAGTTTACAAGTTTCAATCTGCATGTTTGCAGATCCCGGAAACGTACGTTGAGGCAGAAGGAGTGCAACCCAAAAAAAAAAAATCCAAGTGTTTTTGAGTCAAGTTGTTCTTATTATTTACACAGGCTCAGAAAGTCAGAAGGGAATATATGCCCCCAGTATAACTGCAGGACTTAGTTTCAAATGCAAACGCTCACTGAAAAATCCAGAGTAAAGGAGAAACATCAACAAGTCATAATATATTTATATTACATTAACTGCAACAATATTGCACTAAAGACACAGGGATAATAGCAATATAAATGACTCAATACAAGCAAAAATAAGTTTCTTGAACAATAGAGACGCTCTCAACTTTCTTAATTTGAAAGTATTTTCTTCAGTTAATACAAATGAAAGACAAGGCTTGATCAAGTCGCTTTTAAGAAAATGAGCCCTACTTATGATAACCTCTAAAACAAAAAGATTCCTGACTGATCATTCATACTTTGAAGCAAGCACCCTACTAGAAAGGAGGGGGGAAAAAAGTTCCTACCTGTCACTTTTGACAATGGTGCATTCTCCAACACTACAAAAACTACGCCCATACATATTTTAATGCATCCTAGACTAAGTCAATCTTAAAAGACGTGCTGATCTGAAAATGAATATCTGAGATGAGGTTCTTAAAGAATTCTTTATTAATATCATTAGAAGTTGCAGAAACAACTTTCTTGTAATATAAAGGCACAGGGAGACAGTTTTGATAAAATATTCCAATCAAACAGTAACTTACAGTACAAAAGGACAATTGTAATGCACATACAAACCCCAGACATCTCATTCAAAAATATTTCACCATGTTCATCAATAATAATGGGCAATGACTAAAAATATAAATTGTTATTGTACAATAAATATCTGATAGGTGCAAACGGAACAAGATTTATTGCTCTCCACAATGTTTTCCCTGTAGTGTTTGGGTTTTTTTAAAGTTCCAAATTCCTTTTATAATCGGCTTTAGTAACTTGCTTCTGAGGGAACTAAACCCCAAACTAAATCTGATAGGACATTATGACAGTTACTGAACTGCCTTGAGTAGTAACCAGAACCTGCAGTGTTTGTTTCTTTTACAACTTCAACAATCATACTCCACTCGCTCATTGGGAAATGTGGTAGATGTTTAAAGATCAACTTTAGTGATAAGTCAAGGCTTTTATGGTAGGGTAGCATTACCTAGTCTGAGAACTAGTCTATTTTCTTCAAATAAGTGGATTTTATGATGGAAAACAACATGAACCTTCTCTGACAGCTTGTGCCAGAGCAAGCAAGTAAAACCATTTTCAAATGAGGGATGGGGAGAAATGAAAATTAAAAAGCTGCGCTGGGCATTCTAACTTCAGAAAACGAGACAAGGGATTGGGAGCAAATTAGGACTACATAGGTAAAGATGACTAAACATGAGAATTTCAAATTCTAAAATATCCTTAATATAGTCATCTAAAAAATCAAAAAGCACTCTGCATCTTTATATAGCCCCACTTTTTGAGCTCTGAGAAAGAATGGCCACTTAGTGAGTTTGCCATTTCCCTCACCTTGTGCTTGCAGCAATTTGGTAAAGCAACAGTTTCCATCAGTCTTTTGATGTCGTATGAGAGATGCACTGACTTTGTTCTTGGAAGTAGAACATACTACCTTGCTCAGAATTCTTTTTAGCTTGTACAAAATATTGTTGCAGACATGTATTTAAGAAATATTAGTTTCCTTCATTACTGTTACAAGAAGTAATATGCATACATTTCCTAAGAGTATCTTTTTATAGAGACTTCAGGAAAATGGAGCATTATAGTACTTGTAAAAAAA
>JAOXNO010000052.1:16832439-16852513 GCA_028565335.1 Limnodromus scolopaceus
ATTATAGTAATTGTAAAAAAAAAAAAAAAAAAAAAAGAGGAGCAAGCTTTGAAGTGAGTTCTTGTAGCAGTAACTGAGGTTTTTATACAGACTGTAATTTATCAGAACAACTCCAAATTTACACAAACCTCAACAAGTCCATTTTAACTGCACTGGGAATAGTTGAACTTAGTTCAAGAAAAGGTGTTTAGAATGAATGCAGCTTAATCAATTTAGCTGGTAAACCAAAAAGATGAATATTCAGTAAACTCCATTAAAATGAATTCAACAGAATTGGGAATGATGTAAAACAACCTGCTAGCATTCTAGACATTATTATTCCAATTAGGGTTTTCTTGTAACATAATCACATAGTTTTTTAAGTTCTTCAAAAAGTAACCAAGAACCACTGAAATTTGAATTTTGAGAATTATTAGCTTCACTACAGTATAGCATTTTTTCTTTACTATTTGTTTAGAAACTAATAAACAAAACCATTTTCTTTGGTTTATGCTTAACTACATAGTATTAGTCAATTTTTACTGTTAGTCAAGCTTCTATCCCCAATTGAAATTAATACAGATCTTTTCATTGTAGTGTGTCTCCAATTCTCAAATTATCTCTGTTAAAAATAAGAATTTGCTCATACCATGATTTCCTGTTAAATAGTCATGTGTATTTACTGGTATGAAGGGTAAAAGTTTTGTACAATAATTACAGTAAGTCACATTTCCAATGGCATAACTACAAAAGACGTCAAATAAATGTTAGCTCAAATTTGAGTTTATGATGTTCTTAAAAAAAAAAAAAACCAAAAAAACCATAATGTCTAAGCATAGTAAAATACAGTGTAAAACCCCATAAAATTAGTAAACGTGGGAATCCTGCACTCACAGTAGGAATGTACTGCACAGCATTAACATGAAAGCCCGTTAAATTTGAAACAATGCAGACAGCTAGATTTACCTGGATGTAAACGCCACTTCAAGGTGTTTAAACAAACACAAAAATGAGACAATGATGTCAGGAAAAAGGCCTTTAAAACAGGCCATCAGCCAAACTTGACTTTCCAAGTAAGAACATCAGCTTCACAAAACTGTGACACTAATGCAGTTTTATGTAAAGTACCCTTTGACACACAAGCTGTCAATTACACTATCACAGTCTTTTTTGACCTACTCCCTTTTCAATAGTTAGGGAGGAGAGTCAATAGTAGCTCAAGTTTTAATTCAGTAAGTACCTTGTCTGTTTGCAAAGGAACATTATAACACCATAAAATTATATTTTTATGGTATTTAGAAAACTGATAAACTAGTTTCTTTTTTTTTTTTATTTTCTCTTTTTAATACATAAGTTCAAAACTTCATTTTCTATGTGTCTTTGCAATAGTGTTTTAGCCAGTGTTGCAAAAAATGGTCACTGTGGACTACCTCACATTGTTACTCAGTTGTGCAAGGTATTCCCGCAGTTCTTTTGCAGCTTGGAATCTACCATATCGCTTCTTTGGGTTGGCACACTCATCCAGCAAGGCCTCAAGTCGGCCATCTTTGGCAATTTCAGCTGGGGGGTCATGAAGTAGTCCTCCAGAAGTGCCACGCCATGTGGCATGTCTTGATAAAAGGTTCTGACAAATAGCATAATAATTGTGGTCCACAGTGACACGAGCACAGAGAATCTCTTTTGAGAAGGACAGACAAGCTTCTTTATCACAGTCATCAAATTTGCTTTCATACCATACATCCCAGTTTTCAGGTTTATCTGTGAAATATAAGGAGACAGTAAAAAAAAAACACAAGTGAGAGAGAGGAGGAAAGAGCATATGTGCGTCTGAATATAATCAGAAGACCAATACACAGCAAACTGGAAATATTTAAGCTATAAATCAACTTTCTTTAGATGAACTCTTAAATGTTCTAGACTAAGATTGCATCTGACAGTTTCATATACCCTTCTGCTAAAACGGTTCTGGCAATACAAAAAACAAGAGAAAGAAAGGAAGAGGGTAAAATAGATAGCAAGAAGAGAGAAGCAGAAACAACAGCACACTGAACACATGAAATCTACATTCTCACACATACCCAGAGGAAAAAATGGAGAACAAACGAGTACAAGAGAATGATTCACAGCTGAAGTTAAGAGAAAAACAAACAAGCAACATGATTTATTTAGCAACATCAATTTGGTTTCTCCAGTTGCCCTGGGAACTAACACCGCCAAGCAGTCACCTTGGTCTACTAAAGAACAAAAAAACCATCACAAAGTAATTGCCATAAATTTCTGAAACATCCAACCTCTTACTTTAGACATGGTAGTAACTGAGAAGTGAGTATAAAAAAGCAGATGCATTCCATATAATCTTTGAAGAAAGGAAAAAAAAAAAAATCAACAAAAAAGAAGACATTTACATACATGCGTAAACTCTTCTTTATATATATTTTACAAGTTATCAAAATTTGAAGCTAGCGGCCTTGTCACAAAGCTTTCTTTAACTTAAAACCTCATTTACAGAAAATACCTTACGCAATAATACGTAAAAGGTTACCAAGTGTGAGATCTCCAGATCTCCTGAGTTCTTATAACTTTTTGTTAGAAAACTTTCATTTTAATTTTCTAGATTACTGCCAGCTTTGAGAAGAGGTCCTTATCAAGGAGTCTCAGAGTTTTGCAGATCTTTTTTAGCATTGTGATGTACATTATCTGTGTTTGGTAGTCTTTGAGCTGACTACTGGTCTACTCATTTACAGTGCACTGCAAGCCACACTAGAAACAAAAACGTATTGAAGGGTGACTGCTAAAACTATAAAAATATGATGTAAAATTTGTACCATGAACAGCAAACTCAGAAAAAAAGCTAGCAAAGGAGAATGGGGAAAAAAGGACTTCAGCAAACTCAACTATACTATCCCATATAGAGTACAATTAGAGATAACTGCACAATGCAGTTGGACAGAATGTACATATTCAAATATCTAAACAGGCATATTAATCACTCTAGACAGAGATTGCTTAAAGAAACTTTCCAGGAGATAAATGAAATCAGTATTAAATGTCAAGTTTATACAAAGACTGAGAACTTGCTTGTGTCCTAATTTGTTTTCTATGTTCTTGATTAATTGTTAGATTACAAATCATGCAGAAAAATCCTAGTTAGTCCCAAATTAGTCTGAAAAATATAGACAACAGATGTAAACGTGACGCTTTCAGCATTCAGCTCCTGCAAGATGCTACTTGCTCCTATTCCATGTACATATGAACTTTTTCAGAGCTCATTTGGTAATCTTTGTGACTGAGCACTTCAGACATGCTCCAAAAGTCAAAGTCTTAAGTAATATTACTTTAAGATGGTAGAAAAATTAAAAAAAAAAAAGAAAAAGAAAGTTTATATTTGTGGCCTGTAAGTACTAAAGTAAGTGTACTGCATAGCCAAGGTTTTCTCGGTAGACTCAGATAATTCTAATCTAAGATCCTTGAGAAGGTATAATAAATCTAATACAAGAAAAAAAACAAACAAACAAAACAAAAAACCCAAACCCCCACACCACCAAAAAAACCCGCAAGCCTGAAACCATACTTCCTTGTACAAAAATGTGTAGATAGAAAATATAGTCTTAAAGTTAATTCAGCAGCACAACATATGCATTTTAAGCTGTTTGCAAAGCTTAAAAAATTCCATTCACCCAAAGCACACTGGAATCACCTGGCCTATTGCCATGAACTTCTGCAGAATCTAGGGTTTCATGTTCAATGTCTCAGCCCTTAGGTCTGTAAAGTTTTCCTTATAAATTCAGAAGGAATATAAACCCATGTAATGCCACTTCATCAGACACCTCTCCTGCTGCCACTGCTCTAAGCTTTTACATTTGACAGAAAGATGAATGAATTTTCACTATTCCCATTTGGAAACAGCATTAAAATTACCCATTCCTTCAGCTCCATTATTACAGAGCACCAACCTGAACAAGTGAGCCAGAGGCAGGCCATGTAACTAAGGCAAAAGCAGGCAGGAAGACTGTCTTGTCATTCACAGAAAACAGAATGCCAAGACTTCCATCCTTACAGACATCTGAAAAAGACAATAGGAACTTCTCTCTTTTAGCAAAGGTAGACAAGGCCGTCAGCCAGCCCATCTGTCTATCTGTCCATCCATCTGTACCAACCCATCCAACATCCAAACCCCCAGCTCCCATCCCCACCTCTCCATTTAAACAGGATTACAGAGATTAAAAGTATATGTAAATCAAGTTTAGGTAAACTCAATGCTTCATAAAATTGACAAATTGGTCAAGTTAATCAGTAGTCTAATTGCAGAAGAAAGCTAATTGGTTTTTTAATTAGTAGGCTAGTTATAAAGCCAACAAAATGGGCATTTAGTAACTACATGTACTTCAAATATTGTGCTTGCAGAGAAAAAAGCAAGAGACATGGGGTGAAGCAAAGGGAGAGAAAGAAGACACTTACTCTGTCTGATCAACCTTTTGTCTGCTACCAGAACGTTTTCTGCATCTACAATGATAACTTTCCCATCTCTCGGTCCAACTGCAAAGTTGTCAAAGCTGACGTCAAGGAGGTAGAGTGCAAATTCAAAGTCATTATTTGTCAGTTGCTCAGCTATTTCCATTAATTGCCAGGCCAGATCCACTCGTTTCTCCCATGGTGCATTAAAGTAACTCCACAGCTCTTCTCCAACATAATTGACAGCCACCATTCTTCCGCATGCTCCTAAGTACTTTGCGAACGGCCAACCCTCATCAGATGGAAAACTCTGTATATAAAAAGATTTTTTAATAATTTCATTAGTACAAAACAGCTTAGATTTTAAAAGGCTGTTCAATAAAATTTAGACGAGACATCTGTAAATACCCATCAATGTACATTTCTGCATATTTCTAAGTTTTGAAGGGAAAGAAAAAACAGCACAAAATGTATTTATGTGAGCAAGAGGCCCTGCTGGACTATGAAAGAGAAAGATTTGGAGGCCCTGAAATAATATATAACCCTTATCTAGCTTTCCATACACTATATATACACATATATATATATATTCACATATGCACAATTCCACCAACTATCTTTTTCTATTGGTGTTTTATACACATCTGTTGTACTAATGCAAGTATACTTCCCACCAAAACAGTTATGCATCTGATATTTTTAATTAAAACTAATTTTTAATAACCTAAAGGAAAAAGCTTTAAAAAGTGACCACCTCTTTCTCTCCACCACCCTCCCTTCCCATTTTTCCCAGTTGACTGGATTCCTTTGAGGATCCTCTCACTTGAAAATCTCTCACAGAAAGGATTACAGAACAGATTAAGGTATAAAAGCAAGCTTAGGGTTTCTTATGCCTCTAGTACTCCTTAACAATCGACCTCTTGAGTAATTGCTACATACATACTATGTGCTTATTACACACAGCCACATAACATTTTTATCAGAACTAAAATCTGTCTCCAACAGTAGTTTTCTTGGAAGTTAGCATAAGAGACTAAATAGTAATACCATACTACAAGCAATTAAAAAAAAAAAGCTAAACCAAACAAACCACAGTAGCATATTTTTCCTACTTGAGTAGTGCTGAATGTGTCCTAAGACTTCAATATGAACAGACAAGCATTTAAAATATAACCTCTATACTATGCATCAGGAAGAAGCCATAAAAAGATAGAACTTAGCACTGCTTAAGAATATAATGTACACTATTTTAAGAATTAGAAGATACCACTATGTGCACACGCTCCTTCCTTGTGCACTACCTTGCTATCGTGTCATCAGAAGCAACTCATAATCAGTTCTGCAATGATGATGTAGCAAAGGTTTTTACCACACTTGGGTTGAACAGCATGGTGGGTTTCAGTCTGAATGGGAGCTTTATACCTCCTGGAATCCACAATGGCAGAAAACATTTATGGTAAATTGAGAAAAGAGACACTGGAAGGAAACATATCATGTAGAACAGATCTGAACTACAAGACCAGCCAGTGAAGAGGTGCCCAGCCCTCACCCATCTGTGTATGTATCTCACTTTAAAAAAACATTAGAAAAGTTAAGAGTGCTTACATACCCAATCACCATAACCTTAGAACGCACACCTTAATTTTACCTGTGCCTGTGCTTCCTTTAATAACAAAGTTTTGATCATTTTACCTTAAGCACTAGGCATCAGCTGATGCTAAGCCAAGGTTAGAATACTGATGTCGTCCAGAAACAGTAGGAGCTCTGTAATACACAAGGAACTGCAAGTCACATTTACTCCCAAGAATTAATACTTATTCTTGAAATGCAAACCGCAAAGTTAAAGCTATATTCAATTCACACACTAAGACTTCAGCCTTAGTGAAGCCCTGAAAAAAACAAAACAGATTTCCTTAGATAGTCACGACAGTCAATACAGTAATATAAATCACCAATATGCACTCCAGCCTTTACTCACAAAACTTGCTTTCATATGTCACTAGTTGTTTTTTGTGTATGCTCCCATGGCAGGAACCAAGTTTCATTAAAAAGACTACTAACCGGCCTCTGACCCAAAAGGTCATTGGATCAATGAATTCTCTAGAAATATCCAAGAGGAAAATGCTTATAGCTGTCTTCCCTACCCTTTAAAAGACACTGATGGTAAATATAGGAAGAAAAGGTAAAACAGGAACACTTGCTTGACACTGCAACAATAGTGTCTCTTGGTTCTATCAAATTTTCAAGATTTCACAACAGCTGCAGGTTTCAGGAGATAAAAGCCAAAATCATATGGATGGATTGTCTCCATCTACTAAGTTATTTCACTACAAAACTGGAATCTTAGTTACAGATTTTTTAAGTACAAATGCTACTAATTAAAAGGTTTAATAAAGCATACCAAAGCCTCTGGGAAACACAAGTGCTTCCATGGTGCACCTTCTCCCAGCAATTCATAGGCAGCTACAATTCTGTTCTCACCCATTCCGAATCATTACCTGAAGAAGTACAAAACTATACAGAGGTGACTATGAAAAAGGAACAGTTATTACTGAGAGTCCAAACGATACCTCCTCCACCAGCCACTACCATCACCCCCCTCCAAAAAAACCCAAAAGGTAAAGAAAAGGTTTGGGCGTTCCTTTCCATTTCTATGCCACTGGTATTGGAGAACATCACTCTAAAGCTCCATGTGGCTCTCACTTTGGAGAATCTCCAGCCCAGCAAACCAATTCACTTACCTAGAGCATGTTCATTCCCATCCTTCTTCTCAAGGCTTTAAGACAGAGAGAGAAGGGTCAGAATCAAATTGTTTGGTCTGGAAGCACCCTCCTTGCCAAATTCTGTGCTATGTGACCCAAAGCCCTTCCCTGGCTTCTTGATGGCAAACAAGGATTGTTTATATGTCTTATTCCAAATACATACCGGTCACATAAGAAGGAATTGATGTACTTTTGACCGTATGGCAGGGGAGAAGCTGAAATGCTTAATCCTCCAGCATAAGGGTAGTCTTTACTAAATTTTTGTTTTGATAAAATTAAGAACAGAAAAGCAAGTATTATTACAAAAACCATAAAATCAGAGCAAGATTACCATTTTAAGATTTACATTCTGCATACAAGCCTTACGATGTTAGGACACGCTGTTTAATGTTATCTAGCTATTCTCACCAAGAAAATGAGCTTTCTAGTTTACACAAATGAAAAGTGTCCACTTTCAAATTTGAGTGTCATTTGTCAAAAGTGCATGACTCAACAGTCATTAGAACACTCTTTGTTTGATATAATTAAATCATTTAATAAAATGTTATGGAGGCCCTAATTGAGCCCATATCTAAAATGAAGGCTGAGTACAAGTTTAACTTGTACCTAGCTTCCAGCAGTCCTGGCTTGGAACACTTAAGGACATTGCAATTTGTTCATCTACAGTTTTAAAATCATTAAATATTTGAAATATAATTTGGAGACAGTAAAAATACCCATTTGTTTAGGTGTTAACACTATTCAATAACTGGATCCTACTGGAAGCTGAGCACCCATCCCAGACTATTTGTCTCAAGATGTCCTCTACGGAATTTTCAAGGACTCTTCAAAGTTTCTACATAGCAAATCTTGTCTATATAGTACATGTGAAGAAATTAAAAGCATAATTAATATAGTGTTGCCACAGTTTGCCATCTCTATGGCAAAAGCCATTAAGGTAACCTCTAACATGGCAATTTTAGGGGGAACAACTGTGTTTACCATTGCAAAGAAGAACTTTTCTTGGTTGTTCAAAAGGACATCAGACCCATATTAATTACAGAATAGGTTCAAAGTTTTTGGGGTGCCTAAGTGTCTGGGCTTCTACTCTATTTTGATCACCTGATACATCCACAGAGGTGAATCTGATCATGCAAAATCCTGAGGATGATACAGAACTAATTTGATGGTTTTGAGGCCAGTACAATATTTTCAAGCTGTGATACCATACAATTGAGCAGAACTAAACCTCTCTCACTAACTGAATCTACTGTGCAATAAGGATTATCTGTAGGCTTCAGGGAAATTTATGAAGTGGTAAGTATGGGCAAATATCCACTAGTTCAGGGCAAGTCCAATGATACACTCCACAGTTAAGAAGTTGGCTGGGTTTTTTTTTTTTTGCTTGTTTAGCAAAATAACCTTCCGACAAATGAAGTGTGTGCTAATTCAGTGTTCCTTACTTATTCTACAAGCAGACCAATATAATGAAAACTCATGCCTGTGGCATCAATAAACACCACCAAAATGAGATTTCATGCACATTTATCATAACTCTATTCAGCCCTGGATCAAAGCAAACCAATAAGTAAACAGCAGTTGTCCATCACATGAAATTAGTTATTTACAAAGGAACATGTCGTTTCACTCAAAAAGAAGCAAGCAGGAGTTGGTGCTAAGGCATAACCTCCAGAGAATTCTGGGCAAGCAAAAATTTTTTATTCCAGGGAGTGGGATCAAGGCACATATGGCAAAATTCAAAATACTGCCTACTAGCATCTATCAGGAAAAAGCCATGCAGCTTCGTATTGGGGAAGTCCAAATGTGTACCTATCAGCCCTGTACCTATGTAAGCCTACTTTATCAATATCTTATAAACCCAAATTTATATCTTAAATTAGAGAAAATTTACCTGATTACATTTTCTGATAAACACAGCTTTAACTGATTTCACCAAGTATGCATAACATTTTAGCATGGCTGCATTTTATGAGCAGTCAGTGCAATATATTCAATTCAATTGCTACAGCAAAGACAGCTAAATATTTGTATTTAAGCTTCGGACCACCCCACTCCTTTTCTTTTCCACCCCTCTCCTTTCCTATATTCCAGTCCTGCTCTGCTTATACCTTTACCTGCCTTTCCAAATACAAATTTAGGCACAAATAGTTGAACCTAGCAAAGGTCATGCTACCATTGGAAGCGAACGTGTCCATCCCTCCCAGCCCATCGCCCACACTCATTTCAATCCCCTCCTTCGTGCCATTAGGAAAGTAATGCAGCTGGCACTTGCTGGGCTGGTGTTCAGTTGGATCAGAAGCCTGACGCAGCTCATCACATCCCCACAGCATGCTAGTACTGACAGAAGGAAGGGAGAAGCCTAAATAGCCAGGTGCAGAAGAGAGGAAAAGAGCTAAGAAGGCCTTTCCTTTCCAGCAGCAGCAGGGATTTATGTAATGGATTAAACTGTTTTTGAAAGTACAGTGTTAGTCACAATGGTACATTGATCTTCAAAACACATCCATTATGCTTCCTGCATTGTGTACGCTGAATTTCATTTCAAACAAGAAATTCCAGAAGCAGTTCGGTTTATTAAGAAGTGAACATCCCAAACATTACTAGTAAAATATCTGCATGCCATACTGTAACATAGATATAACTCTGAGGCAATAAAAAGATCTTTTGACAACAGGAGTGTAGGGAATCCTGCCAACATCTGCACATGTACAAACAACATCTCTGTTTTGGCTCCCTTCCAACTGGCATGTAACAGCCACATCTACACTTCATTACCCAAGTCAGTAGCCGAAGAAGGGGATAAAATATGTACAAGTGCCTCATTCAGCAGTTTTATATTCACTCAGTGAATTTGACAAGAATATTAATTGAAGTGCAGATCTGTTGTCTTTGCAAGCACAGATTTGTAACTTTTTGCCCTATTCTATTTTGAAAGCATTTTTCTATATGAAATTGCAGCTAATTTAACGTGAGGATTTTTTTTTTTTAATTCATGTATTAAATTCTTTTAAGCCCGGAAGACCTGAATACATTTGTGTGGTCATTAAACATGCTCTCCATTAACAATTTGCATTTAGAAGCAAAAGACTTAGTAAATAGCTGTCAAAAATCTCAGATTTCTGTAGAGTAATGCATCATTTTAAGTTTCAAATTATTAGTAACATATTTAATTAGATGATAATTTTGTATTTGAATACGCTATTCTAAGACTGAAAAATATGCATTTGACAATTAAGATAAAAACTAAGCTCTTGCTCAAAACCAGAAACAGCTATCTGACAAAAGAGTCTGCAGTTCTGATGCACCCACTCACATTTCATCTGTGAACACACACACACAAATGCCATGGAAACCACAGGCAATTAAGCTTTTTAAAGTGTTTTAAAATACAGTAATGCATATGAAAATTACAAACAGGTAGCTTAGTGTGTCTTCTCTCATTAAAGTTGTTATCTTTCTCTATTCACAGAGAACTATGTATAACCTTCTAATGGAAAAATGGAAAACAGTAAATATGACAAAAACTTCTGCTACCTCCATTCTCAATGACACACACATCAAAAAAATATTTCAGTTGCTCTAATTAGCGTAGCTACAAGATATCTCTCTAAGCAAGGCTTAAAAACCTAAGCCAACCCTGTCAAAGGGAGAAAGGGCACTTTGTTCCTGAAAGAATAATACCGCATTCATGTCTTTTTAAAAAAAATACACTGTAGTCTCAGAATAAATATTGAGAATTAATAGGGTGAATTTATCATTTCACTGAAACATAAAACACAGTATCAGTGAATTTGTCTCCCTCACTTCCATCTGTCTAAACATAAGAAGATATACAAATTTGCCACTGGTTTTGAATGTTCAGAGCTGTGAATTAGATCATGCAGTAAAGACTCACGAGCTTGAGGCTGATAAGGCCTTTGTAGGCTGCAATAACACAAATCCCCTTTGAATTAAACATTTAAAAGAATATTAGTTTATCATAATCAAGCACATAATTCATCCTAATAGTCAAGTCCAAAAAAAGCCAAAACAGTTGAAATAACAACTGACATCTTTGAGCTACTGTTTCACTGTACCATTAAAACAATATGATTTCCATTTTCAAAACCAGTATAGTAGATGCTACATGTCGCTACCAATTTCTGTATAAAGTGAGGTCCATCTAAAAAAACCAATCAAACAAAAAACCAAAGAGCTACACCTTAAATATGACAGAATTAAAAAGCAAAACAGAGTAGGAACTCTTCCTATTCCTTATGATTCTAAAGACCTTCATGGCAAAATTACACTCTTTGTGACAACTTTGCTAAAACCATCCTACTAAACTGTGTTTGCCCAGGCACAAACTGGCATGGCAAGTAGAATTTAAATAATATGCTCTTCCTGAAAAGGAAAAAAAATTAGTTTGCTCTCACAGAGTACTGTTGATTTTGCAGTGTAAACAGAAGTAGCACTTGTATTAGTCACCAAGGCAAATAAGTAAAGCTCTGTAACCACGCAGACCTGGAGAGCAGATTTTACAATGAAACTTTTCAGATCAAAGGAGGTTAAAAAGCACAGTCCAAACTCAGATGCCTTCTTTTGTCAGGAATTGATCTGAATTCTAGAAGGTATGTAGTCAAATGTATTTGCAAATGCTAGTGAGTATAATGAAAACACTTTCATGCTCAACTATATGCCAAGTCATTTGACATTCGACTATAACTCCCATAGAAGTTAAGCATATACATATACATATAGCCTACACACACAAAGAGTAGATTTTATTGACTACTCAAAATATTAGTATTCCCATTGAAACTATGTTTCTTTCATTTATTAGACTTTTGTTCAGTTTTATTACATTTCACACAGTTACTACATACAATTCATGCCAACAAAAGGTACATATCGGGCTTAACTGACATACTATAGGACAAAAATACACAGACAACTCTAGATATAAACCCACTCAGAAGTTGCTGAATAATTAAGTTGAACACTTGAATTGTAAAAGTTGTATTTCATAACATTAGCAGAGGTATGTCATTTCTCCGAACAAATTAATGAATAATGATTAAATGCAAGAACCATAGTATAGAAAATTTAGTGTTCCATTGGTTGTTGCCTGTTCAAATTAGTTTGTAGTTCATAAAAATGTGTTCTGATTAAATTTGCAACAGATGAAAATGATCAGTATCTACTTCTCATCAGTCTGGAACATACCAATATGATGAAGTCCTCGCAGAGATGGCCTACTCTTATTTCTGAAAGTTAATTTGCAAAATCAAAGAGACTAAAACAAAGCCTCAAGTACTTAATTCAGTACAGTAAAACACAATTTCCCCTCTACATCACACATACCCGAAGTAAATGGACAACATTGGTAGATTAAGGCTTGGAATGTGGGATAATACATTTTCTTTTTTGTGTTACTGGAAACTGCTCTGAGTTACGATTTATCACAAGGACTTCTACTTAGGTCTCTATAGTGATTTCGCAGCAGCCGCTATATTAAGACAGACATTCATCTTAATACATACCCAAGAAATTCTTCACTATTCTAAAACGTTCATATAACTTTACTTACATCTCATCACTTTCGGAAAGTTTCACCAGAAAGAAGGATGAAAATAGTTTTGATGATTTAAAGAACATAATTAAACACGGTAACATAACAAGTACAAGCCACTTCTAGTCTAACACATACATTACATGTCACTGCAAAAAATAACTCTTCAATTTTCAATACAATCAAATCAGTGGAATACTCTCATAATACAAGGCTACTCAATTTTAATTTAAAAACCCAGTATTTTTTCTTTTTCAAAATGCACACAATGGAAATCAAGGGATAGACAAGAAATTCACCTCCTTTCTGCACAACACTTAAAAGTACGCAAAACAGGAATCAAGAAAGACCAAAGCCTCACTTTAACATCTGAAATTTAAATCCCTTGCTTTCTGAATTATCTTTTTTACAGTCAACTATTTGTGCAAAAAAGAATTTTAAGAAAAGTTAATACCCAAAAAGAAAAAAATAAAAATTCATTTACTCATAAAGTAGCACTGGATATTCCTTAAGCCCAGTTTATGTTTAACAGAAAAAGAAAAAATAGCTTCCAAACACAAAAAAATAGTCCAACTGCACTGGAGTAATTTGAAGGGAGGAGGAAGTAATGATTTACAATCATCTGCAGCAGACTACAGCGTATCTTTAAAATGGAATAATATATGAAATTGCAGATAATCAATTTTTGATTAAAAAGCCTTGAAACAACTGGAGGTAATGTAACTATTAACAACTGACCTCAAACAACTACGTTTTAACGATCAGAGTAAAACATTGAACATTTTAAAATGCAACATACTATGTATGTCAAAATGCCAGTATCTCTATGAGCCAGTTCTTAAATAATACAGGTCCACTGAAGGACACATCAGGTAGTGCAGACAACTGCCTTAAATCCACTACTTGCTATTTAGCATAGCAATTATGTACCAGAAACATCAAATGGAGTAATAAAAAGTTTAAAAGGCACCAAGTATTAAAACTGGATGGCATTCTACCAATGTATTTAGAATAGAACTACAGAAAATAACCTATGACTAGAACAGTGTGTATGATAAAAAAAGGAAAAAAGAATTCCCAGGCAAGAAAAGCTGCCCATTTACTTCTTACTGAGTTATGTACGGATCAGCAAAATAATTCTGCAAAACATTTGGCTAAATTGCTACTTTGAGTGAATTCAGTACAAGAAATTGTTTCAAAGAGATCACAGATAATGTTTTAATATATGTTTACCAGATGTCAATTATTGTTCTTCCCGTAACAAAACCAAACACAAACCCCAATGATGACATGAAGAGAAACCAGAAGAATTTTAGGTTATGCGGCAACAGACTGTTCATGCAGAGTAATTATACTATAAATAGAGATACAGCTGTTGGGGTTTGTGTTTTGTTTTTTGGGTTTTTTTCCACAAGGAATAACAATGATCAGAAGCTGTGAGAAGAATAAAGTCATTAAGCTTAAGTATTTAGAAAGCTAAATACGTATCTGAGGGAAGGGCAAAAATTTACACAATCTATTAAAAAAATGCATAAATACTGCTATTTCCCATATAAGTATCAGATTTTTTCTTAGAGTCAGAAAAATAAGTCTTTGAGACTTGTAATTTACATACAAGATAAAAATGTTCACCATCATTTTTTAAAGAATTTCCATTTTAAACAGGTCTTTAGAAGCTATAGCTCGAGACAAAGTTGCATTAATGCACTCTGGATATAATTCACAGACACCTTCTATAGTCTGAAAAAAAAAAAGCATTACTTGCAAGCATTTTTTTTACCTTTATTTTAATGACAAAGCTTGTGTGCAAACTTCAAGTTTGCTCTGAAAACAAAGCAAATGCACTGTCATTTTAATAGTGCATCTGGTGGTATTGTACACCAAATACAACAGTCAGCACAAAGGCAAGAGTATTGCAAGACCAGCTCTAGATGCACTTTTGTCACAACAAGTAACAGAACCTATGTTTCAGTTTCTCTGGGACAGATGTAATCTTTCTTTCACAGCTAACCATCAGATCTCAGGAGAAACACAACCACTTTACTGAAAAAAACACAATTTTCTTATCTACACAATTTTCCTACCTAGAAACAATTTTTTACTTCAGTAGTAGTGAGTTATACTGGAGTTTCCCCAACTCCCAGAACAAGGAATTCTCCGCTTTCCTCTGTTCTTTGGGTGGTGTTGGTTTTGGAGGTTTTTTTTATTTTTAAGTCTCCATGTGTTGGTCAACACGTGGTTACACACTATGGCTCCAAGCACAGCAGCTATGGTGGCACAATGGCAGTAGTTCAAAAACTGTTACGAGACAGTGGCTCTTTACTGGAAATCTGGAGGCTGACAGAGATCAGTGCAGGAGTTCTATGGAAAATAAGACGTATGTCTAGAGAAAGCTTAACTATTTCCCCAAATCTTTCTGTTGAACTGCCTTGATTTTGGAAAAAATCTTGTTAGGAATGGGGTGGGAGAGGAATTTTTGTAAGAGTCAAAGACTGAACAACAATCTTAGTCTTTATGGAAATTATTAATAGGCAGCAAACATTTTTGGTTCTACAACAGTAAGTTTATGGTTCTGTTTGCCACTGAAGATAAAAATTAATCATGTTACTTCATAAAGTTGAATAACATCCATTGTTTGAGTGCACATCATGGTTAAAAAAAATAAGATAGTTTCTCCACTACAGTTATTTTTAAAAGAAGCTAGAAGGTGTCATAGAGTGAAGGTCATAGAGTGAGGACAAATCTACTTACATCCATGCAGGTTCTATGAATTCGACAAGAAGTGAGTATTCACACTGCACTCAGTCTGTAATACAATTTATTTTTAAAGCTTTGCTATTTCTTCACAAGGGAACTTTGGCCGATCTATCTTTGCAAGCGTTTGATGCACATAGTCATCATATTCAATTACGAATCAGATGCCATGCACAGATCCTACCCTCCAGGTGATTCCTACTTAAAATACCCTGTCTTCCATTAAATGAGTCAAAAAGAAGAGCAGCAAGTTTTGTTGTTGCTTTTGTCTGAATAAGCTGTTCATGTTTACATAAAGTATCGGTTTAGATGTATCAAATTTTACTTACAGATCAAAATTTACTTTAGTAAAATGTATTTACCTTTATGGCGGGGAAAGGATTGTTAGAAAGAGGAAGGAAAAAACCCAAACCTATCAGAAGTTAAATCTTAAATGTTTATACTTCAAGTTAAAAAAAAAATTCTTTCTTCAATCCTCACGTACAGGTTGTTTCATTCAAATGTGAATCCCAATTAAAAAAAAAGTGAGAGGATTTAAGTACTGACTAGTGTAGCAAGATTCTACAAAAGTAAAAATACTACTTTAATACCCAGAAAATATGTAAACTGTACCGAATAGTAATGCAACTGTCCTTCCATTTGATTCGTCAAGTAAAATGGCAAAAGGGGCTGAATTCTTCACTGAGTACACCTACGCAACTGTTTAACAAATGTGGATAAAGAAGGTTAACAAGAAAGCTACAAAAAATACAAACATTGAGTAAGGATTACAATAGTTATTCTATATAAAACTGTACTGGTTTACTACTGTTAAGAAATTTGTAACAAAAGTGTATCATGCTATGGGTTAAAGCCCCACCTGAAAACTTCCTACAGTAAAAGCTGTAAATCTGTTGTGACAATATGCAGTTTGTAAGCAACAGCACTTTAGGAATAATCCATACTCAAAACAGGCTTCAAGCTAAAATCCTAATCTCTGATAAGAAGTCTTATAATCCATAAACTGCTAGCTCTAGTAGATGATTAACGTGAATTTTCTACTATAAATCAAAGATCAAGCTTTAAATTCAGTGCCTTTTTTGGGGGGGCTGCTCCTATAACTTAATTAAATAACACAGAACTTTAATGCACTGAACACCAAGAATTTAGAAGTTATCTCTGCTTCTAAACCAAAACTGTTATTCATGACAGTGTTTTAAACAGTCACAGTAGTGTTTCACGAAAAGTTCAAGACAAAAACTAGAAGTACTTTTTCTTGTGCCTTCCAGTGATAAACAGCATCATTTAAATGCATTTTTTTTCTTTATTTATTTGTTCTAAATTAATTCTGATTTTTCATATGATGTCATGCCGGTTTCCTTTCTTGGAAACAGCTGATTTTTAGAACAAGCCTACAAGTATCATTCTCGTGCCAGTATCTACCCTTGTCAATGCCGCAGAAACTATACCATAAGATGTTTTATCTATCTCATGTATAAATAAAAGCAAACTCCCCAGTAGCCTGTTATCACTTCTGGAAAATAATTTCATCTCTCATAAAGATTACCTTGCATCTTGGCATTGCAGCAGCTGCGTAGCACAGAATTATCCATTCCCTACATGTTTCTCGGGTGGAGCCTGAGAATGGAGTGGTGTGTGACATGTTATGCAAATGAGAAGAGTTTGTTCAGATTCATATATTTAAGGTATTTCATTCCCAACTAAGGGAAGGTATTCAAACCTCCAGGACCCATTAACAAAGTTGATGAATGCTTCTTCTGGAGAATACATTAAGAGTGTTTCCACACACAAAGCTGCCCCAAAGTTCTCCAGAAATATATTCCAGGATATGCCTATTCATCAAAATTTACAAGACTCTGCAAAACACTTTTGATCTGGTAAGAGGTGACAACTTTACCACACTGGACTGGCAAAGGCTGCCTCACTTCCCACCAATTTGACCTGCTCTGCTCTCACTAAGATAAATGGTGAGCAAAGTGCTTGTTGAGTTCACATCCAAAGATTTTCATCTCTTCAACAGATTTGCTTGACAGCCTCAGGGCTCATCCACAGCTTATCAAGAAGCTGACAGGAATCAAGGCTCTTAAATCAACCACTGCTGCCCACTGCCTTTGATCCCCACCACAACAGTAAATGCTGCAACTGTGGTGTACCCATTGTCTGTAAAGAATACAGTACTCCCACAAATTATGAAGAAATATACACAGCTGTTTTCTGGCCATCTAGGTCTATGCTCAGTATGTTGGAACCAGTGTTGAAAACCAAAACTGCAAGTTGTATGAAATGCAGCCAAAACAAATCAATTCTCAAAGAACTTCCAAATATACTCAGCAAAGCAAAGTAGTTTTGATTTTCTGACTTAAGTGGAGTTTCCTTTTTCGCTGTGCTCAGGAGCAACTTTATGGCAAAATGGAAGAGACATACTGTACCCTACGTCAGCTGAGAAGCAAACTGGAAACTTTGAAAACAAAACCCAAGAGCTGTACATGGAAAGACATGGGCAGAAGGCATGCTACCCAAACTCATATTTTTAATTAAATAGAGTTCATAAATGCATTCTCTAGAAATTAATCAGTAGGTGAATCTGCTGGAGGGTAAAGCCTGCAGCACTGCTTTTTCGAGCATTAGATATTTCTTGGCCTCTCACTAGAGCAACAGCAGATGTTTATAACAGTAATCATGCAGCAATGCTTTCAAATGTATTTGCAAATATTCTTTTTATCATGAACCAGATAAAAGTAAGGACAGTTCAGTAGTTAGACTAAACAATTCCAAGTCCAAACTTGCACAAAAAAGGCGTACTTGGAGTTCCCTCAATAGTGTTAAGAGCCGAAATGCAAAGCTTACAACCTAAATAGACAAGCAATAGAAGCAACTGAGTGGTGCCACAGAATAAAACAGCTTCCTACAAAGTTTTCACCTAAAAACGTACATCACATGTTAACGAACAAATTTCTGCTCTGCATAAATAAGCAGTCCTAACTAAAGAATATAAAATAAGTAACTGCTGAGAAGAGAATACTGTTCATTTATTTGTCACTCTACTTTCAGACTACGAAATACCTATTCCTAATTTTTACCAACAGAAAAAACAAAAATTATCTTTAGTTCACATAAGAACACTACAGCACCCAAGTCAGTTTTTGACAAGGAAAGCAGAACAGCATTACAGTAAAGTCTCTACCGACTACCCATTAAACTAGACCCTAAGAAACTAATCACCGATTCCTACAGCCGCCTGGGGATATATGTATTATGGGAGACGCCACAGGATTAAAGCCTAACACTTAACTGTGAGAAAGGCACAAATCCACCAGAAAGCATCACCCCGCCTTGCTTCCTGCAGAATAGCTGCTTGCTTTCACCCTTCGCTGCCCAAGAGAAAAGCAAGCTCCCTGCCCAGAGGAGAAAGGCAAGAAGGATGGAGAACAAGTTAAAGCCGTCAGGCACGGCAGCACAGAGGAGGAAAGCAGATCAGCAAAACGCACAAAGTCTTCGAGGAAGGAAGAAAAACTGTGAGACTTATCGTGATAAAGCAACAGCTCCTGCCCACAGTGGGAGCTCAGGACCCCCTACTCAGCCCACCCAGCGAGCACCTTTACATGAGAGTCACTGGCCGGGCAGAGACCCAGGGGAGGACCCCGGCGCTCCGCCGCCCTTCCCGAGCCCAGCTTTCCCAGGCGCCCCGCTCTCCCCGGCAGAGACACGGCTGCGAAGGGGACCCCGGCCACGGCGGGGGAGGAAGGGCCACGGAGGGCTCTCGGCTGGGACCGGGCTTCCAGCAAGGGGCCCGGCGGCCCCTGCCCGGCCGGCGCAGCACCGAGGAGAGCAGGCGGGGGCGGGCGCGGGGCGCGCTTACCTGCAGCACCAGCGGCTCGGGGTTGAAGGCGAGGGTGATGAGGAGCTGCATGCGCTCCGAGTCCTTCAGGTTGCGCAGCAGGAAGCTGCCCGAGTCCTTGGTCTCGGCGTAGCGGCGGACCAGGCGGTCGAGCAGGCGCTGCGAGGGGCAGTGCACCAGGTCCGACCAGCCCTCCACGGCGTCGGGGGTGAGGAGCCGCACGTCGCCGTTGAGGCTGGCGAACTCGGTGGCGTGCAGGGCCTGCAGGAGGTCGCAGCGGCCCCTGCCGGTGGCGCGGCGGCAGATCTTGGTGTCGATGTCGGCCAGCTCCTGCGCCGAGCCCAGCCGCTTGAGGACGACGCGGCGGCTGCCCTCGCGGGGCTCCCCGTAGCGGGCGAAGTAGACGTTCTTGACGTTGAAGAAGTCGAAGAGGCGCAGGCGGCCCCAGCTCTCCAGCCGCAGCTGCCCGTTGAGGAACTTGCGGCACCAGCTGGTGCCCCAGCAGGCCGGGCACTTATTGAGCTGCAGGAACCGCCGCTCCGACAGCTCGTTGCGCTGCAGCGAGGCCAGCAGCGAGTGCGTGTTCAGCACCAGCGCCGCCGCCAGGCTGCCCAGCACCGCCAGCTTCACGTAGCGGTACAGCCGACCCAACTTCAGCGACACCAGGCGCAGCATCGTCCCGCACCGCGCCGGACCGGGCCGGGCCCGGCCCCCCACCCCCCGCCCGCCCCGCCGCGCTCG
>JAOXNO010000052.1:16852726-16882241 GCA_028565335.1 Limnodromus scolopaceus
CTTCTGTACTTCCTATCATCTCTCCGGAGGGGTCTCCGCCTCCCGCCGCTGACCCCGCCCACTCGGCGAGAGGGGAGGGGCCCGGCGCCAGCGCCGGCGGCGGTTGGCTGCGCGTGATGCGGCGCGGTCGCGTGCGGCCCCCGCCCCTCTTTCCCCTCAGAGCCGAAGGGTGGGGCCGCCACGCGCGCGGGGAGGGCGGGGTTGGGGGCGGTTCTTGAGAGCGCGCTGAGGAAGGGGCAGGGCGCCCATCCCGCCGCCTCAGCTCTGGTCCCGCTGGGCTCGTGCGCCGGCGGGGCCGGGGGCGGAGGGGCCGGCGCGCGGTGCCGCCATGTTGTCTTCCCGCCGCTCCGGGCGGAGGCCCTCACTATCCACGCAGCGGGCAGTGGCCTGCGCGAGCCCAGCCCGGGCCAGCGGTGGTACGCGATCGGCCGGACGCGGCCTTGTTACTGCCCGTCCGGTTTCTGTCACCCAGCACGACCCGGCCCGCGCCTCAGCGCTGCGGGCGCCGCCGCCCGCCCTGAAGGGCCGCCGTGGCGGAGCCGCCGCTATCGGCTGGCACGGCGGTACCGGCGCCAGCGCGGCTCAGACCTGCCGCTATGCGGCCGCTCGCTGACAAGCATCGCGGCTGCCGCGCACCCTGCGAGTGCCCGGGATGTCGCCGCGCGGCGGGACCGGGCCTCCGGCCCGAGGGGAAGGCTCGGCCCGAGCGGTGCCGGCGCGCCTCTCTGGCGGGGACCGGTAGCCTGCGGGGGTTGGAGCCCAGCCAGTAGTGCCGGGTTTACGGTGCTTTTCATCAGGAAAGGAGCACAGAACTGAGGTTCGTGCAAAACGCCACACAGCTCTGTGCGGCTTCCAAACAACTGACTCGGCTGCACAAACCAGTTTGGTTTGCTGGGGCCACAGGACAGGTTTTCCAGTTTCAAAGTGCAGTGCTGCCATGGTGCAGTTCACATGTTTGATAATGTCTGAGTTTTGTGGTGGAACCACTACATCTGGCCCTTCCACACGCATCCATCCGTCCCCACTGTGGAGGGAAGAACCAGCAAGGTGTAGCCACCCGGTCAGCTGAATGAAGGCCGCAGAGTCCCATGCAGGCTGCCCTCGCGATCCCTCCCTGCCCACGTCGCTGGCCACAGGTCAAGAACCATTCCGTAAAACTATCAAAGAACAGGAAAAAAAAGATTAAGAAGGTGAAAGTCCTAATGTTTTCAATACTGCTTTTCTTAAACTGAGCCTGTACTCTCCTAAGTTAAAGACAACCTTCATATTGCCTGTTCAGTCTCAAAAGTGCAGTAGGGGATATCATCGTTGAGGGAAGAAGTGTAGCAGACTGGATAATTTCCAGTTACTTCATTTCCATGATACATAAATTTTAGTGCTTAGTATCTAGACTATTACATCTGTCTTTTTGCATCAGCATGTACTTACCTCTCTGTGTACTATGTTTTTACATTTGTATAAAATCAGCTCAAAGAATTCATCATACTGAGATTTTGTCACTCTTGAATGTGTACAGTGAACTTGCACCACTTGGTGTATATTGAGCATGACCATATCTCATTCAACGTGTCTTGTTAAATGCTGTTTGGAGGCTCAGATCACCCAATCAGCAAGTTCTAGTCTACAAGCCATTAGTTTTATTAGAAAATTTAGAAACATAAAAAATAAATATATAGTCTTCCTTAACTCAGGTCTTCACTTGTGGATACACTGCTTGATGCCACATTTCAAATAATAATAATAGATCCTGAAAGATGAACTGATTTTTTTGCTGGATGTAAACTCCAAATTCACCAGCCAAACATGTTTGGTTTTCTTTACAGGCTGGTAGTGTGTGTTTTTTTTTCATCTAACAATATTTAGTCTGTAACTTAATAAGTCACTAACAAATTCAAATACAAACAAATATATTGAATTAACATTTATTTTCTACATTGCTTATTTCTCAAGATTTCTCACTGGCTCAGTTATAGGGAAACAGCTTGATCCTCCTGAATATGATTAATCCTTACTAGATGAAATCACCATTTTAAAGTACAAAGAATCTTTTAAATAGTTTAGCTAATACGTTTTCTAACAACAATGTAGTGTTCTTAAAGCATTTGACATTGTAAATCCATAAACAAATAAATACATCTGCTGTTTCTAAACATCAGAAAACTTGTTCTGAGTTACATAAAAGTTGCTTTTATTTCTGATTTCATTGGTATTCATTGGAGACTTTGGGTGTTGTTTCTGAGGGATAAAGAAAGGTGGAGACTGCCTTTTTTTACAATGTGGCTGTAATTTGGTTTCACAGATTTACAAATATTGCATAAAGAAACAAAGGAAGATGCAGCTGATTCCATTTGGAAGACTTGGAAGTGAAAAAATAAGTTGAGGCAGAGTTGGTAAATAAAAGCAAAGGTGGGAGAACAACTGAATAAAATTGTTAGTTCTGTGAAAATGACACATGTATCTTATAACTCTTAAAAAGCATGATTTGTGAATGATCCATTTCAAGAAGAAAGGGGAATCCATTTCAAGATGGAGGGGAATGCAAAATTGAGTAGATAATGCACTATAATATATGTATTTTCTGTTTTTCTAGAGCTGCCACCTTCTGACTAAGCTTCAAAATAAACAACAGTAGTTTTCCTGTGAACACTATATTATTTATGACAATGTAATTCATCAAAGATTCCAGTGACTGGAATGAAAATACACACCATCAGTGGAGTGCAAGGGCAGGAAGTTCTCCAATGTATAGCAGGTTAGTTTAGTTACAGAGGGCTGCTTTGCAGTAGCTCAGCAATGGGGTCTCAGTTTGCTGTATGTTATGAAGTATCATTCTAACAGTTACCTATTATTGCTGGCTCCATATATGGATGTTTTACATCTCCCATAACAATGTTGTGTTGGAGTTATCCGCAGACCCATAATGTAAGTGGATATAATATATTCCCACTGTTTTCAGAGACATCGAGAGGCTTCATGAAAACCACAAACTGTATGGCTACACAGACATCTTATACTATATTACATTATCTAATATATTGATTTGAAAGAAGACTTGAATAGATCCAAGCCTTCTCTCTCCATAATGAGAAAGCAAACAACCACCCAGAATTTTAACAGTTTAGAATGAAAAGATAATCCAGCAACTCTATGTAAAGGTCTGATACCAGACTGGTGTACTAGGGCACTTCACTCTGAGCTCTTCTATTTGAAACTAGAGAATGACCAGCTGTCCAAAATGACAGCTATCCCAAAATCCATGCAAATACTGCAAAACAGTCTGGAGTATCTTTTTTTTTTTTGGAAAAAAAAAAAAATTGTCTAGAGACTCATTCAATCATACAATCACCTTGTCACTTTCAAAATAGGGATCATTGTCACTTTAAACAGGCAAGTCTGAAAGATGTGCCAGGAAGAACAATTCTAAGTTCTGCACCTTTATAATCAAAAGAGTTTACATATTTCTGTTCACATACATTAGACTGAGTGCACACACGTAGCTCAGAAGCATGTCTCACAGGAATAGCTGCAGTGGGTATGCCTGAGATTCCTGAATATTTAGCCTTATAATATTGGGGGATATCCACAGATTGTAACAAACATTCAATATCCTCAGACATCTTTCAAATTTCACCTCAGACATAAGTGAAGAAATCTGAATGTATGGTTGGGCTCTGTAAACTATCTGTCTAGCCAACCATCCATCCCAGAAAGAGGGACACTGTTTGCAGCTGTCTCAGGGCATGTAGCATAACCTCTGTTCTGTGTTCTACCTTCTGCAGATTCCAAATCTATTTTACTATGTTGTACCACCACTTACTGTGTGGCAAAATGAAATTAGCATTGTGGTTCTGGAAAAATAACACCTAAAAGGTAGTTCAGGTTAATCTGTCAGACGAGAAGCAGGAGGGAGTGTCCTTCTTTAACCAATAAACAGTTGCAGTAAATTGGTGTTTTAATATGTACATTTGTACATATTAAAGTGTACAATACTAGTATACAATACTAATTCCTGCTTCGAGTGCAGGCAAAAATGAAAAAAAAAAAACCAACAAGGTTACATTTTTTATAAATAATCATCAGATTTTTAATTGGGTTGAATTTCGTGCACATAACATGTTGTACATGTAGCAGCATAACACAGAAATACTGACTCTTGGAAATAACATTCCAAGTTATTTTGCTCAATCAACATTTTAGCAAATGTGCTTTATCATCATGATATGAAATTTGCTGATTATAGCAACATTTGCTGATTTATTTGACAGGCTGAGGGAGTTGAGGTTGTCCAGCCTGGAGAAGAGAAGGCCCTGAAGACACCTCATAGCAGTGTCCCAATACTGAAAGGGGGCCTACAGGAGAGATGGGGAGGGACTCTAATAGGGAGCGTAGCAATAGGACAAGGGGTAATGATTTTAAACTAAAAGAAGGAAGATTTAGATTAGATATGAGGAAGAAATTCTTTTCTGTGTGGGTGGTGAGACACTGGAACACGTTGCCCAGAGAAGTTGTGGATGACCCATCCCTAGAATTGTTCAAGGCCAGGCTGGATGGGGGTTTGAGCAACCTGCTTTAGTGGGAGGTGTCCCTGCCCATGGCAGGGAGGTTGGAACGAGGTGATCTTTAAGGTCCCTTCCAGCCCAAACCATTCTATGATAGCACTGAATTTAAATATCAAAATCTGCAAAAGTATTTTTAAGTTCGCATTTCCCTTCCCTCACATCTTCAAGTAGAGATTAAGGATGGTCATTCTTTTTGTCCTTTAAAGGCAACATCTATTTTTGTTCTGATTTCATGCAGTGTGTTCTTTATATCGGTGCAACAATAAGGTCACCATCTATGAAGTCTATTTAACTTATTTCTTGTGGAAATTTTTAAATCTCTCAATGAAAACAATGATTTGTTTTCATCTTCAAACTTTACACAAAAGTTTTACCATAGACACATAAAATCATATCTTTCAGTGCATAATTTTGCTGCATGATGAAGCCAATCTATGAGTTAGGCTTATTTACGCTTTCAGTTTCAGTCTTAGTCTTAGAGTTGTTGAATTTTGCTTTATGTGAAGCTTGATTTTGTTCAGTTAGTTCAATGTGAAAGTATTATATAGCATTTGACACGTGTTTATTTAAATATATCATTGTTTAATGTGGATTTTCAGGTTTGCTGGGAGGGTTTAGGTGTTGGTTCGTCTTTTTAATCAGTCTGCAAGTTTTATTTTACAGTAATCAGAATTTTCATGGCATGGAAGTAGTGGGCCCCTGAAATTTATTCTTCTTTTTGTATTATTTTATGTAAGTATGAAGCTGATAAGACTGCACCAAAATTAATAGAAGCTCATTGATTGGACTTCGGCATGGACTTTTAGTTCAGTTCTGGGTCTGATGTTACTGATTTCAAAGGATTATTGACAAGTAATTATTCAAATTGGAAGAAAGGAACTGAAAACCAACTGTCTAATTTACTTTATCATGTTCCTTCAGCGGTAACTGTCCATATGTTAATAAAGTTCTTATTGTAAACACTGAAAATCTGTAATACAGGAAACCACATGAATGCTATTGGCAACTTCTCCATTCTTTACTAAAGCTGCTATTATTATAAATTAATCGCATAAGTGACTATGGGAATGTATTGCTATGGTAACTGTCATCTACAACAGCAGCTGCTTGCTTTTCGTTGCTGTTGCATATATACGTTAAAGATGATAATATCTCTTCTTTCAATTTTTATGTGCTTAACCTGAAAAAAGACACCAGCATTTCAAAAGCTACCCATCTAATGACAAATGAAGCCAATCTATGAGTTAGGTTTATGTAGTCTTTCAGTTTCACTCTTAGAGTTGCTGAAGATTAGCTAAAAGCCTAGCTTTAATGTGATTTTATGCCATGAGAAATAACTGCACAAAGGTAACACAACAAAGCCCCTTCCATATGTTTTGTCAAATTCAAAAGATGAGATTTTCCAGTAATTCAGTTTCAGAAAGTCTTTATTATCAATACTTAACAATTTTTATAGTAACTATAGTCAATAGTTACAAAGAAGTTTTCCTCACTTGCCAACCTTTCCAGGAGGAACATATAATTGGGGATTCTGTTCCAGTAGGCCTATTTTTACTTCTATTTTTTTAATATCTCATACTCTAAGAACTAAAATCCAGTCAGTTGTTCTCTGGTTCTACACTGTACTCTATTTTACATTTTCAGAGATGTCTTTAGATCTAAGCTATGCCATTCTGCTATGCCATTTAGATACTTGCTAAACAGTGTGCCTCTTGGTCCAGCCCGCAGAGGAAGTACGAAGTATGTTCCTTATGTCAGTAAAATAATCCCATTAATCTTCTTAATGGTCTCATGAGAGAAGTATTTTATGTTATCCCTGCTTTAAGGATGAGGAAAACATATCACAGAAAGATTACAAGTCAGATTGAAGTGTCTAGCATTACTTACAGAAGTAGAGTATCACTTGGCATAGAAAGGGGTCAAAATAATTAAATTCTTGTGTTATGGTTCACCACACTGGTCCTTTTATCTGCCATATCAAAACATGTAAACTAGGAATGGAAAAAGGTTCAGAGAAAAGCTGAGGGATGATCAGAAATATAGCTTCCTTATATGAGCGAGTAAGTAAACTAGAACTGTTCAGTTTGAGAAAAAGATATTATGGGGGGATATGTTAAAAGTACAAGATGGTAAGTGTAATGGAAAGGGTGGGTATATCTCAGATGTTCGTTATCTTGTCTACTGCAAGAACCAATTAAAAAAGCCACAAACTAAGTTGGTAGGATCCTGTTTCAGAGCAATAAAATGAGTACTGCAACGGGTAATAGGGCTGTGGAACTCGTTGCCAAAGGTCACTGCAGACGCTCAGAGTTTATATCGGGTCTAAGGAAGACTGGGCAGCTTCACAAAAGAGAAACACCACTGAGGCTAACCAACTACACAGAATCTGTATCTGACTTTGGAAGTCCCTGAGCTGAAAAGGATTGCTAGGGTGCAAAAAGTCTGCAAAAGCATTAGACAAAATTCCTACTTCTTCCTAGGCATCCACTTCATGGATAAAGTTAACAACAGGATATTGGTCTTCATGGATATTTGGTTTGGCCCAGTAGGCTTGTCCTTAAATGTCCATACCCCATAAAGAGCATTGTCGTTCAAAATATAAAACAATAGTAAGGTATTTAATCTTACTATATTTGTTTTTCAGACATGAAACAAATGCAAATATTTGAGAGTTGTTGGCAGATCAACTGTTTGACAGTAGGTCCATTATTATTCTGTTTATAAAACATTGCATTTTTAAACACTTGATCTTCAGTGTAAGCTGAAGGGCTTAAACACTTGCTTTCATGTCCATTTATTGACATATTTTTTAAAACCTAATTGAAAGTTTCCTGCCACTGGGACAAAGCTCCTAAAGGATGTAGAAGTTCTCTTAACTGCATTTTGCTAACTTTAAAGAGTAGGGAACATAATTTTAATGAGCTTGGTGATTTTGTATTAAGTCATACTGGAAGAAACAAAGAAACAGTTGTTGACTCTGAAAGTACCATAGTAATGAGATGTAGAACTTGGCTTAGAAATTGCTGCCGCAAAGGACACTACTTTTTTAATAGTTGAGTTTTTTTTTTCATTCTTTTATGAATATAGCTTAAAGTGTGTTCATACCACCCTTGCAGCCCCCTCCACTACCAAAACCTTGCCAGATAAACACAATACAGAAATCTTGGAGGAAACTAAATATTTTGCATATGCTATACTTGTCAAACAAACTGGAAGATGAAGAAATAACTATTCAAAAGGAAAAGAGAAATTAAGTAAATTTTACTGTCATACAAACTATGTGCTAGAACAGTTTATGACAGCTAACGAGAATGGTCGTAACAGGAAATACAAAACTAAATTCTAAACTATGATAACTGGAATTAAGTTTTAGTAAGGACAGAAAAATACAAAGAATAAAGACAGAACATACTACATGGCAATAAATATGTTTGAAAATTAAGGTTAGATGTAGCAAAGATAGAAGACAGGTAGGAATTGGTAGATAAGTTCAAGCCTTAGCATCTCAAAATCTTAAAAACTTCCAATACCATCAAACCATGGAGACACATTTTGTTGGCAAAAATACTTATGTGCTTGAAGTTCTGCTGTGTTCAGAAGGACTGAGCATCTCTTACAAGCTTTGGTCCCTTCAGAATTGAAAACAACACTAAGTAGTCTGTTGCCAGTGTCACCTGAATGGCTTAATTCAATAGGATGAGGGACACATCTACCAGACTTGTCACATCTGTTAGTGAAAGCTACTTGCTTGTCATGCTGTCTTTGCATTGTATAGGCCCTAACAAAGGATTTTGGATTCCACTTTGAGGGTCAAGAGCTGAAAAGTAGTATGCAGCATTCCCTGTAGTGGTGCCCTTTGTGAATACAGCCACAACAACCCAAAGACCTTCTTACTTTGGAGCCTGCCGAATTGAAAAGTCTGGGAAGTTGGCCCAGCAGTTTTTTGGGGTTTTTCTTCATTTCCTAAATGAAGATTTAACCTAAAGGAATCTCTTAAATCTCAAGAAGTTTATCAAAATAATAAAAATAGCAAGTCTTGAACAACCTAAGAAAAGGTACCACTTACCTTTTTGTCTTCAAATGGTTTTAATAGGGCTGCCAGTATAATTATGTGTTTAAGTAGAGCTTCTGTAATACACTACAAACTCTATTGTAAATAATTATAATCAAGGGATGGACTGAATAATTATAATCAAGGGACTCCACCATTTTAAGAATTTTTGCTAAGGAAGTGAAGATCTGAAATTGGCTTCTAATTAGATAAACGCTGCAGTCAAGATTACGCTTTCTAAGTAAAGGACTAAACACTGAAAGTGTTACCTTGATCCACCAATTGCCTACATGCTCCTCCATAACTAGGGATACTTTTTTTTTTTCATGTGGGGACTCTTCCCACCTTGTTTTCTACCACTTAGGTCAGAACTAAAGTCACAGATGTCTCAGTTGTTGTCAGAACTACCACAGTGTTCCAGATGCATCAGCATGAATTCCTTACAGATTCAAGTGTAAATGATAAATGAACCACTCATTTTAAATACAATTATATCTGATAAGTGAGAGCACAAAGGAAGCATATGTTAAAACAACAAACAGTAGAGGGTTTTTTAAAGGTGTGGAAGGCTCACTGACTCAATGAGAACAGGACTACTAAAGAGAGTTGAGATTTTCCTCTGCTTTAACGCTGTTATACAAAGCTTGGAATTTTATGGAATAGAAAAATTCCCCGGAAGGTGAAATGAGACTTTTACAACTTGCAACAGAGGATAAAACCAAATTAATTTGATTATTTTTATATGAAAGAGAACACTTAGAGAAACAGAACCTGGAGAATAACAAACCACATCAGGAGATACGGATTTTTACAAAACTTATAAGGGCCATGCTTTCAAAGAAAGGTCTGACCACATAAGAATTTGGCCTACCTCTTCCCCAAAACATACAATTCAAAAAAGAATTTTGTAATGAATAAAATTTTTTTTGTAACTGTTAAAAATGTTATTTAGTCCAGAATCAGCACAATGATTATCTAGGAGCTATAAAAAGTTCCAGGTCGTCCAGTGATTAGTTTAGTCTAGGAACAAATTTCCTAAACTATTTGTCTAACAGAAGACAAACTTTGTCCTTATCCCCAGCAAGGAAATAATTCCCTAGAACAATCTTACATTGGCTTATGCTGGCAGTTTTTTCTTTTTTTTATTTCTTAGTCAAGCAACCACTGAGAATTCCTAAAAATTCAATAAAACAACCAAAATGTCTTGGAAACAGAATTCTCTTTCAACATTGCTCTTTTACAAGTTTGGAAGAAGATCTTGCTGAGAGGCGGAATACACTGTGTCACAGTCACCACCCACTAACTGTAGCCAAAGACTGTTCTTTTAGAGCTGACGTCAGCTCTGAGCATGGAGGCATAGTATATTGCTGTTTACCTGTGAAGTACCACAGAGCCATTCCATTGCTGTCTTATAACAAGTTGCTAACAAGCCTAGAAGGGCAGGACTGAGGCCCTGTGAAATTAGCTGGAGGCAGCCCAAGCTGCACATACTTTCATCAGGGAAATGAACCTGATTATCTTCAGACATCCTTTGCAACCTATATTAATCCGTGATTCTGTGATTTTTTTTTGCAATTCAGAATCACAGAATAAACTGTTGGTTGATTAAGCAGTAGATTTAGCTTAATAAAGGGGTAACTGACTGAAGTTTAATTGTTTGCAATATGTAAAACACCGGACTGGACGATTTAATAATCCTTTCTGGTCTGCGAAACTATCAAGCTCATGAAAATGCAACCCATTTTTTTAATATCACAATATTAGACATACTGCAAAGTAGAAAAATGGATTTGATGCGTACTGTCACCTGCTTAGCAATTCTACTGAAGCTTTGTTGAGAAATAAAAAATAACAAATTACTGTCTAGTTGGCATAACTTGGAATGCAGTTCTGGTTAGCTTTTGCTTCAGCCAACAGTTTCACACATGGAAAAACATGTAGTGCTTACCCTCCTTTGCAGATGAACACTGTAACAAGTCCTACGTGTTTACAGACCTCATAATAAAGACGACTAGAATAAGGAATATCATGGTGAGTTGTGACTCAAACTTTCAGGAAAGTTGGTTATGTCCACATAATTGAGGTTTATATAGATGAGAGCCACAGCAAATTCAGTTTAAATAATCCAGAAGGAGGTTTCTTTCATTATAAGACACACAACTAAATAAAAAAGACTTGCTCCAGGGCTTAGCAAGGTGGCTACAGACCTAAGTGAGATAAAAATTAATGACTAGGGAGCACAGAATTAAAAAGGAAAAAAAAAAACAAACAGTAAAAAAATTGAGAGGAAAAAATTATAAAAAATAATCTGAAAATTCAGTAAAAAAGACAGAAATGAGTTTAACCTCTTGGTAATTAAAGAGAAGTCCATTGCTTTATCTGTTAACTGACAGCTAATTAAATTTTTCTAGTCACAGAAAATTAACAGGCAAAGATACCAAAAAGGGGGAAATTACTGACTTCGTATCTTTTAAAAAAAATGGGGAGCAAATCCACAACCATTGCTAGAGCTGGAATGGTCAGGAAAAACGTGGGAGATTAACATCTTGAAAGGATGCGTAGAATATCAATGCAAGATTTCAGCCAAGCTTGAAACTCAGTGCTATTTGAAATAACCTTTTCCTTCTGTAGGTGCTGTTATGGTGGCCTACAGTGCATTTACAACTTTTGACATGCACTTGTCTACAGAAGCAATACTCAGTTTTGCTCAGTTTCTATAACTAGAAATACTTTCTAAATGGACCTGAAAAGCCCTACATGGGCATAGTTCATTCTTGGATAACACGGGTACAGTAGAATACTCAAAATGAGCAGGAGTGTTAAGATGCGCTCTTATAGAAGCAGAAACAGTAGTCTAAAAGTGGAGGAACTGGCATTTTAATCCAATTGTAGATCTATCATAGTGGGAAGAACACGAGAAATGAGTAAGCTTAGATTCACTATCGCAACACAAATCTAAAGATAAAAAAACAGCCACAGATAGAATGAAAAAGAAAAAACTGATTTCGTTTTAATTCACTTATAGTAAATGTGAGCTAAAGGACTAGGGATATCATGGACAAAAAAAAATAATGTCTTTTAAAATATGGATTTGGGAACATAAAATATACAAGAGTAAAAGAAGGCAAAGCAAAACAATACACAGAATTTTGGTATCATATCTATTAAACACCTCAGTGCTATGACAGTGAGCAAAATGTGGTCACCTGTATTCAAATAAAGGTTTGGCATGCAAGTGCACCATGTTCAGAACTCCCATTAAAATTCTTTTACTTACTACAGTTTAAGTATTACATCTAGAAAGTATAAACTTAACCCAAAGCTAGTTGTAATTAATATCCTTCAGTCTGGCTTTGCCTGCAGGATAACAGTGTGCAGAGGTGAAGGTTGGTTGGTCTTTTTTGTACTCATTAATTCACTGCATGATTAGACTTTCATTAATTGGAAAAGGTCTAGAGACTTAAGACAAACAAATGTATTTTTTAAAGCTGTTATTTACTTATTTTTTAACTGCTTACTAAAACAAAAATGAAAGGAAAATTGTTTGACAAGGTGAAACATTTGGACAATAAAGACAGCATTACCAGTAATATATATTTTGAAGTTTCTGACTATCCTAAGAAATACTTTTTCTTGTTTGTATTGTAAAGGTCTCAAAAACATGTAAGTTTAAGGCTGAATTTTTTCTATTTACCAGCCTACTGTTCAGGAGACAGCTATACCTCCAGTTTGATTTCATAAGTTGCATTAGCATTGAACATTTTCCAGGCTCAAAGACAGCTTAAAAATGTTTGCAGTGTTATTCTACTCATAAATAAGTGAGATTTAAAAAAAAAAAAAAGTGTCCTATATTTCCTAGAAAGCAACAGTATGCCTGACTTTTTACAAAGTAAAGCACTGGAAGAAGTGAGGGGATACAATTAAGGTAGCACTATTTATTTCATTTTCATTTGTTTCAAATTTCATTTTAACTGGTTTTGATTGAAAAATCAGTAGTTCACAGGAACAAACATCAGTGACTCATTTGACAGATGACCTCAATTCTTTTTTTAACAGGGTTCCATAAAAGACAATTATATGTTGCTGGTTACATAGTTAGAAAACATTGGTTCATTGATTCTGAAGTACTCCCTTTGAAATACCTTGGGTTTAACAAACTTTTGCTGAATCCAAGATAGGGCTCTCTCGGAACTCTACCAGGGTGCAGCCATGATAATAATGGAGAATCTGAGCATCTTTCTCTGTTACGAGATAAAGCCATGAAGAGTGTGCACCCAAGCAAGCTGTGCTGGTGGGGAGAGAGCAAGCTGCTTTTTTTCCCCTCCCCTACCTATCCAGTCATGAGCGTTCTCAGCTTCCCGTGAGTGCACCACCTGATGTGTTGCAATTAACCGAGTTATTGAAAGAACCTGAAGGTTGGTGCTTACTGGCCACACTGTGTTAGCAGACGTGCTTTGGGTCTTCAGACTGAAGTGGTTTATCCAGGGAAGTTTGCAGATCAATTAAAGAGCAGTCTGATTGTGTGTCTGAAGCTTGACTTCAAAATCACAGTCTGAAAATATATGATTTCTAGCACATAACCGTGAAAACGCGCAGAGTGCATTTTATTTTGTATTTTGTAATTTGCAATCCAAATAAACTTACTTCTAGGTATCTGAGGTCATGGGATTGAGAAGCAGTATTATAGAGTGCTATTTTATTAAAAAGGCATATCTTTCAAGTTCACAAATCGTTCACATTTCAGAGCAAGGTTTGCAGCAGTCCTTACCAATCACTGATACATCTTGTATGAGAGAAGAAAAAAGGAAACAGCCTTCCCAAGTCAAAACATCAATAGTTTCATCCTCTGATTCTGAATCAATTCCTACAGAGACAAGGTCAGTTAAATTACATACTTTCTGTACTTTACTCCAGCTGACAATCTGCTGGTTATAATGCAAGAACACAAGGGCTCAAATAGATTTTTCTGACATGGTGTGCCATCTGGCACAAAGCAGTCTTACAAATGCTGCTTCCCTGCTCTGCTTTTGCAGATCTAGTGAAGGCATAATTGTAAGCCCTGTCAGTTTTCAGTAGCAAAGTTAGCTTAATGCAATCTATCTGTAGGTATCAAAATCACTTTTGCCAGATGCAATGTTTCATGGTTTCAACTTAAAGATGTAATTATATTTCCATGCAGAAAAATTCTCCAACATTAGAAGTACATTTGAAAGCGTAGCAGGATTAAAACAAGAACTAGGGAATTATAACTGTGACTGGTCGGAATATTGGTGCTTAATGCAGTAACACATTAGGAAGCAAATGAGTTATTTCACTGTTATGGGGCCAAATTGTGATCTCATTTCCTCAGATGCAAGACAGATGAGAATCTGCTTTTAATAAGTGAAGCAGTAACAGAATGAACCATCATGCAGTAGTGCTGCTTAAGCGTTCCCAAGCAGCACTATCAGTACATCTCACTACAGAGGCAAGGTTGCGTGTCTTTGCAACTTTGATTTCATACCACTCTGAATGATGCTAGAGTGTGTGGTGATGTTGTGATGCTGCACAGATGGTGACTGGCATAAAATTACTCTTTCATTTGTGACCCAACACAGAATTCAACCTTTGGTCTCCAGCAGGAACAGGACAGTAAACCAACTTGCTGTGACAGGTTTTTTTCTTTCAATGGTTTTAAAGGTCTGGCTAAATACTGCTGTTACTGATGAAAATCTTGTTTCCCAGACATTAATGCTACAAGGAAAAAAAGACTGCAGATTTTACAGTAAGAGCATAATGTATTTAGATATGCTGAATAGCCAGGTGTGCAGTTCTGAAAAATTCCTCCTAACACAAAGATTCTATCATATTTTTTCCACTTATGTACAAATGGCACTAAATGGTATTAATTTTATCTTCCTCAGTACACTATTCAGTGTTCAGGTTAACAGAAGGCTCTCCTTCAACCTATTTATGATACAATATTGTTAATATACATTCCATACTGTAGGGCTACACAAAAAAATTGTGTACACTTGCATTTAACAACCATAATTTTGTATATAAACAGTGTTTACATACAACAGTATAAAACAATTCTGAAAAAATTAGACACAGCTATTTAATGTGGTTTTGATTTACCTACTTTGTCTTAAACTGAAGCAAAGACAGTTGTTACTGCAGATTTACAGGACAAATGAAAATATCACCCAAAGCATTGATTATAGTATGGGATTTTCTAATTTCCCAGAAGATTCCAAACATATGTCATAGTTTTGTGGAAGTGACAAATACCATATCTGAACGGATATTTTTTCGTATGCCACTGTGATACTTTACTGTTTAGGCTGCATAACTGGCAAGATCCAGCTTTCTGTGATTCTGCAATTTTAGAAATACCATTCTTCCATGGAAACCTCTGAGCACTGTGGAATTAACTTAAAATTGGAGGCCCATGATTTCCACTCTAAATTTTAGTCCACAGGGAACAAAAACATTTGTTTTCCACAAATGGGATTGAGATGGAGGGCAGAGTTGAAAGAAAAGATGCACCTGCTGTATAGCTGTTGGCAGCTTTTCTTCAATTGCACACCCTATTTACAAACATTTACATTTTCTAGTATTATTTAAGAAATAAATCTTTTTTCCCCCATTAAATAGTAATGTATTGACTTCTATTTGTTTTGCAACAGAAGCTCAAATAATGGTATTGCTTATAACTTTTGCCTACCAATATGAATGCTGGAAACAAAAATCCACTATTTACAATAGTTTTGAAAATGCTATCTCACTTACATGAAGATGTTTGGACAATTTAAAGTAATTTCAGTGCTTCCTTAGGACAAAGTATATACTCTATTTAATCATTTTAGCTAGAATTTTCAGAAAAAGAGGCCTAAAGTGTCTAAATTCATATGTAAAAATCTGAAATGGGATTCATTTTTATAAGGAGTCCAGGTAGAATAGCAGAACACAAGTAACAAGTAGTGAATTGCTTGTTTTTATGGCAATATCACCTTTATGAACTGCAAAACAAATGTCTGCATTGGATTTAGATTGCACAGAGAGAAAAAGCCAAGCTGAAGCAGAATAACAGTAATTTACGGCTGAGCAGATGACTAATCAGCTTAACCTTAGATTTGATTCCAGAGCAAAAGTTCTGTTTAAAATACATTGTTTATCTGGCTAGCTAATTGTATAGTCCCTCCCCATCCATGTCAAATGAGTGATAAATTTGAGAAGGATTGTCTCAGTGTTCTTTCAACATCAAAAATCATAGTATTTTTCTCCACAAAATCATCATTTTAGTAGAAATTCTAAACATGTTAAGGAAGGGCAAGAAATTTGCTAATTCCCATTTGGTATGCAAATATTCCTCTATTTGCCTACTATGACTGCAATTCAGTTTAAGATATGTTCTTATCATACCTTTTAAGATACCATAAATCTTTTGAAATATCACATGAAAACTATGTGACCCACTTTTTTATTAAAAAAAGCAGTGCACTAAAAGGTATTTCTCAGCATACAATATTCCATTTTGGGGATATGATGAATGACATATTAGTCAATAACTTTAAATAATATATTAAAACATTTTTACTGGCTTTTTTTCCTAAAGAATTCTACCTGAGATGTGAATTATTAAATTCCATGGAACTGATTTCTATGGGAGATTTAGGAGGAGACTTTGAAATGTGACTTTTCCTGGGACAATGTGACCCATTGTATTTTCAGCATACTAACATACTCTCTCTTTTCTTCTACCATCTTAAGACATGAAAAATATGTATCTTTATAAAACATTACAATATCCACATCTCAAATATTTAATGTTATTTTTTAAATGCATAATTCCTAGATAAAGGAACAACTCATGAAACCAGATAATTGTATTTTCCGTTTTACTTTTTAAAACCGCTAAAAATTAATTAGTATGCAAGATGCAAATGTAACCCAAGAAATTACTTTCTTTCAGAGCCAATAACTGACATTTAGCTCACACATAAATTTTCTTCCAACAAAAGGCCGTATTCAAAACTGGACTTAACAAATAATCAAAATAGTTTGTGCTCTGCTGGCAGAGTCTTCCAGAGTCACAAAGAAAACCTTTAAGCCTACCTGTTAACTCAACGTGACAAACAAGTTTCATGATGTAATATATCCCATTTAACACCCCCAAAAGGCCCTGTTTTTCTTCCATGTGGAATATTATGGAATATATGAAGAACTACATTCAAAGGCTATTTCTCTATACATTTAAGACATGGGAAAAAGATGGAAGAAATAACAAGAAGAGTGCTGAATCTTTATAATTGTTTTGTCTCAAAATCCAGCTCATCAGGAAGCTGCAACTTTTCCTCTTTTCCAAGACCTGTTCAATTCACTCCACTTTGGAGATACGTAGATGCACAGAAGTTCTGGGGTTTGATCATACTAAAACAAACCAAAAAAGGACTGCTGTGAGACATTGATCTAGCAATCCCTTGTTCATGGCTCTTCTCATTTTAGAGAATCTTAGGTCTGGTAGGTGAGGGCCTATCCTGCTTGCTTTCATACACCTGGAGGGCTGTTCTCAGGAGGTAGAGTGTTGCCAGATTTAGACTGTCAAACATGGTGGAGAGAACATTCTTCATCGGAGAATGCAAGCTGTGCTCCAGAGGAGAAAAGTCAAGCAACAACAATAAGTAAATCTAAGTTCAACACCCTTTTCCTTTCTTTTTGCTGAAGTTGTCTTGTAAGGAACGGCTGTTTCTCCTGGCCTGCATCCAGCGGAGATGGAAGATGACTGGCAAAAGAGGGGACAACAAGGTGGATAAAGAACACCGTTAACTGCAAATCTGAGAACAAAGCAGCAATACCACAAGTGCAGGCTCATCTTGAATAACTTTCTACCACTTTCTATCAGCAATATTTAGCTGATTTCTCCTAAAATTATTTGCTTTTACTTTAAAGAATGTTGAGAAGATACTCTTGTTTTTCCAAAGAAACCTAAGCTGCGAGAGACGGGAACATTGATGAAAGTCTCAGTGTCCTGGATGCACACTGGTTAATCAGTTAAGCACTTAAGGAGCACTCGCCAGAACAACATGTGTGATTTGAAGACACACAAACCTGGCTTTGTTCCAAGCCTTTAGTGCACTAGGATGGTAAGCCCCTGTAGTTCCTCTCCCTATCAGCGCCACAGAACTGCTGTAATTTTTCATATGGAGCATGGATGAAAAGAACATCCTCAAGCAGGGAATTATTATCTATTCTCCCTTCAATAGCAGCAGACACAGCTTTAAGTTTGTTTGTTGTTTATTTCAGATCGAGTATTCTCTTACTCTCTCAAATAATCTCTTTCAAATATTAGAATATGGTTTGTCCCTTAATCATACAAGAATGCACTAGGCATCCAAGCAGAGCATGTGAATAATCCAAAATACATTGTGCATGCATGTTAGAAGACAGGACAGAATAACTCACGTGCCTTGGAAATAGAGCAGATTTGTCAGTACATAATTCATAAACATTTTTCCTGCAAAGCAGAGTCAGGAAAAATCTTACCAAAATTAGAAGTTCCCAAGAATTTTCAGTGTTTCAGTTTCTTGTGTCTCCCATAACAGATTGGTGGAAAATGTTCGTGCAATGCCTAAGAAAGTGAAACTTCAGCAACAAAACCAAGACTTCTACTGTTATTCCGTGACCTGACTGACAGAGGAATGAAAATGCAGGAGTCACTATATGATGCTTTGAGTACGATGTGATTCATGTATAACTTTTGAATTTCAGCTCTGCTTTATAAATGTTTTTTGTGTATCTAACTTCCACAAACTGCTAACTTATTTTGAATGCAGTACTTGTTTCCTTCCTCTCTTCTCTACCTGCAAGTTAAAGACCCAGTAAACAAAACAGCAAGGCATTGAGCAGTTTGAAGCCTGATCTAAGCTGGCTCAGATTTTTGGATCAGAGGACTCCCCAAAGTCCCTTCAAACCTGAATTACTCTTTCATTCTGATTTTATGATGCTATATCAATCAGAAATTCCAAAAGATAATTGCACAGGATTCACAACAGACAGTTGTTTTCAATTCATGAGCCTCTATTCACAGAAAATCTAGCATGCCTAAATAGCAAGAAGAACCAGTTTGCCCAACAGGTTAGTGTCAAAACAACGAAATGCCTAAAATGAACTGTGATGATCAGATGAGACTGATCACCAGAAGAGAGCAGAATTCATAAGACAGGATTTTAAATTTTTTTTTATGATTTATTTTGGGAGTCTTCTACAGCTTATCTTTGGAGAGCAGAAGAAAGAGAAACAGAAATGACTGCTGCAGCAAGAAGAAATGTCAGATTTTGAGGAATTTATATGAAGCGCAAGGAAAGAGAACTGAGCCTGGATTCTTTCAGAGTCTTGGTCTGGGCCCAAAAAAATGCTACAGAGCAGTAAGCACACCAAAAACATGGGAGTACATACACAGTTCTAGTGTTCTGCATGTATCTCATAGTAACCTGGGGAGTGATTCTGGTAGAAATCTTTACAAAATATGTGCATCAGCGAGGTGTGCTTTACTACTAGTAAAGCGCACAAGGTGCGATTTACTAGTTACTTCAGTTTTTCTGTTGCAATGTCGATGTTTCTCCATTCTATACTTTTCCCTAAGCAAATGAAAAACTCCACTGTCATCATTTTGGCCTAAGTCTTTAGAAAGGGACCAATGGTAGCGCTTTCAGGTAGTTTCATGGTTTTCTTTCATCTATTCCTGACTGCCTAAAATGAGCAAATTTCATGGAAAATATGCATGATGGAAGTCTGTAAGAGGACTTCAGGGTGTTTTTTAGTTTTGCAGCAGCCATTGAAGTTTTTATTCTGAGCATGCTGAATATTAGACACTTCATAATCTTACCAGTAACTTCAACCTTATCAAGGGGATCAAGGGAAAGAACTTCCATTCTGCTGACACAAACTCACAGCAGATTTCCACATAGCTTCACAAAAACAGTGGACAGACAGGAGAACAGTAATGAGTTTCTAAAAAGGCTGCCAGGAGGAGGAGCAAGTGACTGCAAGAGTCATAATATATGATAATTTGGGTATTAGCTAACAAAACAAACATGAGTGGAAGGAGACATCAAATATACCTCTTTCCAATCTCGAACTTGAATTGGATTCCCACAGCTTTAAAACTATCTCCAGGATACCTTAAATAGAACAGAAATAGCTCCAAGGCAAAGTTGGCTTTAAGACATTCTTCAGAGGTCATTCCCATAACGTCAAAAAAATTCCAGGAAGCTGCCAAGAAATAATGGCCTTTGGAAGAACAGTATTGTATCTACCTTTTCAGTAGGGATACCACTTCTGTGATGTGAAGATATTTCCCTGAAGATGTTTACTCTCGTCACTATTTCCACTAAGCAACAATAGGGAAACATTTCTCCTTGAAGAAAAACAAATTATCTAAGTATTGTAAAGATTACATTTTTGTTTTACAGTTCTTCTGTTTAAAAGAAAACACTCCCTCACCAAGGACCATGATATTTTTGGTCTGAAAATTGACTATTTCTGTAATATTCCAAAAGAGATTATGATTTAAGTTAGTCTTTAGTAAAATAGTCAGAGGCATCCAAGTTTTGTTACTAGGTTCAGATGTTACAAACTGAATGAAACTAAATCCTGTGCTGAAAGTAGATTCCTTTTGTTATTTATGCACGTGGGAGTTCAGGACCAAACTATGGTCTCACTGAAGTTAATGGCAAAACTCCCACTGACTTCAATTAGAACAGAATTTGGCTCACAGTCTCATTACTGAGCATAACAATTAAAAGAAGCTTTTACAAGCTGCATTGCTGTGGAAAAGAGCATGTACCATGTAGCAGATTTCATTGAACCCATAGCCAACAGTCATCACTATAGCAACTGAAGTTCTAACAAAGGTAGTCAGTGTCTCTGTAATCATCAGGTGTCTCTATAGCAACTAGAGTTTCCAGAGAACAAGAGAAAAATATTTGAAAGCTGTCAGTTGGAAGAAAAGAGGTCTGTGAATAAGAAGGTTGGAACCAAAAGCAACATAAGGGTAAAGCATGGCTTGGAGTGAAGAGAAACGATTGTCCAGAACCTACACAGACAATGACAAAGGAAGAGAGAGCACAGGCCAAGGGCTAGACTGGGGATGAGAGAGGGAGTGGTTCAGGCTTTCCATTGGCTAAGGGAAGCAATACAGCCCCCCAGACAGATATTCCCATATCTAAATTAGTTATGTTTTGGTCATAATTCTCTTAAAGAAAGGCTGGTTACTACAGGAGAGAAGCAGGGCTAAACCTGCTTAACCGGAGTTGAAGTCCACTGTGATTTTCAAAAACACCTGCCTGCAATTCTTTTTGCTACATTTCTTTAGAAACTTAGCCCTATTAGCCTCTTCAGTATGGAAGAATGCAACTTGTGTTCTTGAAATGCTTCTACTGGTAGCAGAGTGTAATTACGTAGAAACAACGGTTAACTTTTTAATATTTCTTATTTACAAGCTTTTAAACAGCGTTCGAGTGAAAAAAGGAACAGCTGCTGTTTGGATACTGATAGAGATGAAAACAGTATTGCGCATCATAGGTCTATTTTAATAAAATATGTTTTTAGGCTCACAGGATTATTCACACATTATCTTCATGTAAGAAAGGCCATCCTATGTGAACATAAATCCCTGCCAAAAAATACTTTAATGATATTGGCAAAACCTATAAAATAACAATTTTGGCCTAATCTGATTCCTACTCACCTCAGGGAGGTATGAATTTGGGCAAGATGTTTAATTTAATTAGGAGTTATCCAAAATGTTCATGTTTACAGTCTAAAAATAATTCATTTGGACCAGCATGCGTCCTCTGAAAATGAAGTCACGGAACTAATTATATATTCCAAATGCGGTCTTATCCAATATACCGGGTGCACTACAATACATTTTTTACATAAACCAAAACCCCTGTCTTTAACCTGAAGAATTGATACAAAGTCAGATTTTCATTTCATGTGTAAAGAGAGCCCTCTAGTGGAATATACTTTCAGATTCAATTTATGAGAAAGAACAGTTTGTCGTGCAACAGCCAGTTAAATTGTGTATTTTTCCCACTTTCCTTAGTACACAGTATGATGCAATGCATCTTGTATCTCAGAAGTTAGCAAGCGACATATATTTGAACAACCTACCTGAGAAAAACAAAAAACACTGTAGCAATATACTTTTTCAGGCAGCATTTTTTTGTTTGTTTTGTTTTTTTAAGATTTAAATGTCAGCTGCAATCAGGTTGTTTGCTGCTGTGTGACAGTCTGTACTTGCTGTATACCCAACACAATAGAACAGTGATACTGTTCATATGGGAGGGCAGGGTATTGTTAATGTCAGGAGCCCAGGAGAGCTGATTGATCTTCAAAGATAGCATCCTCAAAGCACAAGAACCTCCCAACATGCAGAAAGTCAAGCAAGCAGTGTGGATGAAGAAGGAGCACCTGACTGAGTTAAAATGGGAAAAGGAAGCACAGAGAAGGTGGAAGCAGGAACTGGCAACACAGGAGGAATACAGAGACATTGCCTGAGCATACATAAAAACACTTAAGCAGTTGGAGTTGAAACTTGCTAGGTAAATAAGGAAAAGGGCTTCTACGAGTCCATTGGCAGCAAAAGTGTCTATTCAAAATATAGACCCATGGCTCAGTGGGGCAGAGAAGCTAGTGACAAGGGACATGGAAAAGACAAAGGTTTTCAATTACTTTTTTGCCTCAGTTTTTACTGGCAAGGTTTGGCTTCACACCTGCCAGCCTGCAGCAGAGTCTGTGGGACCAATGCATTACCTGCTGCATAAGAAACTAAACTTAAACCAGTGGATATGTACAAGTTCATGGTTCCACAAGTTGAACACGAGTCAGTGTGCTACAGTCCTTCCAAAAATGGACTAAGAAGCAAATCAGCCATTATGCGTGCTGAGATTTCAGTGGATGAAGATTACATTTCACAGTGAATCCATCTCCCCTTTTTAGCTCCTCAGACTAGTCTTCCAACAGGAAACTATAATTTAAAAATTATCTTTACAATTGGCATCTTTAATTTGAATCTTGCTATCGAGGCTGTTCTTCAGTTTATTAAAATACGAAAATAAATAAATACGACTGGGCAGCAGTTCAAGCTGAACATTAACATTAAACCCACAGAAGTAAACTTGGAAATATCTCCTTCATGATCCTGACATTTAACAATGTGGATTCACTTAAACTGTATAAATAGGTAATACCAGTTTCTCAGATTTGCATAAGAATTCATGTTAGTTCTGTATCTATTGGCTAAAACTGCACAAAACAGAACAGATCAACTGCACTTTGATAACTCATATAAGCAAAATGTTTTGTCTTTCAGGGCTTTAATTTCTTTGGGAGTGCTGGCATTTCTGTCTACTCAGAGAGAAAAATGCACATGGACATTTCAGCTCTCACTTAAGTAAAATTGGTCTGTAAATGTTGGTTCCTGCATGATGATTACAGTGAGTTGGGCTGGACATTACATCACAAGGTGCGTTCAATTCATTGGTGCTCAAAAGGGAGAAAAGATTTTCCTGTGTTGATACAATGCCTGGAGACAGTGACGTATGAGCAGAAATATCACAACTCTTGGGAGATTAAAATTCCAGTTCCACTCAATTCAATGTATATTTATCATAATTATTATTGTATTTTGAGTTTTTTTAAAAATAGACTTTGCCTTCTGGATAGAAAGATGTATTCCCATAAGCAGAAATTATTTTTAGAGCTATTTTTTGGCTATGAGTAATAACTGTAATATACTAGATATATGGATTATGTGGACTGTCATTTCTGTCACTAGAGACTCTGTGAGCCACATAGATAGAATACCAGCAATACCAAATAAGCAATAGTAAAACCAGAGTCGGATCTCAGGAAAAAAAAAAAAAAAAAAAGACAACAGGATCAATAGCAACGAGCAAATAAACCGATTTCATAGGAAGGCTCTCCTGAGCAGCAGAAGAATGATTTCAAAATGCATTGAGGCCTGGCAGTTACAAACTGACACTTACCCCACCACCAAGGGCTTAGTGGCCTTAGCTCACAGTATTTCACAGGCAGTTGTATATCGGAACAGGAGCTAGCAAGGCAGATCTTCCTGGCTGGAATGGATTAGAGAAGGATAACCAGTTGTGATCCCACTAATCCTGTTCCAGTCTGTCTGAGGATTTTAGGCAAGCAAGCTGTGACGGAGCATTTGTTATCTATGCGCTGGCAATGTAGTTGATTTCTCAGTTTCAGAATTGGTTTTGCTTGGTTTTTTATTTACCTATATAGATGCACTTGTTTCAATGTTTGTTTTTACTTTTGGCTGTACTTTTCCTATGCTTGCATAACTGCCAGCGTTACTAAAGCATTATCTCTTTGCTTGGAATTCCCTCTATGATTACTATAATTAATTACAATTTTTAAATTGTGCTCCTTTTCTGACTTTATATTTTCCAAGATGAGAATCCCTCTACTCATTTACAAGACTACTCTTGCTTTCTAATCAATCTTGATAGTTCCTCTAAGAGCAGACTTCTACATCTGCCAGGCTAAGGCAAGAAAGGATTATTGTTCTGTGAAATTCATAAAGTAGACTTGATAAGGTGAACACAGAAAATAAGCAAACTACCTTTTGGTTTGTAAAAATGACATGCTAAGGTAGATGAAGCAAATATTCTTTGTAGTAAGAGCACGGTATTACAAGAATTACTTGACCTTCCAACAGAAACAACTTATTTTGGCCTTTAACTTATTCTTGGTCTCTGAAGTAATATTTGAAATATTCCCTGTGAAAACTTTCTTCATTCACCTGGTAGCTAGTTCTGAAAACCAAAATCTAACTTTATTTCATCCAGATCCTTTCCTTCTTGATTTATGTTAACATAAATCTGTTCATCTGTTAACAATATTGCAATCATGATGCAGATGCTGCAAAACGTTGTTCTATCTGACCTGCAAACCAACCAAAACTTGGAGAGAAGTTACTCCAGTTAGACTTGGAAATTGATGAGGGGGCTGGGTAATATATAACCACTGAAAATGTGGTTATAATATAAGAACGCAGAAAGGCCTGAGGACAGAAAGAATCAAACAGATTGTCTGGTCATATTGCCAACAATTTTTCAAATGAGATCTTCACACGCTGTTAGGGTGTATTTTTCACTGAAAAAAAATTTTTTTTTTTCCAGTAGAGCTGCTTTCCATCTACCCAGAGTCGTCCCTTTTTCCAGGACTTTACTTAGCAAAACATTCCTGAAGAAACACTGGAGAGGTGATTTGATTTAATTCAGCTCAAGAGGTATCTGATTAAAGTATATTTCTTCCAGTAGTGTATGTATAAATAACCACTTGCAAACATGTTGCATCAGATAGTTTGCTTACCTTAATTATCATAGCTTCATTTTTTTGATATTTCAGATAGCATATAGCGATAATATAGTAGTGAACTGTTATGTGGATTGCTGCAGCTGAACATCTCACCCACTTAGAATATAGTAGTAAATTAAAACTCAGATACGAGAATTTTGCTTCTCTATGTCCTCAGCCGTTAGGATATTTTTCAAATGCCTTATCTGATACAGAAGGAATATGAAATAAGCACCAGTTCATATTTGCAAAGGAAATTTAAAATAACTAAATGAATGCCAAAAGCTGTTATTAAGATTACCTTTTATTTAGATAGCACTTTTCACTCAGTGATCTCACACCATTTACAAGTATTAATGGATTGCTAAAAAGCCTTGTGAATGAGGTAAACGTTGCTATTCCTAATCCTACAATTAGACAGCAATGTTCTCTCTGTAAGGAATCAAGCTAAGTCAAAGGTATTCTACAGATGTAGGTAAATTGCAGCAGTTAACTAAAACCAAGTATCCTGTGTTTTGTAGAAAAAAAAAAAAAAACATGCTACCTCTGTAGCACTTCTTCATAGGGAATGAATGATGACATTAAATTAGAAAGAAAGAAAAATGGTCACTTTGGCAAACATGTTGTCAAATAGAAAACCACCATGTTGAGAGACACATGACATTTTTCATATACATATACATAGTGAGATTTTTCTCTGTATTTAAAAAAAAATAAAAATTAAATGTTGTCTTTGAGCCCAGGCCCTTAGCACAGATCACCTGATGAAAAATACTTGGATGTTTCAGTCTATTACTCAGTCACTACAAAAGTCTGCAACATCAACTTTCTACTCACTAGCACTGCATGAGAATTTATTCCAAGACCTGCCTGTGGATAAGCTTATATTGCTTCAACATGGCCTGATTCTTTAGTAGATTCATAACTGCTAGTAGTGGCAATAAGTTCACTTATGAGTCTATATTATCTCCTTCCCCAAAAATGCAAGATTAACTCAGTCTGTGCAAAAGATGTCGACTGATGCAAACCTGCATTAATTTTTTAAAATGGCACAGTATCATGGTTAGAGTTGGAAGGGACCTTGAAGATCACTAAGTTCCAATCCCCCTGCCATGGGCAGGGACACCACCTACCAGGTGGTTGCTTAATTACTTAAGACAGGTTGCTTAATACATACTAAGAATGCTAAACTGTTCTGGTTGGAGGGGAACAGAGTTTTGTTAAAATCATTAGGACAAAGTCCCTGGAAAATAAATATCTATGATAAATCTTTCATCAAGAGAGAAAAAAATCCACATAAACTATGAATTTCATTTAGAAATAAAAAAAAACCTTAATAATTAATTTGGAGAAATACCTTTGCCCAGGAATCAGAAATCTTATGTGTTGGTTGGAATTCACAGAAAACGCTCCATGCACCAAATGAAATGGAAGATTAATAACATTGAAAAAAAATAAAAGAGACATTTGAAGCAATATAGAACTTAAAATGGAAAAAAATCCCAACACATGGAGTTAAAAAAGAGTAGAATTTTATCCTTTTTTTTTGGTGGGAAATAAGTGCTTAGTTTCAAATAATCAAAATTTATCTTTAAACAAAAGGAAAAGAAAATGATTGATTGCCATAATGGACATGCAAGCTAAAACATCTGCTAGTGCCAGTTGCCGACATGGATACAATTATAGGATTAGACATGTATTCATGGCTCTGTGAAGGATTAATACAATGTTTGAGAATGTGAAAAAAACCAACAATTTTGGATGTTATTTCTGAACTCAAAAGCAGAAGCTATGATGGGTGGCCATGTCTGGAAATCTGATTTAAAATTGTCTTGCATCTCTGAGAGGAAAGCAATGCCTAAAAGCCCAATCCTGTCACATTATGAATACTATTTAGAACCACACTTCCCCAAAATTATGTAAGGAGCTGTGTTGAGTCTTTGGCAGAATTTAAGACTCAAGTCCAACACCTGCAAGCCTAAAACTTCTACTCAGCTAATAGAAAACTCTGATTACAACGTTTCCCTGGTGTCTAGTGTGGTGCTTCTGCACATGAAGGAAAACATTCAAAAATCACTTGCCAAACTCAGAGCATATGTAGGAACAGAACTGTTTAACCTAGGGTTTAAAACCATTATCAGCAAGAACTGTTTAGCCTAGGGTTTAAAGCCATTATCAGCAAGAGGTAAAAAGCTAGTAATTTCTCCCAACGTTTTTGTGGCTCTCTCAGATATTCCAATAGTTTAAAGAAAAGAGAGGTTTGGTCTCGGGATCCAACTATGTTTATATATCCTCCAAGGCTGCCTTGAAATATTTAGCTATTTTCTGTAAAGGTGTGGGGTTTTTTCTACTAAAATAATTCACTTGTATGCAACCCAGAATGTGGAAGCTGTTAAAGTGATAAAATACTTAATTTATACCTCATCCATTACAGCAATAAGCTCTTGAAGAATAAGCATCTTTTTATTATGCCAAAATTAAGGAAACCTAACCCTTAAACTACCAGTAAAGTTTGATACATGTGTAGATTAATTTGTTCAGTCCCAGACCCATTCAGTAGGTGAGGCTTGAATCAGTGACTTAACTGGGAATGTTCTCCTTCAGAAAGTTAAGCACATGCTCAAAAGTTTGTAGAGCTGGGACACTTGGTCTTACTTTTCAGATACAGTCCTTTTTGAAGTCCTTATCTTGTTAAGATTCAAATTTCAGAAACCTATAACCTACCAAAAAAGTAAATCTTGGAACAAGCCCGTGATTTTTAGTTCAGTAGAAATAAAAGAAGAAATAAAATCAGTTAAACAAACAAACATAAAATACCCAACATTTTGCCAACAAGGGGAAGTCTTTGTGATGTCTGAAGCAAGATTACTAGTGTCTACATTCTTATTCCTGACGTTAGTATTTTTTGAGTAAAGCTTTTCCTGACACAGATCTTTTCTTACATAAAAGAACCCTGACAATGCCTTCAGCTCTTCTCTAAAAAAAACCATGCTCTCTGATGACCTTACAGTTCTTTCTAAAAGTTTCACACACAGAAACATGACTGATCAACCACTACACAATTTAATTATTTTTACAATGTGTTCCTTTTGTAGAAAATTCTTCCTGAACAAAGTCCAATCTTTGGTTATCTAGTGACCATGATTTTTGGTTTTTCCTCTTGAATTAAACTTTTCCATATAAACAAGCATATAAAAAAACCCAAACCCACAAAACAACAAAACACCAGGCTTAAAAGCTGGATGTCAAATTCGTTACTGGGGACTCAAAGCCAGGGAAACTGTACTGTTTTTTGCCCACTAATATATTGCTTAGCAATTTGTACTTGTTATGCAATAGTCAGCATATTCTTCTTAATATTTTTCTCAGAATGTTCAATACATTCTAAAATATCTCATATTAAAAGAGAAAGTGCAAAGAGACTGGGAAATAAAGAACTCAAGTTGATTATGCAATCTAAATTCTTTCTTTCCTTGCTCCCAAGAAATATACCTTTTATATATACCACAGTTGATCATGTACTGTGTTTTTTAAAGTAACTAATGTGACCAGTATGCAAATGGACAGGACACAGAGAGCAAATAACTCAAATTTCCATCATTTCCACCTCCTGTTATTAGGTCAATAAATTAAAATAAGTTTATTATCCAAATTTGATACTAAATCTAAAAATATTTGTTTCCATTTAAACTCAGCATGGTGCAAATTGCTATACCGTGTGATTGTTCCACAAACATCCTTCAGCTTATCTTGTGAGATAGGGCAGAATTATAACCCCGTTTTGTGAAAAGGAAAATGCAGCTCTGGGAAATTAACAGGCATTTCAAATATTTCATGCCACAACTGCTCTAGCAGGAAGACTGAGGAACTCCTTATTGTCTGGTGAGAAATATGGGTTTGGGTAAATTCAAATAGAAAAGGGAATTGAACCTGGTCTTCCAAGTATGAGGTGAATAGTCTAATCACTGAGATTCTCGGTTTAAAATTACCTCCTTTCACTGTTTTGTGCTTCTTTTCCATTAATTTTATTATAAGTGCTTGCCAAGTACCTATTTGACAAAGGTAGCAAAGAACTCTGGTTTTCATAGTAAGTAAATCTTTCTTTATCGTTGTGATAGATACTGAATGTGATTATTGTGAAATTATTCTTGTTTTGCTTTTGATACTGCCACATTGGAGATGGATGATCAGTCTCAAAACATTAAAGTCACTGTCGTTTCTAAGCTGTGAATATGATATCCAAATCAAGCCTCCATTTTTATTTTTCTCCTTTATAAAAGTTATAAGCCTTAGCTATGTAGCTCTAACATTTTCAAATAAGAGTTGCAGCAGTAGTGTGATGAAATTGCTACACCTAATTCCTTTATACAATATTTTGTCATTCAAAATACAGTAGTAAACAATTCTCAACAAGTACAGGTTAACATCAAAGTTTTATCCTTACTTCCTTGTCGGTGACATGGACAGTGGGATAGAGTGCACCCTCAGCAAGTTTGCTGACGACACCAAGCTCGGTGGCGCAGTT
>JAOXNO010000052.1:16882341-16910551 GCA_028565335.1 Limnodromus scolopaceus
ACTCTGCACTCGTGAGACCCCACCTGGAGTACTGTGTCCAGCTTTGGAGTCCTCAACACAGGAAGGACATGAAGCTGTTGGAACGGGTCCAGCGGAGGGCCACGAGGATGATCAGAGGGATAGAGCACCTCTCCTATGAAGACAGGCTGAGAAAGCTGGGGTTGTTCAGCTTGGAGAAGAGAAATTGTAAATTATCAGGTAAAATTACAAAAAGAAAGAGACAATGAGGGATTAATTAAAAAAACAACCAGAAGGAAACTGCTTTTCATACAAAGTGAAAGAAAAAATTAAAACCTGAAAAGTATGATTAAATTAGTTAACATGAGGACACAATTAATTGCCAAGCAAAAATTATTTTAAAACATTGTAAATTGAAGCAACAGTGCCTCCTTCAGAACACTCATACTAGTATTAGCTACAGCCCTGGAATTACTGAGAGTATGGATATCTATGTATTTATTTCTATTTTATTCACCTTTGAAAAATACTCGACTTGGAATGGATTCTGTACAGTTTGGCCCAAAATGTTTTTTAGAAATTAGTTTCATGAGATTGTGACAAAAAAAAAAAAAAGTAAGAAGATTGTCCTTTTTTAATGAGAAGCAGAATCAGAGGTGGGTTGTTTTTCTGATAAAGATGAGGGTTTATTTGGAATTCGCCAGTATAATACATGTATTGTGCCCTTGGGCTTGGACAGGAAAGATCCCATAAGTTTAGCTGTAAGACAATTTCTGCCATTTTACAGGCTTAATTGAGTAACGTAAATAAAAGCATGCAAACAGCAGAAATGATGGAAAGTAAATTCCACTGCATTTTATTCAGTTTGATAGGGTTTTAAAAGTGCTTTTATTTCTAGGTAATTGGACCCTTGCTTTTACAGAGATCTTTCAGGCTTTCTGCAGGATCAATACAAGTTCAAGGCCTAAATCTTGAAATCCTTATTCATTGTCTTGTTTTCTTCTTCTCTCTTTGCACCATAGTAAAGTGCCAGCTTTATTCTACATCACATTTAAAAGTGGGAAAGAGGAAATATTGTTAAACTTCCAAAGTGTAGTGAAGGTTGCTATACCAATCTTTTAACATCATTTTTCCCATCTTAAATTATCATGACAAAATATGATTTTTTCTTTTAGGATTCAGATTACACTTTAAATTGCAGGGACAAATATTATGAACACAGACTAAGTTTTACGACGAAATGTTAGAAATTGAGAGAGCCTGAGCCTTGGGGGTGATTTGTGCATCTGCAGCTGGAGCAAGCGCAGTGCAGCGATGCAACTGTAACATGGAAAATGAGACAGGGCAGCTTTAAGAGAGAAACAGGAAGCTGTAACTAGAACCCAGCTGAATTCTGAGCTGGGGCACTTTACCCTGAGGCTGCAAATGAAACAGATGTGCTTGCTCTGAATTTCTGTAGTATCTGGACTTTTTTTGTACCAGAGGTGATAACACTTTCCTTCCTGTGCCTTTGGTTTTGGTTTTTTTTTTTAGTTTTATTTTGCACATATTTTCCATAAATATGGATGAAATGGAGAAGTTGAAGAAATATGTATCAGTGAAAGATGAAGATCAGTTTTATCATCAGGGAGCTGTGGAGTTGCTAGTCTTTAACTTTCTACTCATTCTTACAATATTAACAATTTGGTTGTTTAAAAACCATCGATTCCGCTTTCTGCATGAAACTGGAGGAGCTATGCTTTATGGTGAGTATAAATTCAAGTGCCAGCTTAACATGGGTCTAGTTGCATATTTATGATTAGGCACTTGATCTCAAGTGCTGACAAAGCTCAGAAAATGTGCTGAACAAAGTGTCATCTGCTCCATAACTGTACAGTAAAATAATAATGTAACAGCATCTCATGAAGTAGCCAGAGGCTGACTTGTTAAGGGAACGACTATCATGAGCTGATTATCCTCACAACGTGCACGTTATGTTCCTCTCTGGGCAGACAGACGCTGCATGACACTTCGGGAGTTTACTGTTTTCAAAAGAAAGAAACGCCCACAGTGAAAGAGATTATTAATTTGCTTATTTTCCATGCTTGTTTTGTATAACATTCAAGGTTGTTAGACTACGGAGCCTTGTGAATCCAGCCGTGTTGTCTAATTTTAGTTTAAGTGATCTTGAGATTTTTATTTTGCTTTTTCTCTGTGCCTTTGAAAAACAGACTATGAAAAAAGCCTCTCAAGTTTTCTCCGAATGCTGTCATTGTACTACAATTTCAGTTTGCCTGTCTAGTTCTAATCTTCTTTGATGAAGTTTCACAATATTGCGTATCACTTTCATGTAGAGCTTTCTGCATTGTCCACTGATAAGAAGTACCCACTAGTTTAACGGTATACACTTAATGTACAATGATTTCTCTTGTCATTCTCTTACTCAACAGCTCAGTCATTACTTACATAAACACCAGGCTGTTTTGACTCAGACATACTCTATGCACATCACACATTCTAGCAGTGTAATACCCCCAACTGGTTTTGTTAAGATTGTATATTCTGAAGAATATTTGTTTATTATGGCACACCACGTGAAAAACACTCCAAGGAGGTTGAGCTGCAAGCCTGCAACAGAAGAGGCAACTGACCCTTACAGTTTGAGATAGAAGCTTCATTTGCTGCATTTCAAGATTATCTCAGTTCCACAGGAGGACTGCAGCTGAAGATCACAGTCCTCCTTGTATCCCTTTCAAACTATTTAATTAGATAAATTAACTGTATGAAATTTCAAGAACACAGGCTATTTCATCTCACTATCTTCACAAGTGACTTGATACTCAGAAGGAAAGCAAGTAAAGAAGATACTCTTGGCTTAAGCCAGTCACTGGGCCCCTAACACCTGGGCGGGGACGTCTTGGGATCTCTTAATTCTCATCTGCCTTGCATTTATTTTAAAGCTGTGATAAAGTATTTATTTGATAATATGCCCTTTTTCTGATCTTGAAGTCTGTTGCACATAGTAAACACACTGCAACTAAATCAGTTGAAACTGAAATACCCATCACAGGATACTTAAATTCAATGGTTTTCATTGTCAGATATCACCTAGATTGTTGTTTAACAGTATTACAGGATACAAGCTTTGTAGCATCACTAAGAATACACTTGCTTGTTGCATTTCTATTGACATCTCTCAAAAGGAAAACCTGTAAGCACCATGCAATATATTCATTATGATCAACTTGTAAAATACGACATTTTTTCTAATTACGTGGGTGACTTCTATAGTAGCTTCCTTTACACTATTGTGCTGTTTCCCAAGTGCAGTTCACAACAGTTGAAGAATTAGACAAAAGCCTATCAAAATAGAAATGAAATACGGGAGAATGCAACATTACACAAATAAAATCAGTATTTAATTAGTTTTATCTTTTGGTTCTATTTTTCTGCCTGCCCAGAACATAATCTGCGCATCATGAGGATAACCAGCTCATTATATTCTTTTGATCAGTTAAGAGATTAGTGCTCTATCAGGACAGAGCTTTTGAATTATTAAAACATTCGTGAACAAAGGAAACATGCCTCATGATTGTAAATAAACTATCTATTTAGTCTTGCATTATTTATGGCAACCTTCAAACAGAAGAAGCATATTCATAGGATCCAGAAAGCTGATGATGTCCTTTTTTTAACCTTAGAAATTTTGGATATGGATTTAGGCATCTTCAGCATTGTGAAATAGCAATAATTAGAAGAAAGTGGAATCAGATGTCACAACAGATCAACAGGCAGCAGCTTCAGGAGAAAATCTTCATGGCACCAAGCACTGACAGTGAGCTGAATCCTGACCATAATTATTTTTTGCTTTCTCTATCAGACCAATTCTGGTTTACATCTTTTGGTGCAAACCAAAAGTCTCTGCCCTACAGTTTACTTTACTCCAGCCCATTGAGCTATTTGCTAGATACATGAATAGCAGCCCAAGCAACCAAGAATTTTACTTGAAGTGATAGAAGAATATGGCCACTTATTTGCCAACTGTGTCCCACAGTATGATAGATAGGTCTGTGTCCCCTGTCAAGACAGTGTGCCACTAGGGGTATAGCACTGGAAAGGATGGAGAAAGTGAAATATGAGGAAGACCATGGACAAAAAAACCCCAACACTGAAATACAAAAACAGGAAGTTCTGCAGTTACTGCAAAGTGCTGACCAGCCACAAATTGAACTCTAGGAACAGCCTGATAGAAAGTTCTATTTAAAGTAAAGAATGAATAAAAGGGTTGGGTTTGGGGTTTTTTTGCATAAGCTTTGTAGAAAAATCCAGTTTTAGACTTAATAGTTCCAGCTAAAGAAAAGCCCATACTGGAAAACTGTCCATTTAGAAACTTTAAAAACTGAGATACATTAACTTCTTTTAGCAAAGCAATAATTCAATACTAAATATAGCCATACTTAAATTAAAAATCTTTCTGCAATTGCAAAGAAAAAACCCAAAGCATTTAGCATAACCCAGAATCAATTCAACAGGAATTTAGCATTACTGCACAAAAAAAATTATGTGTACATATATGCATTTCAAGGCATTTAGCTTGAAAGCATTTAAACACTCAAAATGTTTTGTTGGCTTTGACACCAAACTGAATCGCTCAGACAATGAAGAATATAGACTTACCTGTTTATTTATTCATTTCTTTGTTTTCCAGTATCCCAGAGAACAGATTTCTCTGCACATTGTAGCTTTGTTTGACAAACAGACCCCAAATAGTAAACTCAACTTACTTCCTGAGTTCTGTATCTCAAGGAGGTAGGTAAGCATGAAAGAGTACCTTTGCGCCACCCAAAAAGGGAAAAGCATCCTTTATATACGTTATTATACAGAATTAGTGGGGTAGATGGTCTACACAAGCAGTAACAAAAACTGAATGCTGCTTCTCTCAGATAAGAGTAGGTGGCCTTTTTCTTAGAACCAGACCCCAGAAGACAGCCTCTAAGTATTAGACTAAAAAAGAGTTAAGTGCCTGTCAGCCAGATCCTACAGAGCCTAATCTTTTTAAATACCTCAGCTGTAAAATGTTAGGTGCCAAATTTCCCATATAATACGTAAGTCACAGCCCTCCACATTATTGGGGAACAGCCCAGAGCTAGCACAATGAAAAACTGAGCATGAGTGTCCAAATTTCTCATCCTCCCCATAATTTAGATATTAGGACTACATACAGGTGCTACCAGTTGCCTCTTATTGAGAGGCTAAAGCACTCCTCTAGTTAAACAGCCAGAATTTAACAAAAAAACCCCTAACAGACAAACAAAACTCCCCCCACAACTCACCACTACAACCTGTGCTTTTTATATGCTAGGTTAATTAGCAACTTTGATTGAAATTGTTCTCAGCTTGAATAGTTGTCACCCCTAGGGAACATGTGATGCCCCTTAGGGGTGGAGGTGAGGCTGTTTGAAGATGTACCTGCCTTCAAAGTTGTGCCCTGTGGGACTAGTTGGTCAGACCAGAAGGAAAACATGAAAAGGATGAATGACAGAACACAGTCATTGTAGCACTCACAAGAAGTGGCTTTGTGCTGCAGTGGTTAGAGATGCTTCCTGAAGTTTGGAGGGGGTCAGAGGGGTGGGACTGGAGGTCTACCACTCTTTTTTTTCCTTTCCTCTTGCCATTCAGCTCTTGGCAGGTCTGCAGCAGGAAAGCTGACGCACAGCAGCCCTTCCTCAGCCTCTTCTGGGGATCCCATGCAGCATGTTTGGAAGTGAGGCAAATACCAGAGTTCTTTATTCAGCTTTGGTGGAGGTATCTAATGGTTAGGCTATGATTCTTACACTTCCTAAATGCATTTTGCTTCTTGTGTGGAATGATTGTAGTTAGGAAGGCATTTAACAGCTGACTAGATAAAATCCTGGGGAAAGGACAGTTCTGTTCAGGACTCAGGAGTTTGGCATGAGTAACTTAAGAAATCCCTTCTAATGCTCTTGTCTATGATGAAGGATTTTATCCTGCTTCCACTGAATAAGTTGGAAAACCTGCATTGCCTTCAGTGGAAACATGACAAGAGTTCTACTTAGAGATTTTGCTGCAACATCTTACTTCAAAGAACAACTGAGACTTTTTTTAAGGAAATCTGTACCTTTAGTTATACCCTTTTCTGTTTCAATTTTGCATTTAAATACATGTGCTTTAAAACATGAATTAAAAAAAGCATTGGTACTAGTTTTGAAGAAAAATGTCTTAAATATGGGGAAGTTGAGATGTAACATTTATAATTGGATTTGGACTCCTAGAATACAAGATAGGTACTCTGTGCTAGTACAATCAAGTTTAGCCTTGCATAAGAGTTTGCATGTACAATTACCTACATCCTTAAGTCATGTAATACTATTTGCAACTTTTTTATTCCTGCTAACTGGTACCTTAGTATAATACCTACTTGTGATGTCAGGTAATGGATGCAGCATCGTTCCTGACTCATCTTCAGGGAGTTTTAACTGCTGAGTTCCTAAACTTAGGTGGTAAAGCCAGGCTTTCTGTGCATGCCACTATGAAGTCAAAATTATTTGTACAGAAGGTATGCTTTTACATACCAAAGTCCATAGAACTTTGTGAGAAAATTTTCATGTTATTCTGCCACAAAACACTGATTGCAAGGAAATCAGAAATTATTACTTTTTTCATAACAGATACATCCAGATGATATTTCCCCATGGTTTTTTTCTTTAAATGAACTATAAATAATGTTTCAGAAGATACATGACAAAAGCATTATTTCAGTTTGGAAGGGGGAGTAGTAGAAAGGAGAGTACATTATACACCTACTTAAAAATTAATTATTTCTATTAGAATATAATCCGGCTCCTGAATTCTATCAGGAAAGAAATGTTATATAATGATTTAAAGCAGAAAGAGCACTCCATAAATGATACACCTACTAAAATATTAAATACACTCTTAGCAGATTTTTAATCCACTGGGGGTTTTATATAGGGTCTTTGGCACATTTATTATTACTGAAGGAAAAATACAATCCCATCACTTATACTGACTCTTGCAATATAGTGTAGTGATAGCAATTTTCATTGTTTGAGCCTTCCAGAAAGCATTTGAGAATATTCTAAATCAAGCCATCATTATGGATCCTGTCTATGTTTTTTTTTTCAAATTTAATACATTATAGACCTCAAAACACCATAGATGCCCTAAGAATATCAACTGTTAGAATCTTCTCTAATGTAATTTCTCCAAGATGTGTATTCTGCTGAATACTCTCACAATATCCTTGTTCTTTCATTATCATTTCATTATTTGCGTGGCTCTCTAGGTTACGCAGATCTGGACTCCATCAGAGGATAAGATCTAAAGCTAGTAAAAGAAAACCCAAAATGAAAACTTGAATTCCAGTTGTAAAGCTCAGTCAGAATCTTTATTTCTCTACAGCTACTGTGATCATATTTTAAAAATATTCCTTTTCTGCAAATTAATTTATTTATACTCAAGAGCTGTCTTTCAAGACTAGGATCTACAATATTTGCATTTCTTTCCATTCCAGAAAATTCTTACAGACACAGTTTGAGACTACCACTGAAGATAACATATCTTCTCAGAATACAGAATAAGAACAGTCACCTACTCCTAGTTTAAACTTGATACTACAGGTTGAAATAATTTGCCCTTGAACAATTCAATGCAATTGCATTACTATAATTGAGAACACTCTTTTTCACTTTTAAAACTATCAAACAGAATGTATTTCAAAGTATATGCTATATTAGCCAATACAACACACATCTAGGAATCTCAAAATGTTGTGGAGAAACAGTAGTCCACCTGGCTGTACAACAGAGATAACAGAGATGATAAGGCAATGACAGCTGGTCTCCATTGATCTCCCTTCACAGTTCCATGTTGCCATTCTGAAAGTTATTATGTCTACAAGCCGCATAAACAGTTAAACTTCAAAGGTTAAAAAGTAAATCAGAATTCTGAATAGTAGGATTTAAACTTTTTTAAAACTATTTTTAGTTTATTTTAAACTATTTTTAAAATCACTTTCATGTTTTTAGCTCTTTGTTCATGACTTTTGAGGTCTCAGTTAAAAATAATGCCATTTCCTTAAAGTCCTGTTTTCTGCATGCAGCAAGAAGACTTGTACCAGTAAGCATGATACTCATTGTTGCTGGAATAACAGAAGCAAAGCTAGTAGAAAAAAAGATTACTGTCCTACGTAATTTTGGAAGACATAGTGTGAATTGTGAAGGTAAATAGCCAGAAAAAGGCAGGTTAATATGACAGATGATGTAAACGAACAGGTAAATGTTAGAGACCAGGAAATGCAGCAAGACAAGAAGTTGGGTAAGCACAGAAGAATCATGTGTGGGAAATACAATGAGGGACATGCAGGGAAATTTGGTAAGCAGACAGAATGAAGAAGGAAAGAAAAGGGAAATGAACGAGGAGACAAAGGTATGGGTGAACAGGTTGTAACAACACATTGGCCTAACCAAACACTTCTTTTTCCCGACTATTCAAAACCTATTCCATCTTGTGACCTGATACTGATTCTAGTGAACTACGTTGCCAAATATTCCTCTTCTTGAGTAGTCCTTTTCTGCAAGTGTCCTTGCACAGGCACTGGTGGTCTGCAAAATATTTTTGTTACCTGAGCTGATTAAGTCTATGTAATACCTGATAACAGAAGTGCAACAGAGGCTGTAGTTTGAAACACTGAGTGATAGGAACAAACATGCTAAAGGAAAAAGTAAAAGCTTTCCATTCCAGAGAGTGAGAAGAAAACATAAATTCTTGTCCACTCATCAAATGAAGTTGAATTTTTCATGTATTTGGAATTTAATTTGAAAATGAAATATGTAGTTCGTCTAGAGAAAATTAATAAGATGAAACCCCTAGCTGTTCTAACTAATTAATGGTTTCCTGGGTTCTGACTCATGATTCTGGGCATCTGGGGCTGACCACTGTAGAAATCATAATTCACAATAGCAGGTGCAGTGCTTGCTTCCCTTTTCCCATATGTGCTTTCCTTTAAAATTTTGAGGAGTTCAGTCTTTTACTACAGCTAGATTTATTATCTGATCTATTGCACAAATGCTGTACAACTTCAGAAAGTGGCCTTGGGGTTTTCTACTGCTTATCTAAATCCTCTGCCATTTCAAGAAACCAACCATACTAAACAATAGATACAAAACAAGCATAAATGCATATGCATATACTAAATAAGCAATGCAGCTGTTGCACTGTAGTAGCATCAGTCCAGGAGGCTACAAGCTTGCCTTGTCTCTCTCACGGGAAAATGTGTCAATAACAAAAACATTCTATTTATCTCTTTAGGCATTTATGAACACCTATCACTGTGGCATCAGATTACTGGATAAAACTTAAACATCGTATTTTTCAGATGCTTATCAGCTATTTCCTGTAATTTAATTTCTTTCTTATCTTTCATTAGTAAGTGTATTTATCTAGATGTTTTCTAGATGTTTAGATGTCTTCCATCAATATTTAATCTGAGTATTCTTATCATTTTATGCACATGTTCATAATCAGTAACTGTAAAGCTGTTCATCATATACATGGGACTTAAAGCACAGACATAAAAAAAGCATGGAAATTAAATTTGAAACCAAATCCAAGTCTCTAAGGGTAAAAATAATCTCAGTAATGTTATCTAGCTAAATATTAGTCACTTCTCCTGAAGTAAACATGCAAGCTCCCACTAGAGCCAACAAAAAGAAGTGTACCTTCCAGAGCACAATTGCAGAAGTACATTTTATGTTAACCATAAAGGGAGCCAAAATGTCTATCTTAGATAAGAGTCCTCAATTGTAGATAATCAAATCAAATCAATTAATCCCAGTCTTAATCTTTCTTTCCTTCCTGCTTTTATTTTCCCATGTTTATCCAGTCTCAAAAATACAGTCTTCAACAGAAAGCAGAATGTGCCTAAGGATACTGTGTCAGAGTTTTGCCCCCATGAATGAAGTGTATAAAATCACCAAAAGCACAGCTGATTTTTGTATGCTTAGTACAGCACATAAATTATGCCAGTGTCCCTCTTCTCTACATATCTATTGAAAATTCGGTGGTTGAGCAACTCAATTAATAACTATATCAGAATGATTCCAGCAACTGAATCACAAAAATGGGAGTACAGCTAAGCAAGCATATGTCAAACCAACATCTGTTTTCTAATAAAAAATGATCGTTTTGGAAAAATATTTAGTGGTCATCCATGAAGTGTTGAGTGAGGTGTACCTCTGTGAAGGTGGAATTCCTGAGAAAGTGGTGTCCTAGCTTTAATAGAGTTTATTTTTCTCCAAATCAGTAATTGTGTATCATCAGATACTTAATGGTACCTGATGTTTTTGTTTTTACTCTTCAGGCCTTGTGATGGGATTAATTATACGATACGCAACAAAAGCATCAGATGTTGAAAGTGGAACTGTTTATGAATGTGAAAAGCTGAAATCTGGGCCATCCACTCTACTTATTAATATAACTAATCAAGTCTATGAATATCAATACAAAAGAGAGATCAGCCACCACAATGTCAATGGTCACCAGGGCAATGCAATGCTTCAAAAGGTAAAATCGATCTTTTTTTTGTTCTAAACGATGTGAGATATTTCTTTTATTTAAACTCTAGAGAGAAGAACACGGGTTTCAAGCTAAGTTGTGACAGAGAGAGAGAGGCTATTCTGAATTTAGTGTGAGAAGGGTAAATGAGGAAGAAGAATGGGAATGGAAATAAGGTACGGTACAAACCCGACCGTCTTTTAGTACACTGTATAGCTTGCAGAATAGCTGCCTGAACTCTTTTAGATGGCAGTCTCGCCTCCCACAGATACTGTGTTCACCTGCAGGCAAAGCTGTTACCTTGCCACCAAAACTTTATGAACCCCACTGCTATCTTTATTTGCACCCTGTCTTAAAAGTGACTAGCTCTGGCAGCATAGTGCAAGTGAGCTTTACCTCCTGTATACAGACTCTAGACATTCTCCAAAATATAAACTTGTACATATGTAAACTTCCATAGATAGGTGGATTTTTTTATAACGCTATAATGCTTTACAGTGTTCTCATACATTCATTCACTACTGCAGTGGTCTTCAGCCTGGATTTCACCGGGTATCCCCAAGTTTGGGGAGACAGCACTGTGGCAATTCAGGCTGCCTGCAAGAAGGGAAGCATGGGAGGAAGTTTACAGTCTTTTACAATGTCATGGCCTTTTCTGTTTTCCAGTATATAACAATTAAAATATTTCACTTTGTTAGTATATTCTTCCCCCCCTTCCTTTGGGATATTTACTTCTTGTAATGTTCACTTTCTTAAAAAATGACAGCAATTTAAAGAACCCATGAGTGCAGAGGGACTTTTTAAAACCTGGATTTCATGCTCAAAGATACCACATATTCACATGAAGCTTTTAGGCCCTTACAAGGGTTTTTGTTTTTACAATATTGCCATATATTATTTTGCCTTTGTCCAAATATTATTGTTTATCTAGCGCAGTAATACATATTCCTGTGTATTATAGTGGTTATCATTATAAAAACTTTTGAGTTATGCTTAGAATGTACACTGCAGAACTCAGCAGAATTAGGAATTGACCATCTACTCAAATTCCTTGCTGATGTAGCACCATTGTGTGCCTATCTGTCATTACTGCCAGGCTCTTGCCATTCTCAGAAAGAACTAGATCGTCAAGGACTATTAGAGCTGTGGTGGGTGGAGACAGGAAAATACTGTGGCAGACAGACTAGTCAGATTTTGCTGAATCTTCATCCTTTTTCCGGCTAGTTGGTTGCAAGAGGTTTGTCTTAGCCAAGGTGTGTGTTTAGTTTCCCAGGCATGTGTTCTAATCCATTGTATTTGAACATCTTCATCAAACCTGGTATACTGAAGCTGACTTATGTTAGGAGAAGGGAGCAGCACTAACTCACACAGAAGTTTCTGTTGCCCTTACAGGGGATTGTTAATCGTCTTTCCAGTCTCTTTGCTGGAAGATCCTTTAAAGTTTCAACTGTGAATTGTGGGTCTCTCCATATTATTGGAAATGCCTCAGCCTGCCTGGATTTTCACTTTAAAATTATCTGGCAAAGGCCCTCTTAAAAAGAAAATAAAAAAAAGGAAAAAGAAAGAGGGAGGGAGAAATTCAGTAGTATTTAGGAGACAATAACAATGCCTGGCAGCCTTTCTGACTGGCAAAAACACTAACATAAAAAACATGAAATATGATCACACCATGCTCTGTTTTTTGTACAATTGTAATCCCCTTTTGACCTCAGTACAAGAGTTTACTAAGTCCGTTTATCAGAAAGAAATGACTGTGGCATGACTTACAAACATGTATCCCTTAAAACATGGTTTTGAATAATAAAACATGCAGTCAGGATTTATGATGCCTATGAGAAAACTATTTTATCGTATTTGCTGAATTAATTCCAAAATTAACATTTCAGACTGTTAGTTCATAAGTGAAGAAAATACTTTTTCTAGCTTTCTTTCAATGAAGCTACTGGCATAGCTAAAGTTGCTGGCACATTGTTTGCCAGCTAGATTTTTTCAACTTTGTAACTCAAAGTGAGCAGAATGGAAAAAAAGGCTGAGCTTTTACTTCCTGTTTATGAAATCAAGCTGTCTGTTAGTAAGAGGACGGAAGTGATTTTGTAGGCAGGTCTTACTCTTTTGAAGATAAAGAATTCATCTAGAATACTGTAACCTAAATATCACTAAAATCACTAAATCACTAAATATCACTAAAATATCACTGTATCTGAACAAAGGAGCTGCAAGCCATTGCATTAATTGCATCCTGTTTTAAAAGTATTGGTATACTATAACCTGCTGGCAGAACAGTAAACTGTACACAGGCTTATTAAAATATTTTTTTCTTAAACAACACTGTGGTTTCAAACAGGATCCTGTTTTATTGAAAGCTACTTGTCATGAAGTGCAGTCACTGAACACTATCGTTGGTCTCTGTGCAGACATGAACAGAGTACTGACAACAGCTGGAACAAGAACTTTTTGCTTTGCCTAACATCATCCTCATCCTAGCATTACTTTAAAAATTTTAATGAGTATTTTATGAACTCTTTCTGGCTGTCGTAGAAACAAAAATGAGTATTTCACATGAACAGGACTGACATTACACGGGCGTTTTAGTGTAACAAACCACACAACAGAGAATGAAATGGTGTCCACTGCTGTGGCAGCCAGGAGCCACAAAGAGAGTAGCCCAGTAGCATACCTTCAGTTCTGAAAGCAAATAGCACCTCAGTTATGTCTTTGCAGAAAATCTATTTAGTCTTCGGAGAATGGCTGACTGTCCTTAGCTTAGTGAGGATATAAGGCAACCCCTTTGCCTGTAAAGCAGATGCAAGGTATGTAGGCAATAGACAGCGCTAGTGTCTCAGATTTCATAACACAGTGATATGTTGCATCTTCAGTAACACAGAGAGAGATACCTGTCACCAGAAGCAAATTACAGTTTCATTGCCATGACAATATGATTTACAATGTCAGCATATATAGAAACAGAAAAAGCAGCAAGGAACTGAGGATGGTACTGGTAAATTAGTTGAGCTGCTAATAATTAAGGCCATCACAAAACCCTCAAACTGAAGTCTGGAAGAAAGGGCTTTATGCCATTTGTGAATTACATGCCTACCTAGACAGTCCTTTTTGCTTTGCTACACTTACATTTTGTTACAAAGTAGAAATACCTATTTACTGTGGAGAGTCTAGAGCTTGTTTTGTTGCAGTCAGGCCAAAATGGATTGACTGGATAGGATCTATTATATTTTATGAGATGTGTTACAGTGGAAGTCATGCTAGAGAAGCAGTCTGGAGATTTATTGAGAAACTTTAGGACAATAGAAACCTGTGCTGGCAGGTTAGCAGAACTGATGATACAACTATATTTTAATGAGTTATGTCACATCTGAGCGACATTGCCTAGCCACATAAATGTTCCTTGCCTGCTAAAAATGGGAGGTAAAATTTATTTTTCATCACTTTTAGATTAACTCAAATGAAGTAATGAAGATGGTCAAAGTGTGCACAGTTTTCATGTGCAGTAGTTCAAAAAAGTACATATTAGCTGACAGCCAGTAGTTCATTAAGCAACCTTAGCAGGCTCTGTCTGTGCCTAAATAGATACACTTCAAAGGAAACACTACCTCGGTTTTGATAGTGTAGGCCCTTTCTTTTATCACCACTCTGTACATGAGGAAGTGAGGCAGAACACCAATGATGTGTTTTTCCTGAAACTGAACAGGGATTCCATGTGTGAACCAGGAATTAAGCCATGGGACTGTCAAGTTGGATGGCTGGTAGTGCAGATATTTACTATCACAGGTAACACTGCTTCCATGTGTTGCCTGTAAAATAGCACATGACTGATTTCCTTCTTAAAGCAATGCTTTTCAAGAAGTATTCTACATATATAAGCAGCAAGGAACTATGCATTAAGACTTGTAAGAAAGCAACTCAGAATAATATTCTGGCCTGCAGGCATTGAAGCTGATCCTGAGATTAATCCTGATGTTACTATTAAAACCCATTCAATCAAATTAAATGCTACTTTATTTGTCCTTACCCTCTCTTTTGTCCTTTCTGGCAGATGACATTCGATCCTTCTATCTTCTTCAATATTTTGCTGCCACCAATTATATTTCATGCTGGATATAGTTTAAAGAAGGTATGTGTCTCTTATATTACAAAAGTGACTGAATGTGGTTGCTACTTTGTAGATCGAACAGGCCAGTGACAAAGAGTTAGCAATTGTATTTCATGGGAAGAACTTGACAGGAATGGAATCAAATGAGAGATGCGTGGACCTCATTGTGTTCCCTTTCTGCGTCTGTGCAAAGATTTGCCTGTGCGGTTTATAACACTTGGGCATTCCTGTTTTCAGAAAAGACCACTTTGAATCTGGTGACACCACATGTAGACAAGCAGCCTGTCTCTGTTTTATGTACTGCATGATCAAGACTTCATTCAAGGAATGGGGTTATGGGACTGTTTGCATCAGATACTTTCTGTTATGATCCTGAAGCATCTGGCTGGATACATAAAAGAGGGAATTTCAGTGACATTCCATCTTTAACTGTCTTTTCCAAAATAACTGATGTAGCCTATATTGTTTGATCTTATATTTGAAATATGTGTTGTTACAAATGGCACTTCTAGATGCAAGGTTTCAACTTGGTCTAAATGTTCTTTTATTGACTGCATTACAAAGGACTTTTTTTCAAACTTTCTTCCCCAGAGACACTTTTTTCGTAACTTAGGATCAATTTTAACCTATGCCTTTTTGGGAACTGCCATCTCCTGCATAGTCATAGGGTAAGTGAATGCTTTCTGCTGTAATTGCTGAAGACATTATTAGTGCTTGATATTTTTTTTTCAATTAAAAACTAAACTGTAAAAAGAATTGCATGATCAATATACTTCACAATTTTTGTAACAGATAAAGTAATTACTTATCAGGGAATACTGAGATGGAAAAGACAAAACTCTTGGATAATAAGAACTGTCTATGACATTTAAGAAGTTGTGTCCTTAATTTCTGGTCTGTGATTGATGTAAGCACAAACTGCTTTCTACAACCTGTAGCTTTAGCCATCTGTCCTGAGATATAGAACTATCCTCTTGGTTGAAATTCCATGCTTCTAACCAGAATTCCTCCTGGAGGAGAGCAGATCTCTTAACAGAAAAGGAAGGACTTTAAAGCTCAAAAGAGGAGGAACATATACCTACTGACATATATGTAAAATAACTGGAGTAATTTCAAAGGCTAAATGAAACTTTTTAGTTGAAAATTATGCAAAAAGCCTCAGTCTGGAGCTATGTGTAAATTTAGCCTAGATATGATTAAGTGACTTCTGCAGAAAAAGAGGAAGGGAAAAAAGCAGAGGAAGGCAAAAAATCCTGGTTTATTTCTATACCTCCTTAGTGTAAAGCTTTTAATTTTGTTTCAAAAGGTGCCTAATTAAAGAAAAGATTTGCTAGTCAGAAATGTATTATATATTTCCAGGCTGGCATGATGTGAAACTTCTGTTTGTCTGTTTGGTTAGCTCAGTGAGAATTAAACAAACCATTTAAAAATCCTTTTGGATCTTAAAAGTGCATATGTTTCACAATATTTATGAATACCAAACAGACACTTCATGTTCTCATGTTCTGGGAAAATTCCTGATAAAGGTGAAAACAAATGACAAGAGTTGGATTTTGAATTGGGTGGATATTTGTGCCTGCACAGAGCCTGACTGAGAAAAGCGATGCACTGTTCTTGCCCGTGGAAGTGATGGAGCAGGGCTGCATATAAGTCAGTCTTGCTGAGAGGTCTTGATCTTGCTAGGATTATGTAGAGTCAAAAAGCCACAGAACTTTCTGGTGTTTAGGTTTTAGACTAGGAAGCACACTGCATCTTGTAGGATTTACTTGAGGTCCTAGAGCATGGAACTATGAAATGTACCATTTAAATCTCTGCATGATATGGAAAGATTTATGGAAGCATTTCAGGTTTTGTGAGGGTGCCTGAATTTAAAACTGGTCAAAATTCTGTACCTATGAACAGAACTTTCAAATTATGGAAGCAATTAATCTTTTATTTTTGTCTTTTCCCTTCCTTTACAATGGACTTTTAAGTAAAGATGTATGTGCTGCATCAAGGTATAACCTCCTTGCTGGCATTATTACAAGATGGAACTTTCTCCTTTAATGTAATTTTGATAACAGTAAAACACGTGACTGACCTATAACTCAGAGTTCAATGATTTTAAAACTGTTCTTTTATGGGTATGTCATCATATCTATCTTGACATCCTAGATTACTAATGATCAAGTAGCTTAGTAAGCATAACGTACCTGAGGCACTATGGCCATTAAGTGTTCCACAAGCTATGGTCACTTCAAATGTCAGGAAATTTTAGACTCCACAATGCAAAGGAATGTAAGCTCTGTCTGCGGCTGTTTCCCCTTCGTGTGAGAAAAACTGCTGAAGATCTATGGGGTAAGAAGAAAGTATACTTTTGATTTCAGACACAAATCTGCAACTCCAGAAGACAGTGCAACATGTGTCTCACTTACTGGAAAGGAAAAGCTTACTGTTGCTTCTTTTTCTGAAATTCTGCTTTCCTTGAGAAATGGCACCTCATCCCCTCACCTCTCCAATTGCTTGTTATCTTCTGGAGAAGGATGTGAGGCAGAGAGCTCTGGATCTTAAGGATCCTTCTTTTCTAATGGGAACAGGTATGGTGTTTTAGACACAGAATATAGAGGATTCCAAAAATGATGTAATTATATAATCAGAACAGTTCCCTGTCTGGCTGCTTGATGTCCCTACACTTAAACCACTCTATTCATTTCTTTGTGAAGCTCTACAGCTTCTGGTAGATCTCCAAAAGTACTTATCCACATGAAACATCAGTATCATAGCATTGTCATGTGGGGATGAGTGTCTGCTCACAGATTCATTTATCACAGCTAGGACAGCTACACCACTCATGTTTTTGTCCCATCTTTATTTGCTGTAACATACACCTCTGTATGACCCTAGCTTTTAGAGCTGCTTCTTTTCATACCCATTTATATATCCAATAGCACCCCTAAGGTTGCAATTATAAATTCAATAAAAAAATCTATATCCCAGTAACAGTTTGAGCTGGATGCTATCACATTACTGAGATAACAGTAGTTCTAGATCTCATTAGGACTCTTCCTGTGCTTCCTTGTCTTAGCCGTTGAACATTTCTCTCCTGTAATCCAATTGCTAATAGCTCTGTGAGACTGCAGAAAAGCATTAGGGCTGTCCAGCCCAGTGATGCTCTTAAACATGCATTTGGTTTATGAGCTCTGACATGTGTCATTGCCCTTTGTAAATGGAAAATGCCAAAGCAGCTTTGATAAGCTTGTTAAAAGAAACATAATATATTGAGTTTAGCCTAAATTCCAAATACTGTCATTTCTGTATCTGTGTTATTTTATCTAAACTAGAATAAATGCAGATAGAATCTACTATAGAAACTTCCTACTAGGAACAATTCCTATTAGCAATTCAAAGTTCAAGCCTATAGTCAGGGATAAAGATCTAAAGGAAACTCTAAGGTGGAGGAGTAAGCACTGAACAGCACTGGGCCTTGTACTGTGTTCCATACAAACCCTCAACCCCACTGAAATCATTGCAGATAAGGCAGTAATATATTCAGAATAGGCTTTATGTGAATGTGAAGTATTGTTATTAATGTACACATCAGGATAAGAAAGAGATAATGAGTGCATGAAGAAAGATGATATAAAAATTTTACTGAAGGGAACTAAAAATAAGTCCGAAAAGAAAAACATATCCTAAGAGAGAAGGCATGAATAGCTATAGTTGTTCTTACAAAAGAAAGGACAGAGCCCTAAGGTGCTTCTAGATTGCATTGCTATAGAGAAAGATTTTGTGCGTAGGTATAATTAAACACATGCTTACTTCTTATTATATATGCACAACATATATATATGTGCAGTACATCAATATACATAGGCTCAGATTCTGTAGCCTATGGATATCTGCAGCCTCTCATTGGATCTGTGCTCTTCCTGCCTGAGAAAATTACAAAGCACCCCATTGTGAACTCCCCCTTTGGGGATTGCTGTAGTGACAGGGTACAGCCTGTAACAAAGAAGGACCAGACCTCTCTTTGTAAACCAGAAACAGCTGGGAAATATCATTAATAAAGAACAGGAACATTATTTGCATTGTGCAAACTCTTTGAGTGCTAAAAAGTTGCCATGGAACACACTGATACAATGGTGTCTGTCTCCTCTTTGTAAATCTTTGCTTTTGTATGAAAGATTGTCTTCTGGCATCAAAAAGAGGAACTGTGTGAAATTTGAGTGAAAAGGCTATAATCAGATATTCCCACTGAGGACAGGGGAAAGAGGGGTAAGAGGGATTGCTTGTTTTAAGTGAAGAAAGTGCTGAAACATAATTGCTTTTAACTAAATCCTGCTCCAAGGAATGCCTGCCCATGTTAGCTGTAATACTGTCCTCAGCCACTTGACACACATACAAGTTATAGTGATTCCCAGGCTCTTGCAGCTAGGCCAAATTATGCCCTTTGCACCAAGTCTGACTAGCAAGGATCCATGCAGAGAGACTCCATGAGGGAAAGGAGAGATCACCCCTCTCCAAGCCGTATCGACTTTGCAGAATTGCTGAAGTTGTCCCCTTCATGGTGAGCAGAATCTGCTGACTCTGAGTCTGCGTGATATAGGTTCATATAAGATCCAGTGTCTCAACAGATCTTTTTTCTGCCAGTGAGAAAAGATTTTCTCTCCTGTCTCTTGAAGAATAGTGTGGGATGATCAGTGAGACAGCTCTTTACTCCTAGGAAGTCATACAAGTTAAGTCTCTCTGAGGCCTTCTCTGATAGAGGGTACACAGTCTCTTGCTGTAGCAGACTACTTGAGTTTCATAGAATTGGAGAATAATTTAGGTTGGAAGCAACGTCGGGATGTCTGCAGTCCAACCTCCTAATAAATGCATGACTGGCTTCAAATTTAAATCCAGTTCCTCAGGGCCCTGTGCAGCTCAGTTTTGAATACCTCCAGGAATGTGAATTCCACTGGCTGGCTGGGAAACCTGTTCTAGTCTTAACCACTCTCACTACAAAGATTGTTTTTCTGTATATCCAATTGGAATTTCCCTTTCTTTGTAACCTTGTAACCATTGCCTCTCATCATTTCACTATGCATCCCTTAGAAGGTGACTTCACCTTCTCTGTAACCACCTTTTAGTTGACGACAGCAGTTAGCTCCCCTCCTAGTTACAAGAGAAAGCTAAACTGCTTTTAATAAATAACTCAGTCCTTTGTCTCATCTCATACATCATGCCTATCAGCCCCCTAACTATCCTAGTAGGTGGATGGTTTCCTATCAGTCTTTTTTGTACTGGGGGTCCAAAACCGGACACATTATTCCAGATGTCACTTCACAAGTGCCAAGAAGAGACTAATAACTTTTCTTAACTTGCTCACTACACTTCCATGAACACAACCTGGTTTGCAGTTAGCTTTCATAGCTGCAATTAGGAAGTTCACTTCTGGCTCATGCTAGACTTTATATCCTCCAAGACTCCAGGGTTTTTCTGCACATAACTATGTAGCCAAACATGCTCCTATTGATGCATGTGGTTATTCCATTTTTGCAATATATATCTGGATATTAGCTGTGTATTGATGACTGTAAGTTGAAGAGCAGCACTGAGCTGACACTGCTCAGTGAGCCCATGAAAACTGGGCTGCTGAAAAATTAAATGAACATCCTCTCCCAGTGGCTTTTTTTGGTTTTTACCTTTTAGGAAGCAGCAGGGAGAAGGGCCCTATTACCAGTTTTGATAGAAGAGTGCTTAAGTGTTTAGAAAAATCTTGACACTATGGTAACAACCTATCAGAGCAACATATGAGGTACTGAATGGTAGCGGAAGTGGAAAGATTTGCATCTTAAATCCCCTTTTGAAATCATCTTGACTTCTTAGATCAGCATTCTCAGTGCCAGCCAGGGCCACGATGCCTATGCTCAAGACCACTGACTTTATATGATCTTTGATTCATTTTCACTTGGCTTCTCTCGAATTGCAATGCTAAAACCACATTTGAGATATTCAGAATGCAGCATGTTCACCGTCACTTACTCATATTTTTCCAGCCTGCCTAGTATGTTTGGCAATGCCTGATTTTTCTCGAATTTAAAGCTCTCTGAGCGTGCAACTGAAATAACAAATGTATTTGCAGACAACCTAGGTGAAGTTTTGTGGCTGCAGTGAGAATTTTGCTTGAATAAAGCTGAGATAAAAAACAGGATTTGGATCAGAAAATAAAGTAATTGTAGTTTCAAGATAGTGAATTTATGAAATACAAACAGCTGATAATATTGGTGTTAGGGAGAGTCATTCCAAGATCATCACTGTTTTAAGGGGAAAGGTGTAAGTGTTTATATTAGCTACTCAGTTTGCATAGCCTTCTCTGGCTGGAGAGGTAGGACTTCTCCATATTCCAACTAGAACGAAAGTTGGTTATTTTGGCCTGATTAATTCCAGGACAAGTCTGTGAGCACATGGATGCTTGCTTTAGAATAAGTCTATCAGATTGTTTCATGGTAATCAGTGCCTAAACATGAACTTCTATTTAAAAACAAAACAAAACAAAACAAAACAAAAAACCCACAGAAAATCAAAATATTTCTTTTGTGCATCTGTGTTTAACTGCAGTAACTAACAGTTTGGACAAAGAAGTCTCTTCTAACATTTAAAGTGTCAGGAATAAGTCATCATACTACAAGTAACATCATACTCGTTTCTCACATGCAGTCAAGAATCCTCTCCCTTGCCATTCCTCACCATTCTACAAATGAATATTCAAATGCTTGTTGCATATGATCACTAAAAGCTGATAATACAAAATAAAATAATATAATAATTTTCTAAATTCTTTCTTCCAAAACCTGAATCTTAAATGGTTTTGTTTGTAAACAGGAACAATTTTTTGTTTCTATACAGGCATAAATATATATAAATATAAATTTATAAGAGAGAAGGAAAGAAATATCAAGAAATATCAACCACTCCAGATATTTTTGAGAAAAAAAAGGTCCTGTGATTGGGTTTTCCATCATAACCTTTCTATGAAATTAGACATTTTCCATTCAAATGACTATGGTATCAAGATTCCATCATCATGTGAAAATATTTTTTCTTCACTCTTAACTGCACGCTTTCAACAGCCCCTCTTTGTGCCTGCTAAAGGAGGAAGGGATTGGCTGAATTAACAGCAGTGTTGCTAAAAAGCAGCAGTAGCAAGAAATGTTCAACTTCTCTTGACACAGTTTACATGGGTATGATGCATCCTGATTTAAGTATGCAGTAAATATTTAATTCTCTCATCAGTATACCTCTCCAATCATACTTCTACAGATTAGGAGACAAATTTCTTCCACTGTCATACCATTTGAACACACTATTTACAATTAGTCCTTTTTAATAGAAAAAACTAAAAAAGCCTTTCAAAACTGAAAAAAAGCATGACTTTTTATGTGTGTGTGGTTAATTAATTTTCTCCTGAAAAGTTAGCTTATTTTACAACCTTCTTCTCAACAAGTAGTTTGCTGTGGCCTTATTGTAACATGAGAGAGAACTATTGATTTACTGATATATTGACATATTTGCAGCAGACACAGGTTCCATCTCTCATTATGTGTTTGGCAGTGCACACCTCAGAGGTTCAGCATGCAAGAGTTTTGTTTACTGAGCACTGCATGACTCTGGGGATTTCTTTTTATTATTTTTTTTTTTCATTTTCATAGATACTGTGGTAGTTGGGCAAATGCTAGATGTGTGTTTAGTTACGTTATAGGTGTGTTCTATATTACTTTCTCAACTGAAGCTTAATGGAATATACAAACAGGATCTGCTGATGTGAAACAGTATTGAGTTTACAATCTGACTATTCTTTCTTATCTGAGGGCTCTAGATAGACTTTACAACTTGGAAACTAAATGCTTGTAGCTATGTGCCTCAGCAGAGCAAAACCAAATGTTATTTGGCTTGAATCTACTGTTCAGTGCTATGGGATTCTCCTGGATTTTGGAAACTGTGTCTGCAAGTAAAAAATGGGGCCAGGTTAAGGGTAGCAGAAAAAAATATCTCTGTTACAGAGCTCTCCATAAACTAAGCAAATATCTTTACAAGGATTATCTGCTGCTACACCACCTCAGCTCTTGCCTTCCCAGACGATCATTTTTTTATTAATTCAGAATAAATTTTTTTCTAATAATTTTCTCCCACCAAATGATGCAAAAAAAGCAGGTCCATCTTCCCTCCACACACCACCTGTAAATAGCAAATGCTTAACAACCCCACAGGCAGGAATAAGTAGACATTCATTTGAACATAGTATAACTTTTGTAATGATGGTGGTACCCTTTTTTTGGTTTTTGGCTGCTTTCATGTCCCATCTTGGAGTGAATTCAGGGGTTTTCTTTCAGTCCTGAGGCAGTATTGCACCATTTTTGCATTCACTTGAGGAAACTCAACAGGCATGGCTTAGCTGAAAAATCAAGTTAAGTCTCTCTAGAGTTCTCCAAAGAAAGTAACCTAATACCAAGCCTCAGCAGGAAAAGCATTGGTGTGTTTAGTTGTTAATGTGCCCCTTGGTGCCCCCATGCAGTAGCTTTGATTCTTTGGTCAGTCCAAATCAAAATAATTCTGTTGCAGTCTGTGGAGTTGCAAAGTGCAACTCACAGCTGCAGTTGTGAGGGATAGTTCCTGCTTAGCACTTTTGCCTTAAGGTGTTCTGTGAATCCAAAATGGGTTAGCAAAGTAGGAGTTTAAAGAAGCTTGAAAATATACACACACTATCATATCTGGATGTAGAAATTTTGCAAAGGGAGTAAAAAAAGGGAAAGGACTTTCTCATAGACATAACTCTGAGAGGGTTCTAACAGTTCTAAGTTATAAAGTAGTAAAAAAAGGCCTCTAATTTGCATTAATTCTCAGCCTATGGATAAGAAGCTGTGCTAAATCAAGACACTAATATAAAATAGTGTTTCCCAGACCACGAACACCCACACAGAGCTGAAAGTTCTTCCAAGAGTACTTTGATGCATTCAAGTATGTGTGTTACTGCAAGTTCAGTCAGAATTTGTAGCTATTTCACAATAAACATCTGACATTGTTTACTGCAGCAGAGTTGATCATGCAGAAAACACGGTTTTTCTTCTCATAAACAGATGTGGTGAACAGCAGGGTGTAATTATTTGCATCTTCCAGAAGAACCGCTCAGCATACTAAAGATATTTAAATAATTGTATTGTAGGGAACACTAAAGGTGTGGGACTGCAAAGACAAACAGAACCTGGAATACCAGGAGACTCGTCAAGAGGATGTTTAGTTTGGTACTTGATACACAGTAGGTTCTCCAGAAACCCAGCAAAAAAATTAAAGCATGCATTCTTCTGAAAAATGTGCAAATGGCATTTACTGCAAAATAGGAAAATAGTCAAGTCCAGATATTTCCCAAGAAGAAACCCCACACTGGAGGGAAAAGTTTGTTTGGGGTTTTCTTGTTTGGTTGGTTTTGGAATTATTTTTAACAAAGTTTCTTCCAAGTTGCCTTGGAAGTTGAAGTTTTTTACTGCAAGAATGAATACTTTTGGATAGATTTCCTAAAGTCTTTTTCCCTGATCTTCATGGATCCTTTAAGAATTGACACCCAATGTGGTGTCCAAAGATTGCCATCCCCTATTTTTCTGGCTATAGACCACCCCTACACCTATGAAACCCAGCTTCCTTGGCTGCAGCATCATTTGGAAGTCACAAGATTGCAAGACTACTCTCGCAAACTCTATATTAACTTTCAGGGAATACATCTTTATAGAGACGGTGAAATGAAAAATATGCATTCCTTCTGGCCCTATATCCTGACAGTCCACTGACATTCTCAGAAGTGCCTGCCCTCTTCCCAGAACAATTCCAGGCTACAGAGGAGATGAAAGCAGGAGAAGGAGGTATACTGACTCTGGTATATTTATTCTTTTTCCATCTCCTACAGATATTCTTCCACACTGCATGAGAAACCTTCACACAAAGCATGTGACTGAGGAAGATATCTCTGCTTCAGCCCATGCTATGCATTGCTTCAGGCCATACATAACTGTATGGCTTTGCTAGGTAGTGAGCCATGACATGCTTCCTTCTGAATCGAGATGGGCAAGGACATGACCTCTGTCACGTACATAGGAATTTGTGAATTGGTTGCAAAGTGCTTTGAGCTGCTTCAGGGTGAAAGGTGTAACAGAAATTGAAAACAGAGGAGGAAAATCCTGTTCTACTTCAGTTGCATGGTGCTGCCTGCAACCTTTAGTCTCTTCAAACTGACCAGTTTACTGTTAGACAGAAAAAATGCTGACCAACATTTGGAAGTGTATCGGAAGTAATTCATTGGTGTGCTTGACTTGGAGCAGAATCAGAGAAGGTGACACACATCTACCTGCTACCTTGAAAATTTCATAATGAGCCAACTCAGAGGATGCTTTGTTCACCCCCTCATCACCATTTTACATATCCCTCTTCTGAGCCTATTGATCAAATTGTACACTTGCATCTTACCTGTCTTTTATGGAGCACAACTGCTATTAGGCTGAAATGTTTTGTAAATGCACCAGCTTTCATGATGGTTCTGGGATAGATGCTACACTCGGTGGAGGCAGAACCTACAAAGCTGGTCTGATCAGATAGTTAGATACTCCACACTGAGAGAGAAATGATATACAAAGCTTTTCTTCAGCTCTTAGTTGTTTCTGAGTATTAAGATGACAATGAGCCATCTAAGATATTTCCCTAGTCTTAGCTTTCTTCTTAATACTTTCTGTCTGAGAAGAAACTCCATTACATTTGATTCCATATTGCATACATTTGGCTGTGTAGATAAACTGCAGCAGGTCCAGTGGATGGCCACCAAGATGGACAAGGCCTGGGACATTTGCACTGTAACAGGAAGCTGAAGAAACTGAGCTTGTTTAGCCCAGATAAGAGAGGCTTTGAGGGGAGGTTACCAAGAAGAGAAAGCCAGGCTCTTCACAGCAGCACGTGGTGGGCGGACAAATCGACAGATATAAATTGTAATTTTAAAAAGGTTTGACTTGATAGAAGCAAAAACTTTTTCACCATGAGGATAGTCCAGCATCAGAACAGGTTGGCCAGAGATGCTGTGCAATCTCCATCCCTGGAGGTTTTTAAGAGCTAAGTGGCTAAAGACCTGAGCACTCTTGTCTGATCTCCTAGCTCACCCTGCTTTGAGCAGGAATTTAGACTAGAGGTGTCCTGTGGTCCCTTCCAACCTAAGTTAGTCTACAATTCTGTGATGCATAATAACACACACACGCAGAACATATTCTACCCCTAGTCCATTCCTTTCGGCTGTTTTGTACATTCAACTTTTTTCCCTCTTTTTCTTTTGATCCAATTATCTTAGTTCCTATCATCCCATACCCAACAATTAGCTTCCCAGGCAGTTTTTCTTTCTCCTTACCTTTTTTAAAATATGGAGTCTGTAATAAAAAGTCTTACTGAAGAAAAATGACTAGGATTATTTCACATTTTGCTGCAGAAAGGATTTTATGCATGAAGATGGCCCTTTAAAATGCTAATTAGTCTCTGCTCATACCCAGCTCCATACCCTAAAAAGGAAAAATCACTTTCATTTCTGTAATGTGCTGATTTGGCACTTGCTTGCTTTTTGCACCACCACCTCTCCCCAGCTAACCTCCCTCTCTCTGAAGCTTAGCAGCAAACAAAATCAAAATGTTAAAACACCTCAGTCTCCACTCCTTTTTGACCTCTCCCTTGTTGGAACCATGGGTGCTTTTATCTGTTATGCAGTGCTTATGTGCACACTGCAAATTTTGAGCAGGATGATGTCACTGGTAAAAAATACTTGGTCTGTAAAAAAAACAATGACTAACAGTTAAACTCTGCAACAAGAATATAAGGTCATATATAGCCACAGTGACTGACCTATATACTGCACCTTTTTGTAGCCTGCTTAGGTTGTGTGAGAGGATTGCTATTACTAAGACTGAAAACCAAAACAAATAAATTTTAATTGTTCATCCTCTTTTCAGCCATCCTTACAATCCACTCAGTGGTGAAAATAAGGAAAGACTCCTTTTGCTGTGGAATAGGGATTATTTTCAGAGTTCTGTTTGCCTATTTGATTTAATCCAAATGAGAGTACACATCGAAACATTAGGTGCTATTTGATTTTGGGAGGGGAAACTGTGTTGATGCAATCTCTATGGAACAGAAGAATCATAAAATGAGATTAGGAAAGCAGAGGAACATACATGATGTTCAGTCTTCTTGCAAATCCTGTCATCTGCTTTAAGCAGTTGCCCTCCATTGTTCATTGGGATATGGATACAGCTGATTTCAGTTTCTCTCCCTTCAAGCAACATTCTGAGTGAGATTGCTCTTCATGACTCATTTGTCATAGCCATTTCATAATTTAGGATAGGATTGATCTCAGGTCCAATCCCCTGATGGAAACAAGACTAACTTCAAAAGTTAGGGCAGGCTACTCTGAGCCTTGTCCGGTCAAGTTTTGAATGCATCTCAGTATCCATCTCTGAAGAACAGCATTAGTAACCAAGTGCCAGCTGGATTTCAAAGCAACATTCATGACTTTTTGAGCGCAGCAGGAGAGTCAGTTTTCCATGGTGAGTAATTTGATTTAACCAGCTTTCTGCAGTATTCCTATTAATGCTGTCTTATCTGGCCCATACAGAAATCTGTAATTTGTGCTATAGCATAGGATTATTACATCTCTAACCTCTCTACTACATAGGCCGTCTCATTCAAAGATGTTAAAATGCCTTTTTAGGCTCGGCTTGATTTCTAGGAAGCAGAATATTGCTCTCACTTTAGATGTGGAAAAACACACATGCTGACAGGTTAAAGGATGTGACTGTTCACACAGTGCCAGTGACAGATCTGGGAGACAGCTGCGCAGCCCCATGCCCTGCTCGAATCACTGGGCTGCGGCACACCATTTCCTGTACAACCGCAAGTATCTGAAAAGCACTTTTTTGCTATCACCATTCAGGTGACTCAAAAATTCACGTACTATGGAAGAGAGAACAGCCTCAGTGAGGCCAGCATCAAAGCACACTGCCAGAACCAGAGCGCTTACAGACGTAGCTGGGTTACTCAGGGTCTGGTTTCCTGTCCAAATCACAATCCCTTTCTGGCATCTTCCCAAACCAGCCCTCTGCTGTGGCCAAAAGGAACATTTGTGTTTGATCCCGAGTCAGACATTCAGCGCAAGAGCCTTACTCATGCTTTTACTAAGACTCTGAATGGTCCCGTTTTGCAGTTGAACCTTGTCATATGTTTAACACGCAGCACGTGTGGTTGGACTGTTTGTAAGCTCTTTTCTCTGTTAAAAATACAGACCCGTCACCATTTCTTTCCACACGCGTCAGAGGAGAGGAAAAAACCCGCATCTTAACTACTCCCAAAATACAGGCAGGCAATGAGAGAAGCAGCAACCAGAAGTACGTAACGACAGGCAGCATCCAGCACTGCAGCGAGAAAGAATGAAAATACCGCACACTCGTGGATGGGCCGGCTGCTCGGGGAACCCCTGCTCGCCCCGTCCCGGGGGCCCCGTTCCCCTGCCGCGCCGACCCCGCCGGCGGCAGCGCC
>JAOXNO010000052.1:16910586-16971695 GCA_028565335.1 Limnodromus scolopaceus
GCTCCGCCCGCGCCGCTCCTCTCCGCGCCCCGCCGGCAGCCCCCGGCCGCCCGGGCGGAGCCGCTTCCCTCCGCCCCTCCCTCCCGTCCCCGCCGCCGTTTGTCGTGTTCGTGTGGCGGGGGGGCGGCGGTGACTCAGAAAGCTGGTCGGAGCCCGGGCGGCAGCCCTGCGCGGCATCCCGCCCGGGCCGTCAGGGAGAAGAGCAAGGTTTAGCTCAACTACGGAGCCCGGGTTTCCTCGGCACTCCCTGTGAGCTCATGTACACGGCTGGGTGGGGAAAGAGGAGAGGAGAAATGTCAAGCAGAGCCAAAGGCAGGTTTTGTGTTAGTTTTTAGATTATTAAAGAAAAATATTAGGGACGGAAATAAGCATTTCGTTTTATCTCTAACAAAACTTTTTTTCCAAAGGCCTGGTTTCTCTTTAGAGCTCTTCTCTAGGTTAGTGTTGGGGGCACCTATCCTCATGGTAGCCCTAGTTTGGGGGCGTCCAGAGTCAGGATAACTGGAGTGAAGTAACACTCCCAATTCCAAATCAGGAAGAGCCAGTGCCAGCTCTCTTGTTTACTGTGCGGTGGGAATAGCTTCCAACCTCTGCTGGAGCCAGGACAATCACTTCTCTTTTCTCCAACTTTGAGCGCTGGTTGTAAGGGTACACTACAAATTGCCAAACAAGCATCATCCTTTACAAGTCACTCTTCAAGCACTGATCTACCCAAGGATTCTGAATAATGCAGTAAATTAAACAATTCTGATGAACTGTTATTAGAAAACTAGACATGGATATGAAGGAGTCTTTTAGTTAAAATTGTTGTTCAGTATGCTCAAATGCCAGAATGTTAATAATCAGTCTGATTTTCAAATGTTTTCACTTAGTTTTCTGAGTATGGAGACTTAGTTACTGGAATCATGACACAATGATTTAAGGACATCAAACAAAATTACATGAGTTATGGGAACACTTGCAGGATTGGAAGTGACTCAGAAGCCTGAACTAGTTGTTGCAATGCCCTTCTAGTAAAAGGAATAGACTACAAAACCCATTACAGTTGCAACCTCTCACTGGCAAATTGCAGCCTCATTAGTAATCTTGGCAAGATGACGGGGGTTTTACATTACTGATCCTCTTGTTAGCCCCTCAAGTGTGTGACTGAAGCGCTCTTCTGGGAGCAGTTTGTGGAAGTGAATGTTGTAAATATATTTCCTTTATAGGCAAACAGATGCTCTCTGTCTTTGGGGCTATCAAACTGGCACATTCACGAACACACAACTCACTTAAAAATAAATGGGAAGAGAAGATAGTAGTTAAACCTGCCAAAAATTAAGATCTAATGATAATTGTAAGCACATAAATTTTGTCATATTTTCCCAGTGAGCCAAGATACATAAAGTAACTTCTCCCTTTCCTCACGAAACTATCTCTTCAGTAGAGTGGATCACAGAATCATAGAATGGTTTGGGTTGGAAGGGACCTTAAAGATCACCTCGTTCCAACCCCCCAGCCATGGACAGGGACACCTCCCACTAGATCAGGCTGCTCAAAGCCCCATCCAACCTGGTCTTGAACACTTCCAGGGATGGGGCATCCACAGCTTCTCTGGGCAACCTGGGCCAGTGTCTCACCAGTCTCACAGTAAAAAAGGGCAATATCAGTTGTTATCAGACCGGTTGTAGGTGGTCCTGTTCATGTACTCCACTAATACAAGAAATATAGGAATAGGTCTGCCACAAGTGTCCACAAGCACTTCCTCATGTGTTCCTCACATCTGAAAGCAGATGTGAGGTATACAGTAAAGGAGAATTATTATCTCTTAACTATGTCTGGGAGCTAAGAAGGTAGCAAGGCTTTTTCCTTGCTGGTAGAGCGGTTGAGTAGGAAAAAAAAAAAAGTAACAGGTAATAAAGCCAAGATAACAAACCAATGTGCTATTAGAATAGCAAGGAGAGTGTCAACGGGTGATCAAAGCTCATTGTGAGAGAAAGGTATCTTTGACTTCAATATTTGCCCTGAGAACAGGTGTCTGTTAGTAAAATCTATAGGGCTCAAATACATGTCCATACTTGTTAGGGTCTGGCCAGGAGAAAATGCAACCTAATAGACAGACCAGAAAGGGTCACCCAAGGTTCATAATCTATTCAGACTTCATTCCTTCAGAGTATTCACCCTCATTCTCTGGCTGAATTGTCAATTTGTAGGCTTTCAGTGCAGGGTAGAGACAAACAGCTGTTGGGCTCTAAAGGTAAAAATGTTCAATGTAATGCAAGGACAAATTCCAATTTTTCTCATAGCTTCTTTGAACCAGACTTTTCTGTCCTTAAGTTGACTTGGGAAAGCCGTGAAGCATCCTGGCAGGCTACTCCTACATCAATAGAGCACACTGGTATCAGTTTAACACATTTCCCAATAACTGCCCACAAATGGTTTATGAAGGACAAACAGTTCCACAAAGCTTCTCAGATGACATTCCCCCTGATTAAAGAGCCTCAGGAATGGGCTGAGGAGAAGAAAACGCCACACCATGAGGTTAGCTTGTTGTGGGCTGTAAACAAGGCGATTGTAGCCACAGATTCTTTCTCCTCTGTGTTCTTCCTCTGTTCATTAGGTACTGGCCTCTGGGTGGCTTCTGCTTTGAAAGAATTAATTATTCAAACTCTGTCTACATATCTCTTTTCAACAACAACTAAGGCCATTGTGTTACAAGGACAAAAACCTTTGGTGACAGCCAGGACAGATGGCTGAAGCCAGGCAACGCATTTCAGAGGTGTGCCGCACCTCTGTGTTATCAAACCTGGTTTTATTGGCAAGCCTTATTATCTTTGATATTTTAATTGAAGTACCACACTTGAAGATATTCTTGATGATCAAAAACCTCATATACAATTATTTTTAATGCCTCATTATGAAGAAAAACTGGAAAACATGATCCAACTGCCGACTAAAAGCTGAACAATCCAAAGAATATAAACTATGTCATTTAATAAGAATTTTGTTTGAGAACTTATTAATTATCTTTTGGTGGTTTTTTACCATCATGCAGATGGAAACACTTCAGTGTTATTCAGCCAGTATCCCTGCTAGAGTTCTTCCATAGTGATACTATATAAGACCCTATTTCAAGGAAATATGTAACAGTGCAGTGCCAAGATGCTGTGCTGAGATATTTGTGCCTTCATATTTCCTTTTCTGTGGGGCTTTCTGCCTCTAAAAACACGTCTGACTTACTTTCCCCTCTTTTTCTCACTACTTTGATCTGCTTGATCATTGTAGTCTAACCCATTCTTAATTTCCTCTTGCTATCTCATTTTGAAAGCCTCCTGTATGATTTCCAGTTGATAAAATTGCCACTGGGATGCCCTTTCTCTTCCTTTAGCATTGATCGTCATCACTCATGAACAGATGCTGGGGAGGCAGATGATCTTTTCAAATGTAGCAAGGAATACTAGGAGGAGAGTGCCTGGAGGCAGATTCAACCACTTAGAAGCACATAGTCACACACCGTGGTGTTCGCTTCCTTCGGGTAGGGAGGGGAGTGAGAGCTGAACATCAAAGTGCAATGGAAATGTAAAATCCTTAGTGCTGTGATTCCTCCTTTCATCTGTGCTTTTTCTCCTGGAAAGGTGTTGCAGACAGCTCTGCTTTCGATGCCACTGAACAGATTCAAGCTCCACTGAATTAAATGCAGCTCCTGGATCTGTTTTTTATCCTTTAGAAGTTCTAAAGCTCACTAAAATTAATTTGAGATTGAAAATATTTTCAATCAGCAAAAGCAGGTACAAGTCTTTCTAGGACAAACAAAGCTCATGTATTCTTCAGGCTCAAGCTGCAACAGAGCAGGAAAAACGGGGAACAATCCATCCTAGAGGATTCCTGAGGCTGGGTGAAAGTCATACGCTGCATGGTAGCGATAGATTGGCTTCTGTGCCAGAAGCTTTGGTGCAGAATCCTGCCTGTCCTTTTGACGCTGTGTCACATCCCAACTGCAGTCAGCTGAAGTATTTGAAAAAGATGTGGCAAACAAAAAGTACCAAATTTGTACTTGGAGCTCCCTTACCGGGTTTGTGCTGGGAGCTGGGAACACCCCACAACCAAGCTCGTTTAACATTTTTGAAGTAAAAGGCTTCTGGAAGATAATCAGACCCACTTCTTTAGTTATGCACCCCAGAAAACACAATTTGCTTCAAAAAAAGGTTTTAACTCGGTAAAATGACTGACTGCTGCTTGGGTAGGGTTTGGACAGCAGAGGGTGGCAAAGCGCAGTTCACAAGTGGTGGGGGGTTGCTGGTGGGCGCTGGTGACTGCCCCCCTTGCAACCTGGGCTCCGTGCGGCTGAACCGGTATTTAACATCCATTTCCAGTCTTGAGGCTTCCTCATCTATCATGTGGGATCAAGATTTATTCCCTGATCTCTTGTTGCTAGTGCTATTGCTTAACTGCAGACAGCTCTGCTGTGCTCTTCTGTCTTGTCTTTCGTATTCTGTTTGCTTTTTACGGTATGTTCAGTGACTAGAAAAAACATTGTCATCGTTATTTCCTTGTACAGCCCAGATGTCTGTTGACTTCAGAAATTGTTTCATAAGTATGGGTAAATCTGTAAGGTCTCTAATCCTTGCAATGCGCCAAAAGATAGACCAGTTATTACTGTACAGGAGAAATAGCTCTGAAAAAAGAAGGCTGGGTGCATGCACGTGTATAAAAACTAAAATGTAATATAAAAAGTATGATGTGCAAGTTAACATAGCAAGAACTCCAAACTGAAGGAAGCAGCGATCTTCAGGCCAATTTTTAAAGTTTTGTCAAGAAATTCCAGAAATACTAACTTAATTACTTGGAGTTGTACCAACAAGCAGTCTAAGACAACTAATATTTACTTATTTCTGAAGCACTTTTTACTTTTGTGACTTTTGTCACAACTTCTGTGACAAACAGTTGTGACAAGACGTTTGTGAATAGTCTTAAAAATTTTTCCCATCTGTGGAGGCCTGGCCTGATTTGAGAAAGAATTCTCTAATGTGGTACGAGCAGTATCTCATGAACTGTGGTTCAACCTCTGGTACAAACTGCTACTGGCGAGCATTTTGAGTAATTGATTGTTCATATGAGATTAAAGTAAAAAAAAAAAAAAAGATATTTCTGCAATTTACAGCTTGTAGTGAAGTCTAAATAGATACTCTGTAAAACTGTGTTTGTGTGTTAAACAAATTTGGCTACACCTTCTGTCTAATATCAAAACCAAAAGTTACCATGGTTCATAACAGGCAATGGTCAGTGATATAATATCGGTTAACTTATATCAGTGTTCTCCCAGGAAGGGAATGTTCTTCAGTCTTGCTCATTTAGGAATATAATCTTTCTCTGATCTTTGAAGTGATGAAATGAAGGAGTAGACCATGGAGGCACAGAAATTAGAGCAAGAAAAGAGCTATTAGACCGTGTAGCTCATTATTCCGTCCCTAAAAAGCTACTCTGCAGTGCATTCTTGGGTACTTTGTCCAGTATATATAAAAACCTGGGAGCATGGAAATAATGAAGGAGCAATTCTAGTGTGCAGAAATGTCAGTCCTTTTCTGTCTGCTTTGATCCAGCTACAGGATGAAGCAAAGCAGTAATTGCTGCCATTACAGAGAACAAATCTATTTGCATTTCTACAGTGCTTCAGCTCTAGCTGTGAATGTCTAATCAGTCCTATTGCTGGAAAAATATTTTTCCAGCCTCTTGTCAAATCTATGTCTGATTGCAGTGCATTACTACATAGCCACTTAACTCCACCCATGTCCAGGCCCACATCAGTAGAGGGCTGTGGTGAGAATTTTTGAAGCCAGTGCTGTCATGTATGAAACATAATATAGCAGTGTCAGTGATTCAGTAAATATTCCTTTCACCTCTAATAGAATATTGCCCAGCATAACATACAAGGGTACCTGCGCTTCTAGAACTGTAAAATTCTGAATAATGCATGTATAAAGATCCCATTGCACACTTTTGCAGGAAAAGTGACATTTGCCTCAGTGTCCTTACTAGCTTTAGCTATAATAATTGCATTGCATTTTTCTCACCCAGACTTCCCCTACAGTTTTGATTGTAGGCTGTATTTCTCGGTCCCTGTTCTATGTGCTTTATCCACTGTTGACCGACTGCTACATTCTGTTGCAAGCATAACTGCACAATGTGACACATATTTATAAATTCACCCTGAATCTGAGTAAGTTGCACCTGCTTTTCTACCAATCAGTAGTGTTGTTCTGCCTTCACAAACCTGGAAATTGCAGGTCAGTTAAAGCTTTGTACACAGTTCTTGGGTCTGATACAGCCTCTTTGCTTCCATCACCTGGCACAGAAATGTTGTAACCTGACCAGGTTAAAGATCCTTATAGGAAAAGGAGGTGGCTGGAACAGCAGAGAACTAGCACGCTCTCACACTGCTCATGTGAGCAATGGACATGTGAGAGGTGAGAACAGATCATTTATTACTCTTAAGTTCCAGCTCTCCTTGATAGCTCTTCTTCAGCTGAAGGAGCCCTAATATACCACGTAAAGGGAAAATGTTGTTCAATCAGTTGTCATTAAAATTGGTGGAAAAAAAAAAGCCACCAAAAAGTGCAACTTGCTGTGAAAAAATCAGATTTTTCTCACAGGGGAAGTTGAGTTTGCTTTCCTCCTTTTTATTATCAATTAATTTATGTTAGTAAACAGTGTGTCTTATCAAGCATTGTATCACTTGGATTTGGGTTACTGATAGGCAAATGTTTATATCATTCATCTGGCAGAATTTTCATGCCTAGAAAAGGGGGCTCTTTCTCCAAGCTCTCTAAATACTCAAAGATCAATAAAATATACAAAACATATTCAGGGCGGTGTCAGGGACTGACAGTCATGCCCCACAAATAGCAATGGAAGTCCAAAGTTACTTGTGCAGTTACTCCGCATTTACACCCTATTGACAGGAATCAGTGTCTAGGAGAGATATTTAATCTGAGCAAGTGAGGAAAAGGAGACACAACAGTTTTTTAGTGTTATTTTCAGCCAGCCAAATCCCATATCCTTACCTTATTCACGTTTGTATTTAATTTGACATGTAATTCACGAGTTAGGCAAGTTACTTGTCCCCTGGTTTGATGTTTTTGCATACACATTTAAGAATTTTATCTCCCATAACCCTAACTCACTATGTTAGAGCTGTTCCAAAGTCAAAATCTTTTATACAAATATCTCAATCTTTTGTCATCAAAAACATTTATTCTTCATATATTTATGAAGTAAATTTTCCATGTGAAAGCAGCTAACACCTCACAACTGCATTTCCATTTAATCAATTTAATTACCATTCATTTGCCTCACCCAGGAAACATTTAAGGCAATTTTCCACTTAATGATTTCAACTAAAAGCTACAGTACTAGCTTTAAATTTTTAAGATTGTCAAACCTCATTCTGTAGAATAGGAAATTTTATTTGTTAAACTAGAGACACAACCATTATGAAGACCCTGTGACAGGAATAGCCTGTCCTGTAACTAGGCACATGCAAGCCTTGGACTTCAGAAAAGTGCCCTCCATGAGATGCCTCGAGTCGACCTGTCCTAAAGATGTTACTTCCACAAACTGTTCAGAAATGCTGTGGTAAAACTCTCTTTTATGCATCTGACTTGTGCCTGTGTAAGTCTTCTTAATCAGATCCTAGTGCTAATAAAGTAAAATACAGTTTTTCAGAAGGTTGTTCTGCCTGCAGGGGAAAGGAAATGAAAAACTGGAGAGGGAGTGAAGTAGATCTTGACACTTCTGTAGATTTATGCTAGAGGTTCAATCATATATCCTACAGGATCCTATAGGTTTATATCCTACAAACCAGAAGGAATAAGCAATAACTTCCACCTAATGCCTTCTACTAGCAATAACTAACCAAATTTCCTGGCAATTCCTAAGCTTAAACAGGACCTGTCCTGGGTACAGAATATACAGTATAGGTATAGCATGGGTATAGGATAGAGCCACAGAATGCACTGCTGTGAGGTTTGGGGTTTGTGCAGTATGAACTCCGTTAAAAGAAGAAACAAAAAATTCTACGTTAGGTGTTTTACAGGGTTAAGGCCTGAGAGGCAGAAGTTTATGGATCACTCTGGTATGGTCCAGATCTGACAAAAACCAGCATTCACTCTGAATATCTAGTATATTCTTGATAGCGTGGACATGAGATTTTCATTTGCATTGTCATTCACCTGTTTGCCATGAGTTAAGTAACAGTGTTTTGAAGCTCGTATCCTGCTGACTCATTCTGAATCATACCAGGACAAATACTTTCACCCTGAGAAGTTATTTACTGTCCTAGAAGATTCCTGTCTCTGAAAGTCTATCACACTAGTTTTGTGTCACATTAGACCTCTCTGTATTCAGTCATTCAGCCTGTTGTTCAGTTAATTATTTATTTTTTCCCAAGGAAACAAAAGATTGCATTTTTCACTTGACCAATGAATGTCATTGCGCATTAATACTCATATCCCTAGAAACAGCATCTAGTCTGGATACAAGAAATCTTGTCATTCTCCTCCATCCTTGCTTGCTGTAGCAAGGATGCTGTTTGAAAAATGAAACCAAGGTTAAAAAGTCTGTTAAAGGTTAGATGGGTTTCTTTTCCTGTCTACACACTTACAGGGATTCTGAGACTTTCAGAGGTCTAAATTTTCGATTTCAACTACTAAGGAAGAAAATTTGGCACAAGACTGAACCATGTCCCAAGAGGTAACCACACTCTAAACTAGAAATATGAAACTTAGGGTTGATATCCTTAAGTGACCCTTATTTCTATGGGAGACTGAACCAAGCCCAGGTAGATATCTGAAAGCTCTCAAGCTTTAGCAAGGTCCCTGTCTGTCCTAAAAACATTGAACTGTTTAATCAAAAAATACATTTTACATTTCAAAACTGCGCTATAAATATCCATCTGGGGTACCTGACAATCTCCACTTATGGTGTGGGTATGAATTCCTCTTTCTTTTGTTCTTGAGCACTTGTATCACTATTTGACTGAGCTAATCCAATAAAAATGCTAAAATGATTTCAAACAAGTTTCTCTGTAGTTCATTTCATGCCCTATTTTACAGCAGGTTATTCTCTAATCTAATTTGCATTATTCTGAAATCACAAACTGATCCTAATTATCTTTTAATGGTAATACAAGCTCATTTAATGGGAAAATCAGGTGTTCCTGTGAAAACCTACTACAACAGGTTCTTGCAAACGTAAGATCATGGTTTTTATGTATTTTGATGGGAAATACTAAATGAAAATATTTTCATATTTTATATGTAAAATTTCATATTTACACTGTATTTTTAAATGCAGGGCAAATTTATTTATTACTGTTTCAAATTTATTACTGTTTCAAAATCTTTGGGGGTTTTTCATTCTGAAATTTAGAGAATAGCTGAATTATTCATTAATTAATTCAGAGTGAATAATAACCAGAAGCATGAGTCTATCTTCCACAGAGATTGATAGCAGGTTAGCATTTAGCGATGTTTCTGTACTTGGAGAAGGAGTTCAAAATATTATTGGTTCTCACTTAACTCAAAATACTTTTCTTCTGAATTTCTGCTGAATCAGACTTTTTTTCCTTTTAATCATTCAAGTCCACAAGGTTTGAAGACTTTCCCTAGACAGGTCTTTTATACTAACATTCTCAACTGTCTTGAAAGCTATTTCTGAAAGTAGGATTCTGCTGTTACATGGAGTCCTGAAGAAAACTCAAATAAAAGTTTTTTGACACAGGGAATGTTCCTGAGGTTGAAAAGAAAAGACAAAAGGATCCTCATGTATCCCTCTGCCAATATAATAATGAGGTAATACTCAAGGATATTAAAGGTTAGCACATTTGAAGCTGATGAAAGGTGAAGAAAACTGATACAAACTTTTGTTCTTGGTTGTAGCTAATCTGTGATACCTAATGCTATCAGATGTTGTTAAAGCCAGGGATTTAGCAGAGTCTTTACTAAAAGTCAGACATTTATATTGATAATAAGATGGGATTAGGGGTCTTCACGTTTCAGAATACAGAGCACTCGCTTAGCTGAGAACTAGAAAGAAACTTCTCTTATAGATGGTAATTTTGCAATGGGTTGCAACAGGTTTTCTTGAACTTATAAAAACTCTTTGAATGTTTTGACAAGGCTAAATTTTTCAGTATATTAACATCTTGTATGTAAAGAAAGAACCTTGCATGTTAAAATTGCTATAATAATGATAATCTTTGAAGTAACTCATTGGTGAACTGAATTCATTGCTGACTGAATGAATTAGCAAATTAATTAGTGAAATCTGGTTTACCTGACACCCTGACAGACTTGATATTGATATTTTAGTTTAGTATGTGACAACAGTTGTATAATCTGAGAACTCAGAATAATTGATATTTAATTACAATGTTTTTAACTCCTGCAGGTAGTACCGTGTCACTATCTTATTTTCCCTTTGTAAACTAGGTATTTTCAGTTCTCTTTTCACAGGGAAGTCTCTTAGTGTCACTAATATTTTTCTTAGAATTCCACCACCTTCTGTACAACAGTGATTTAGGCATTTTAAATAATCTACCATTATTGTACCTGGAGAATTTTATATTTATGTCTGCTATTTTTTAGATTTTCTTTTTACTGTCATGAGGGTATCTGTCTCAAAATCTGCATGTAAGATTCTTAATTATTCAATATCTATCAGAGATTCTCTCAGTTAATAATACTGAGTAAAGTAAATCTTGATGTAATATTTAAATCTTTGTAGTGCAATAAAATATTCACTGGCACTATGATCTGGACACAGTACAGTTGACAGTGTTTCATGGCTCATTTGCCCAAGTAATTACGAGATTTTAGTCATCACTCAAAGATCAAGTGCAGCTTTTTCATTGCAAAGAGATTCAGATTTTTGTGTATGTAATGCATAATGCCTCTGATTTAAATGGAGGTCAGGAACACAGGGATCTTAAAGCTATGTTATACTCATTAGAGGAATATTAAAAACACGTTAAATAATATTGTGCAATTGTGAGCTGTGGTGAATTGTTTTGTATGTCTTTGATGCAAAATGTTGTAAAACTATAGTACAGTAAGGGCTATTTGAAAGTCAGTGTGAAAATAGAGGTTGTTTTTTTTAATAAAAAAAAACCAACCTGAAATAACATTTATTGACGGTTTCCAGCTATGTTTGGTGACCTCAACTAACTTTTCAGCTCATGTAGGTTGACACCTTACTCCCTTTTTTTCACTTGTACTTTGCTACATTGTTAGCAATGCAATCTACTATTGCATCCTGAAAATTTGAACCCGGGCAAAATGGTTTTTCCATTTTAAAGGAAAGCATCTCTATATCTCAATAGATATTTTCTGTGGCCAAATGTGCTACAGAAGACTAAGCGAAATAAAATTCATAATGACATGTAGCAATTCTTTACTTTCTTGAGCATGACTCCATAGGAGGTTGTTTTTAAGTAAGCGAAAGCTCAGACATTCGGGCTTTCCAACCACTCTGGCGTTCCACATGGTCTCATTTAAGCCAGTCCCAAAGCACCAAACACAAATAGGGTTGGTCTTTCCTAAAGCCAAAAAGGCTGTGCTTCCTCAGGAATGACAGCCTTGCAGTTGGGTAGAGACACAGCAATGGGCACAGCTCCAGCAAACACAGTAACCTCTGAGCTTGCTTTCTGCAATAAAGTGATGACAGACTAGCACTGGCCTCTGCCACCATTTTCCATACGTGCTCCTTGCTGAAGGCTGTGATCGGATACGTTTGCATGTGTTCCCATTGATCTCTCCCAGTTTCAGTGTAAGGACAGTCTCTCGCTTTGGTTCTCTACCAATAAAGGTGGGTTGCAGAACTTAATAGCTTGTTCTCTTCACTTTTTCAGTTACCAGTGGCCCCTGAATTGACTGATACAGAAATCTGGCTGCTTTTTTTTTTTTTGTCCATATTCAGTATCTTTTGCTTATTGTTTGAATAACTCTGGACAGCCATTACTTTCCCAAAAGTCCAATACCACAGGAATATCTAATAAGCTAAGCTAATAGAACCATGGTTACTGAAACACAGTCCTTGTTACTCATACCCACATACATCATATCTCTGAGGTGTAAAGTCTGTTTCTCTCCGTTAGCCCCTTTCCATCAAAACTTCTGATTTAAGAAGCAAAGAGAAGATAATCTGTGACTAATAAAATAATCTTTGTGGTAGATCTTTTCCATTGCTCATTGGGAAATGTTAGGCAAAAGCACTTCTTACATCACCTAATGCCCTGCCAAGAGCACACTTTAACTGTTTGTCAGACCTGTAGATGCTAAAGTTATCCGTATGGTTCTAATACTCAGCTGTTGAACAGTCATTGTGCTCCAGGTAACTAGGTATGCAGTGGATTTGTAAAGCCAGTTTTGTTTCTGTTCTTCCAGTTATTTCTATAGCCAAAGGGGTTTTCTTCTTGTGCGATCTATCCAGAATAGCTTACCATTTATTATTGGTTTAATTTTACCTGAGACACTTCACTGAGGTTTCTCTTGCTTTGATTAGTCAGCAAATGATTTATTGAAGAAAAGACCATGATAATACCCTTTCTAGTGACACAACTGATTTCAAAGATGACAAAAAGAATATACTAGTACATAGAGCACTTCAAAATAATGAATCACTGTAGCCAAAATATTTGATGTGAAACATGCCACTGTATAGAAAAAGTTATAGGAATATATTGGTATGGTAGAAATAGAAAGATCAGAATAAAGGAATTAGTATTTCATTTTCATCTCTACTATTTATGTTTTTCAGCCTACATTTTAAATTCTAACTAGTGGCTTTTTATTACTGTTGTGTTATTGGTCAGTCAATCACTACGTTACTTCATACATAAGCAAGAATAAAATAATCTCTTTTCCTACTCTTGGCTTATTAATACTGCTATTCCTTGTGAAAAGAAAGAAACGCAACACAGATTTTTTTTCATCTTTTGCTTGCATGATTACAATCTGTAGCTATGTTCAACTGGCTTCAGGCTAAAAGATAATCAGGTCTAGATAGAGTAACATTCTTTAGGGAGTTAGAATATGAGATGGAAAATTCTCTGCAGATTAGGAAACACATTTGGCAAGAAAGATTTAAATTACAAGTCTCATTCGTGCTACATAGCATAACTGCACAAACACTTTAAATCTGGAATTATGCTTTTAAACCTTTAACATAATGAAGACCCTTAGCAGTGAGATTCAGCAGTGATGTTGCAATGAATAATAAAACTGAAGAAAATACAACTGCTGATAAAATCATCAGGCAGATGGGGCTGTCTGTATTGAGGATATGATATGTGTGTTGTACATCTTCACTTAGCAATTTCTGTTACTTTCTAATTACGTCCCCTACAGCTTTAAATTAGGAGTGTATTCTTTTAGAACTGGTAGGTTTTCCCATTAGCTTGCATGTAAGGATGCAGTTACTTATCAAAGCAGCAGCATCCTATAAACTAACCTGCCAATATGTATTTATTGACATAATTTTTTCAGTTTGCTCTAATGCAGAGGGATAGGTACTGTGATGCCAGTTTATTCAAGCCGAAGATTTGGCCATGAATTTTTAGGAACCAAAGCTTAGCACAAATTTTCTCACCTGACTGTAACATTCAGGCATATTTTTACCTTGAGAGATTTGTAGGATTTTTTTCAACTTGTATTTGCTTATCTCACATGTACCTAAGCTACCTGATGGAAAGGTACCATGCTTGTCATCGTCATCTTGTCCCCCTCTGTTCACTGTTCATGCATATATAAGCCCCTTTCAACAATTCTTTTGGGCACCATGGTGCCTCGTGGTGCCCGAAATGCTAGTTGTTTTTTTGTACAAGCTGCATTTAGGTATAATACAGCCTTTTGTTATATGTCTAGATGTCAGGTATGCTGCTTACTGACATGTTTCTTATATGACCTTTCTCATCCACCTATATGGCTAAAACTCTTGCCAGGCTTTCATCTTTCCTGTCTTGATGACTCCAGTGTCTTTTTCCTTCACTGATGTGGTCTGATACCATTTGTGGCTATTCACAATCTCCCACTCCCTTGACAGCTTCTTTCGTTGCATCTTTCCTCCAGCCTTCCCATTCTATTCCCACTTGCCTTTACTTTAAAACTACAATTTACCTCTCTTTTACTAGCAGTACTATTTAGAACTTCCTGACAAGAGCTTCCCAAAAACCCCCAAATCAATTTCACTATCTCTTTTTAGATCCCTTCTTAGAGCTAGCTGTTGCTAAAGGAAACTCTTGCAAAAAATAGGCTTCTGTTGAGCTGCATCTAAAGCTCTTCTTGAGCATTTTGATAGTTTATTGTGTAGTAATTACTCTGTAAAGTCCTTAGGAGAAGGCTCTTTTTTTCCCTCTACATTTAAACAGCAGCTAGTTCAAGAATGTCCCAATCCCAGCGTAGGCTTCCTAGAGAGCAACATTATAAATAAATTCACTGGAAAGTTCCAGCAGTACCCAGTCAGTCAGTGTGCTTTCCAAACTCCTTTCCTCAATGCGTGGCAGTAAAAGGTTAGTAGCAGCAGTATCTGTGGTAGTAAAAAACCTGGACCTTTTATATAAGGAGATTCTTCCCCCTTTTTTCACACAAGCAAGCTTTAATTCAGTCAAGCTTCAAAAATGTAAGGACGTAGTGCTCAGAATCATTCAAGCCGTGCAGAATTTTTGTTCTGATTCTTCAGTGTCTGTTATTTACTTTAAATTTTTGTCAGTCTAAAGTTTATTTTGCATTGTTGTACTGAGATTTTATGTGGTCTACTTGCTGATTCATACTGGAAATTGTGGTAGTTAAAGCTCAGTTTCCCAGAAAATGATTCTTACTTCAGCAAGTCAAATATTTACAAGGTATCTCCTCTACTATGTAATGACAGCATCATATGTAGCATTTTTTAGAGGTGAGGCATAGAGCCTTGCATAATCTGGAAAATTCTGAATTCCCCTGTGTTTCATTACATTACTGTTTTTTTCTTTTCCTGTTTAAATGGTGAAATACTTGCTCTGGCCTGATGGGCACCTCCCTATACTTTCAAAAAAATTATGTTCGGGTGTAGAAAATGTCAGCTCTTCTGCAGCAAAGCTAAACTGAGTTTTATTCTTCTATTGTATTACTTTATTAATATTCCAAATCATAGAACCACATAGGTTGGAAAAGACCCTTAATGTCATTGAGTCCAACCCTAAATCTAACACTACCAAGTCCGCCAGTAAACCATGTCCCTAAGGTATGGTGACTCAACCACTTCCCTGGGAAGCTCGTTCCAATGCTTGGCAACCCTTTTCAGTGAAGAAATTTTTCCTCTTATCCAATCTAAACCTCGCCTTGTGCAGCTTGAGGCCATTTCCTCTTGTCATATTGTCTGTTATTCAGGAGAAGAGACCAACCCCCGCCTCACTACAACCTCCTTTCAGGTAGTTGTAGAGAGTGATAAGGTCTCCCCTCAGCCTCCTCCAGGCTAAACAGACCCAGTTCCCTCAGCTGCTTCCCACAAGACTTGTTCTCAGGACCCCTCACCAGCTTTGTTGTTGCTCTTTGGACGCGCTCCCTCACCTCAATGTCTTTCTTCTAGTGAGGGACCCAAAACTGGACACAGTGTTCAAAGTGCTGCCTCACCAGTGTCGAGTACAAAGGGGCAATCACTTCCTTATCCCACGACCAAATCAGTTATTCACAAATACTACTTGCAGTACTGAATCATCACTAAGTCCAACTGAGAAGCCTTCACCTTATTACTGATCAATTTACTTGCCATTTCTTTCTAAAGTATAATGTTTCTAATAATCTAGTTTCTGATCACACAAATAAATTGCTGATTTTGCATATTTGTTCATGACAATAAGTTGATAAGGAGGTAGAGCAACGACAAATCAACTCCCTGCTCTGTATTGATTGTATGTAGCTCCTTGAACAGTCATGTGTTCCTAGATGCAAAAAAATATATGGTTTGAGACATTTTGTCACCTAGCAAAATTCACAGCTTCAAGTTACCTACGCAAAGCTGGAGGGACAGAGCGGGTGAAAAAAATAGAGTTCAAAGAGTAGGCTCAAGCTCAGACTTCCATTCCCCAGGATGATGACCCAAATCACCTGAAACCACATCACACTTTCACGTTCATGCACTTTTTAGTTGTTTAGTTTAACCAATAATGGCTAATGATAAGCAACATGGAGCAGCTTCTAGGCACTGGGAACCTAGAGTCTCTCTTTGGCAAGTTCTTAGTGTCTAGGAAAAATGAACATGAAGGAGGTGAAGCAGGGTTTTGAATCTAAGGCTGACATAACTTGCTCTATGAGAGTTGAATGAAAAGGGACTGCAAAGTAGAACTACCTCTTTTTCACTCAGCTTTGGGTTTTGTGAGGGCCAGGTCTCAGCACCAATTGGTCAACAGACCTCCCTGGCAAGACAGGTCATTCACTAGTTTGTGAATCCCAAAGGATCTTCAGACAACCAATGCATGCATTACCTAGTGCTAGACAAGCCCCAAAAAGATGTATTGGGATTTAAAAGGATGAAAATTAAGTGTAGGATGGCTCCAAGGCAGCAGCTCTAAAGATTAAGATTTTCAACATATATGAAGTCTCCTATCTAAGATCTGTGCCTCATTCTTTTTGTTCCACAGAATACTACTTACTACTTCATTTTGGGAAAATAACACTATGTCAAGTAGATAATACAGTATTCTAAATGATGCACACTTTACAGTATAAATGCAAAATCCAGACATATACAGAAAATAGCAATTACTTTGTAATAGTTATTATCAGAGAAGTACCACATAGAACACAAAGATAAACGTCTCATAGTTTAAGGCACAACTTCTTTCCCAAAGAACTTAAAATATAGATTAAAAGCAAGATTAAAAAAAAGCTTATGAAATAAATTTACTCCACAAATGTATTTTAAGCCAAGGTTATTTTAAGATTTTCAAAGCCACATTGGAAATTAAGGTTACATTGATTTGCGACTCAGCTTCTGTTTCCTTTATACAGCCTTGAAGATCTCAGATCTGATATTCTAAAAGAATAAAAAGGAAAAATTATCATTCTAGATTAGTAAAAAAGTAAAAAGTAAAGTAAAAAAGATTATTTCACAGACAGAAGTCGGAAAGATGGAACTACCATCCTACTAAACAGGTTCAGAGCTCCTAGTATTTGATATTTGATATTGATTTGTGTCAATAGCCTACTCTTTGTCAACAGTGAGCACTAGATTGGCAATGAATTCTAGTGGGACAGGAACATTCTGGAGGAAATTCAGAGTCACTGACACTTTGACTTAGTTACAACTTTTAAACATATATTTTAATATTTTTTTTAATATTAAATGGATTGTTGAAGATGAATAAAGCAATCAGATTTCCTGAAACTTAGTGAGTATAAACTTGCTAAAAATAATCTAGATGTATCAAATGAAATGACAGCAGGCCTAAAGATCAATAAGACTATTTTTTTTAGTTCTAGTTTATAATAGCAATAGGAACATCGGTGCAGGGTATTTCCTTGGGATTAATGTCCTGCTGTCATTGGTGTACGCTTTCTTCATTGTATTTCCATTAAGAACAGCTATGTTGTGTAGTACTGGATTATATTTAATATCACTGCTATTGGGAGCTCAAGTATCCAGCTGAGATCCAACTTTTCAGTATGTAGTGGAAAAGTTACACTACATCATCAACTAGTTCTTTAAAAAGAGTTATTAACATTTCTCATAGATAAATTGCGTTGTTTAAATTTCACTATGTATTAGACTGTCATCTGAATAATCTCTGTCACTGAAGAAAATGATAAAGCCAAAGTGACATTTTTGAATAATAAAAAAATTACAAGCTGAAATAACAGAGAGTTAGAGTCTGATCTCAGTTTTACCAGTCTAAAATGCAGAGTAACTCCTCTGATTTAGAAATGGAATTTTTCTTCGTTCTAATCTATAAAACTGAGGACAGGATCTGATGTCATGTGCAGGATAATTAAAGCAACTGTATTTAAAATGTAAATTTAAAGAATAATAAAGACATGATATACATCGCTTGTGATCTAGAGAAATAAAATAAGGTAAGTTCCCATTTTTAAAGCGGATGTGTGAGTATACCCTGTATTACCATGAACTTATTAAATTATTTTGCTGAGAGCAAACTATTGGCTGGTATAAACTGCCATTGTTCTGTTAATTTTACAAACATCAGAGAACTTACTCCAGTGCAGAACTGCCCTCTGATTTCTAGTTTTCGAAATAACCTCTAGATGAGCCTTTTGTGTAGTTTGGAGCGACTACAAGAAACCAAATATTGAGAGGACTAGAAAATTAAAACTGAAAATGAAATAAATTATTTCTGGTTTAAGGTTATTTTAAAGTTAACATGAAGGTATTTAAAGTGAAGGAGGGTTTGCATTTTTCATGGCTATTTCTAGAAATCACTGATAAATTATTTACTTTATGTATTTATGTATTTATTTAGTTTAATGTATTACTGTCATTAAAAATATGCAGCTTTTAAAGAAAAGATAAACCAGTGTGTTTTAAAAGTTAATTTACAGTAGGAAATTATTTCTGTTCGTGTTCCCACATGTGTTAGATGGAGAAGGTTTGAGATGGAGAAGTACAGATTCTTGTGGTTCTTCTAAGCCAGCAGTTTCTCACGTAGTCCAAATGCATGTCTGCACTTAGTTGGGTTTATATTTGAAAAATTGGACCCTTGCCATGTTTAGCATTAGGAAAATGTATTAAGTACTTAATGAAAAAAGGCATAATATTCTGAGTTTGCTGCTCTCTTTTCTCTGCTGAATGAGGGTTAACATCTCAGTGATTAAATCAGAACCACCATTTAGTCCAATCTTCAGTTTTATTTCCATTTTCAGTGCAGCCAAGAACTGAATGATATGTGAACTAAGACCAGGTTCTGTGGGTCTTCTACTGTACTAAACTGTATGGAAAACTTAGACCTCCTATGTCAATGAAAGTCTCCTGAATCCAATTTTGTCCACTTCATCTGCAACTCTGTATTTGCAGCAAGCAGAGACATACTGAAAATATTTAGTAATGTACAAGAAACAATGCTGAAGACCAGGATAATGTCTACACTGGGTATTTAAAGAATTACCATGACTAATTTGCCAGATAGTCAAGAACTTAATTTTTTTTATTATGTAAAAATATTTTAAACAGAATCAGAAGAGTATCTCTGGCCAAAACTGCAAGCAGATTCGGGCAATTATTTCTAAAAGACAAGGCATGTGTTCACTTCCATTACTGTTGACTTTTGAGACAACTGAAAATCAGGATAGCTGCACCACAGTCAGGTTTTGAAGAAGTCATTCCCTAAAGCAAATATATTTGTGCTGGGGATAAAAAGTCTAACTTCACTGCAGGATCTTGAATCATTATTCTTTGGGAATGGAGAGAAAGTGAGTTAATCAATCAAGGAGACCTGCAGCTGGATAAATTATTTTTGAAGAATTAGTGGCTAACTCTTTGCTAGGCAGCTTGTGTAAATACATACCCAAATACTTAGGACCATTGGGGAATTCTGTGGTGACCTATCTTCTTCCCTTTTAACATAATAAAGTTACTATATTTCAGAAAATCTACAGCTTGGTAAAGTATCTGAAAACAATTTGCAATTAACTCTCAGGCTGATTGTTTAGTAGCGCTTTGTCTGTCACAAATCTTTTGTATTTACATGACTTCAGAAACATCTTAGGAGTATAGCTGAGGGCAAAATGTAGCTAAGTATGTGAATGCATATAGCTCTGTTTAAACAATTTTTTAAAGTCTGTAATTAGAAGAGCACAGTTGTCAATTTATGTGTTGTGTTTATGGAAAACGTATTGAACGCAATGGGGTTTTTTAATAACTAGATTGGAAACGTACAAAAATTAAATGACTACATATTTTAACAAGTGAATTGCTTGTTTTAAGATATTTCAAGATTCTTGTAAAATACACATCTTAGATACCATTACCTAGTTGTATAAACCAATGACATTTCCTGTGAAACTAGTGAGGATTTGGCAGTGTATTTTGAAGTGTGACTTTCTTGCTTCACTGTCATTGCGACTTGTTAAATATCTGCCTCATTTGGAGACCTTATCTGGACCTTTGAATGCAGCTAATGTTTAAAAGCTAATAGAATAAAACAATTCATTTAGAAATATTAGAACAAGACACAGAGCTGATAGTAGAACTGCCTTTGTTTAAATGTTTTACAACATTAGATAAATTATTCTTAATAATGTCTTCTTAAGATTATATTATCTTTCCTTTTGAAAAACAAACAGCTAAAAGCATTGTCCTCTGCTACCAGCCGATGCCAATTATTCAGAAGAGTCTTTGCTTTGGAGTTGTTTGTGACGTTTCAATGCAATACTTGAACAGTTGAATAGAAGATAGAATTTTTATATGATACCGGTTTATGTTCAGTATTCACGTGATATGTTTATTTAAAAGAAGCTGAAGAGAATAAGAACGTGCTTATTATTGTAAATTAAGCATAAATGTTATATGTTCTGTCTGAATGCCTGTCTTCTCTTTCCTCTGACAGGTTGATAATGTATGGTTTTGTGAAGGCTATGGTACACACTGGCCAGTTAAAAGGATGGGAATTCCACTTCACCGACTGTTTATTTTTTGGATCACTGATGTCTGCCACAGATCCAGGTAACCATTTAAAATAAATTACTTTTCCAAAAGTCAGAAGAGTAAAGACATAACAACTGCATGTGCTGTAGAAATGTTCAAAGTCTCTGTTCTTGATTTTTTTATTCCCATAGCTATTAACTGTCTGATATTTGGATAATCATAAGTCAAACTGGCTCCCGATATCCCTTGTGTTTGTTTTAGTAACTGGTCTACCTATGTTTAGCTCACAAAGTATATAAATGAAGTTGCTGGGAAGACTGGAAAAATGTTGTTCTCCAGTCGTCAGGATACCTATCTTGTCATTGCTGATATGAGAACTGCCATAACGCTGGAGCCTCATGGCTAATAATTGAGACATTGCATTCATGTGTCATCTAACACAATTTAAAGATACAGGGAACACAACTTTCGGATTTGGCCCTATAAATACTGTTTATAAGCTATCTTTTTACCATGTGAATGCAGTTTTTCATGATAAATACAAGTCTAAAATGTAGATACCAACAGGTTGACTTAAATTTGCAGGTGTGATATTTAAATCCTGAAGTTACAGCAGATACCAAGTCTGGGAAACAGACTCGGTGAATTTTGGAATCACAGAATTGCAGAATCATTTAGATCTGAAGGGACGTCTGGAGGTCTTTGAGTCCAACCTCCTAATCAAATCATGGCTAACCTCAAAGTTAGCCAAGTTTCATAGATTTGTCCAGGTTCTATTACATTGAAAATGTTAATATCAGAGTACTCTGATATTAAAAGGAAAGTATTGCTTTTTGCATCTGTGGGACAATAGCGAAGGAGGAAGTGAAAAGAGGATTTTTTGATATGTTATCTACAAAGAGACAAAGTACAAAGTCTGCAAGGGTTCATTGGATTTTTGCAAAAGTTTTCAGTTTAGCTGTTACAAGAAGTGGAACAGAAAGCATTTTGCGATGCTCATGACATGCTGTATTAGTGTTAACTACCCCTGAGAAGCCTCTCTGAGAAACTTATGAATAAATCTTTCAAATTCATGGATATTAAAAGAAATGACAAAAAGCAACATTGTTCTACAAATCTGTTCCATTCTTTAATCAAACCCTCAATATTTAACAAAAGACACTGAGCTTGTGATTTATCATTCTGATGGCTTAAAAATATGGTGCATAACAATGTATTTCCACAAAACTGGTTGTTGCAAGATTCCTGTAAAAGCTGCATCAAATTGTTATTCTCAAATTAATCCAAGCATCCAATATGCTGCCACTTATAAAATCGTCCAAGTACTTTAATAAGATTCAGCACATGATTAGAGCCTATCCTCAGAGCAAGAGAAAAGCACGGAAACTGAAAGCACAAAGAAAACCTAAGAATATAAATCGCTTGTGGAATAAAAGATTGCTTACAGCTTCCAAGTACATTTCTTGATTGTGCTATGAATAGAGTTTTTTCAGTTGACTTAGTTTCTTTTCCCATTTTCCAGTCCAATACTATTTAGTTTCACAAATGAATGGGTTGACTTATGAGGAGAAATATAGAAGACAAATGCACTGATTTTGATTATAATAGTATTAAATCACCACTGATTAATCTGGAACAATCATGAGAAAAAAATAAGAGAAGCTCCTCTTTGAGCTGGAAGTAATGAGAAGTGACAAGGATTACTTTTCCAAGATTTTTAAATAGGCTTGAAAAGCTAACACTGCAATTGAGAAAACTACTTCTAGTGTGACAAACTATCATTGATTAATACTGTTTTTAATTTCTCTTCTGCTTATATAAAGTGTGCATGTCCAAGAGGTTTTTTAATTTTCAGTCTTGCTGCTTCTGTGATTCTGTTATCTGTTCACAATATTCTTAGCTGTTTCATGTTTTCACTAATTTTTTTTGTAAATTCCAGTCCCTCAAAGACTTAGAGAACTTTGAATTAAATTTTTGCTTCATTTAATGGTAGACACTGCTGAAAATGTTTCATTGTGTTGTAGGATTTGCTAATGAATTATGTACTCAAGCCATGTGAAGAGCTCATTGGAATTCCAGTATCAGTTAAAATATGGTCCCCTGGAGGACTGATATATACTAGGGCATAAAATAATCAGTCTAATGATTTTATATGTGATATCTAGCTTTTAAAAAAAAAACCAAAAAAGAAAGAAACCTCTGGTAAAATGTTAGTGTTATAGAAGCAGGATAGAATAATAAATTGCTGTCCTAGGATGAAATAATAAATTCCTGTCAGATTTGCTACCTGATTTTTCATTTAATTCTTCACTGTGTAGGATTATAAGATCACTTCAAAAAGAGATTTGATTTCCCTCGGCTGTGGAAAGCAATTAAGTCTCAAAAGATGTTAAAACCTGATCTGTTGACTTGACAGAAGTTGTTCTGATTGAGTTCCTTATTTGTAATAGTGAAGGTGACTGGTAGATGTTTACATGTTAAATGAAGAATTTTACTGCACGGGCAGTAGACAAATGCATGCCAGCTAAAAGTTGCTAATATTACAAAGAAGGAAATGTCATAGCCCTCTGTAGGTTTTAGCTTAGAAGGGTATTTGAAGATCTTAATACAGAGATTTTTGCATAAAATTAGTTCTGAATAATTGTTCTTATATGCTAGGCATTCCCTTCTATAGAAAACCAGCACTTGAAGTAAGATTAAGAAATGAATTTATGACTAGATATACTTGGGACTGTGTTTTGCTTTATAGACTGTGATCGCTAAACATCTGTGATAGTTCGGGATGCCTCAAAAAACTCTCACATCTCTAGAAAGAAAAGGTAGAAACTTTAGGGACAAAGCAAGGTTACTTTCATTTTACATGAAATATCTCCTTCCAATAATTTATCATTTTCAGTGGAAAAGGTTTCTCATTTCAAGACTTCAGGTCAGAGGTTTAATTTCTAAGGAATGGAATTTTAAAATTCTCAAATTCTCCCTTCACTAGCCTTTGATTTAAAATGTCAGACTAGTATTTACATTTTTTTTATTCTGATCAATAGGTATCATTTATCATGTAGTTGGGGAAATCATCTCTTCTTGTTATTTCATCTGCGTAAAACAGCACAGGTTTCACTGCTTTGCTGTTGAAAGTGTTTGCCTTGTGTTTGTATTGTGTTTTGATTTCTAATATAACCTGACTTTGGAAGTTTTTTGGTGTGATCCCTTCAAAGGGGATGGAACAGTTCCTCCCTGTGTTCTGGTACACATATCACTCATCAAGAGCAGCAAAGAGACTGAAAAAAGTGCCGGTGTGGGGAGCGGTGCCCCCAGCTCTCGATCCCTGACCACCAGAGACCAGGAAAATGAAACTGCCTCATGTGTGAGCATGGATAAGGATATTCTGACAACAGCTGTCCTCTCTGGCTGAAAAGCAGACGGAGCAATAAGCCCCAGAAACAGGCTGCTTCAGGGTACCAGTAGTTGTAATGGAACAAGGTGAATGACAGAATAAAACTGTCACATGAATTTGATTTGACCTCTGCCATAGCCACCAAAAAATAAGTGGAAAGTACAACTTTGGCAGTGTGTCTTAGCTGTTGTTATTAACACATTCTGTGCAATGACCTTCCAATCCAAAGGCATTTCATGTATCTTTAGCACTTCTTTTTTTAAAACTTCTGACATTTCAAGCATAGAAAACAGATTTACCCTCACAAGGTTTGCTGAAGCACAGCTATTTCTGAGTTATATGAACTCCCTTACCTTTGGTCATATTGATAATCACAAGGCTCTTCTCTATTTGAAGTTACTATGGTTACAGCTGAAGTGAAGATGCGAGTTGCACTGCTGTTGTTATTGATAAAATTGGATATTTATCAGAAAGAGCAGTTTCTGTTTCTCATAAAATCAAAGGATTTGGCATTAAGAAGCATAATTTATAAACACAGCAAAATAATACATTTTATACACTGGTTGTATAAGGCTGTATATAAATGTGGTTTTAATTAAAATATTTTTATGCTTTCTTCTTATTCACCACTGAACTAATCTGTGAGTGGCGTGACTGATTAGTAGGGAAAGGAGACTATAATTAAAATTGGAACTGTTATTTTTAGAGGAAAATGGATAGGAAATTTAAGTGAGATTTCTCTCATCTTACTTTCTTCCCATTTGATACTGCCCTCTTAAAAGAATTTGGGCCCATGAGCTGTGAAAGTTATTAATAGTTCTAGTCAGAAGGTTGAGGTACAATAATACCAGTACTTTACATACTGGTCTCATTTATTTTCTGAGTTTCCTTATTCTTTTCAAGCATAACAGCAAAGAAGTACGGGATATAGGTAGCTTAGGGATTGTTGTAGTTTGCTGATATTTCAGTTACACACGCTTTTTACAGGAATTAATAACAGGCCAAATTGTTTCTACATATGTCCAAAGAGATCTTTCACAACTCAGCTCCACAGACCCTTTTTCTGTCTCGGGTACAACCAAAACCATGCTAGGCTTAGCATCTAACAGATGTTACCTCAGTCCTTGGAGTCAAGGAAGTGAATCAGATTTCTGTTGGCAGAAGTACTGTGAAAATCTTAGCTGCTTCACTATTTCATGCTTCCCATCACTGAACTTTTCAATGACATTCACAACCCTTTTTGAGTCAGAAGCTCTGATACACGTTACTTCTATTTGTATCAGTTTTCTATGTCATGAAAGATGTTTGCTGTCCCCGAATTACCTGTCCTCCTAGCCATCTAGTTCTTTATCTATCTCTATCTCTGTCCTCATATGCTTAGATTGAAATGAGAGATAAAGAGATAAGAGATACTTTAAGTTTTATATTACATATTGTATCTAATGAATTATACAAGTCTTTGAGTAGTTACCACACAAAAAACAAGCCCTACTTACTGTTCCTCAGAAGTGCCTTCAGAAAGCCAGAGAGGGCATACTCACTGCAGTGCAGTGTCTATGATCTTTACTTAGATATGAAGGTTCTCACAGATAAGATACATTACTGCAGTATATGATAGCAAGTACTGAATTTTTAAATTAATTCCCTGGAGTTTTAAAGTCATCCATCAGACAAAACATGATGTGACTACTGCAAACAATGATGACTATTCATAGAGTATTATTCTATCCAGTGAATAATTTAAATTAAATTTTTTCAATAGCAGAGTATCGCATCCCTTTTAATATGCCCATTCTGAACTCTAACCATGGATTCTCGTAGTTAATGAAGGCACATGTGATCTTGAGGAAATGACTAGGCAGTGGTTGGCAAAAGGAGGGGAAAATGTTTTACTTAACTCTTAAATGGGATGGATGTGCTAAAGATTATGCAGTTCTCTGTTCTTATGCAGATAATATGCAACACTTTCATTAATGACTTGGCTAATGCAATAGAAGATGCTTTTTAATGTATAATACTACGATAAGAGGAGATTGCAAACACTTTGAAGGACAGAATTAGAACTCAATGTGGTTCTTGCAATGATTTAAAATCAACAAGGATAAATGCTACACATAGAAATCAACTTCATAAATAGAAAATAAGAAATGAGCATTCACTTCTGAAAAGGATTTCAAGTTTACAACCTGAACATGAGCCATCAGTACCAAAACATAGCAAAAAAAAAAAGAAAGCAAGATTTATTAACATGTTCGACAGCATCCTTTCACTCTGTTTCTTGAAAGCAAGTGTCAACTACAGTACTTGGATCTGATTTTGGGCACTGTATTTCAAGAAAGATATGAGCTGATTAGAAGTGGTTAGAGGGCCAGAAAACATTACTAAAAGGAGGAGATTGAAAGAAGTGAGTCAGTTTAGGGAGGAGATGTCTGAAATGAGTCTTTGAATACGCAAAGTATTGCTGGAAAGAAAAAGGGGATAAACGTGACAAATTATTCACATCTCATTAGATTAGGAATAGAAATTACAGACTCAAAGAGCAGGAGGGAAGATTTAGGTTTGATATTCAGGAATAACTGCATTTATAGATTGTATGAATACCGAAGAGCAGGTTAGTCTCCTTTGGGAGTGTGGAATGAGCATCACTTCAGCTCTGTAAAAACAGATCAGGTATCTGTCAGCAGTGGCATGTGTCTTGGGCCAGGCAAATATAGGGACAAAGCAGAGACCAGAATTCTTCAGGCAAGGCTGCAAAGAAGATCCAATAACCTCCATTGGGAATGGGAGAAACATGTGAGGTGGAAGATACTTTCTGAGAACTGTGTGGAGAGTCACTCCCAGAAGAGGCAATTGATGCATTACTATGTTGGTTGCTTTATTAATTTGCTTTCATTTGAAAAGATTTTAAGGCAGATTTTTGGGGTAGAGTTGGGAGAGAAAGCAAGAAGAGAAAGCTGTTTTCTTAGGAAGCAAGAGGAAGGAGAGAAATGTGTAGGCATCTGTCTAATTGGTTTGGCCTGCTACACGTACATACCAACAGTACGTTGGACTTTGATTACGATTTTCTTTTCCTTCTGTCATTATCACAGGGACTATTAATGTGAGTCCAAACTAATTAGCTAATAAGCAAAAGCTGGAAATGGCAAATAGTTTTAGAAAACAAGTTGGTTGTTATGCCAATGACATCAAAGAAATTGAGACTAACTTGGGTCCACATTTAGCACATTAAGGCAGCATTACTAATCAAGCAAAAACCTGAATATAGATATTGGTGAACCAAGAAAATATCTTCTGCCAGTAAAACTTCTTCCTACACCTTTCAGCTGTTCTGGGGAAAGAACTCTTTTCCTAGTTAAAATTATATCTGCACTGAGAGTAGGTGAGGTTACCAGAATGGTTAAATATAACTAGCTGATTTAAATACAGCTATATCAGCAAATGTTCAGCTACACGCATCTCCTAAATTGTCTTCTGTAGAAAAACACTTAGAAAATTCTTCAAAGATACCACATCAACAGAGATGACTGACATAAAATCTCACAGGAGAACTGAGAATCTATTTTGGGTTTATAAACCGATTTTTAGATTACACAGATATTTAAGTGCCATTTAGAAAATCTTATCAGTAATGATTTTAAAGTTCCAAGAAATGTTATTAAGACAAAGCATAATCACCTGCTCATAATTGTGTTTGAATTATCAGCAGTCATCTCAATGTAAAAGTATATAATTTTCATTTCTGAAATGTCAGATGTTAACACAGTATCCCAGAGGCGCTCCTAATCTTTGGGATTCCTGGGCTATAAGGATTAAGTCAATTGCATAATTATGTACTGGAATGAGCATCAGTGAAGCAGTGAGTTACTGTGTAATTTTAAACCATAGAAATAATTGGGGCCCTTTACATGGAATTCTGTTTGAAAAGAGAAAGCTCTGCTTTGTCTATGCAAAGAGAGAATAATTATACCAACACAGAGTGTAAACAGCCTTCTTCATTTAGAGATTATGCAGTGCTAGGTTGATCTTGGGAAGGATTGTGATCCCCTGTTCGCAGGTAAGGAAACTGAGGCATAAAACGATTTAGGCATCCTTTAATATATATAGGACTTAATTACCTGAATATGAGACAAGCATCTAAACGCCCTTGAGGATGTGTGTCTAAATGATTTGCCCAACTTCAGTTTAAATTCAACACACTATTTTTTTCTATTACACTGATAAGGTAAAAAGCAAATATAGCACATAACTCAGGAAGAAGGGATTGACTTAAATTAATGATATGCTGAAGGAATCTTAAAATGGCTTACAAGTATCAGAGAGCTGATTTGGATGAGAGGGCTTCCCGACTACAGATATGCTACACTTGAGGCGAAAGTGGTTACGCTGCTGGCAGGCCAGGATATAAGGTTATTATACATGTTCCTCAATGAACATGCATAACAGGTAGAAAAGCGTTATTACATCCCTCTTAAAATAGGTACAGTGCACGCTCATCACACACAAAGTCCATGGCAAAACCTGTCTTTTCAGCACCTTTATTTCTCCTTGATCACAAGATCACAGTCCTCTATGCACAGTAAAATATGCTGTAACATTTTCATTTATGCATGGTTCTATGTGTGACAGGGAAAGTTTCTAACTCAGCTGAAACATCAAGACTCACAGACTCGCTGGATTTAATGATCTTAGATACTTCAGTTGATCCCTTTTAATTTTTTGTATCCACTTAGGTAACAGATAGGACTGGACTTCTCAAAACTCACATTCTAACGTTGCTTTATTTCTTGAACTGCCAGAGGAATATGAAAATAACAATCCCACTTTGCTTTTTCTCCTTATAGTGACAGTCCTTGCTATTTTCCATGAGCTGCATGTGGATACAGATTTGTACACGCTCCTGTTTGGAGAGAGTGTCCTAAATGATGCTGTGGCTATCGTGCTGACATAGTAAGTACACCCACCTCTATTCTTTACTTGGTAAGATAATTACAAGCTTTAATTGATGATATAATTCTCACTGATATAGCTTGTGCAAGTATAGATATAACAAGATTTGAAGATTTCATTACAGAGGTGTAGTTCTGAAGTTGCTCTTGGCTTGTTAAACACCAGAAGTCCAATATTAACGGTAACTGTGTATCCAGAATGCAATTTTCATTAATTTTCTTCAACCTAGAAAATATATTCTGTAAAATGTGTAAATTTAATTTAATTTGATTTATTTTCTCATCTGAACAAGATATCTCAAAAAAAGTAATGCTGAATGAGCACCTAGGACACAGGACAACTGTAAAATTGGAGATAGGTTCTTTCTATTTTTTGCAATCTATTATTTTCCAAGATTAAGACCACAAAGTGGTACTCAGTAGCTTAGTTTATCTAATTCTGCCTATTGAATCTGACAGAGCTTCAGCTGATAATATTATCTTAAATTTATATATAGCCTTTTTATTCTCAGGAATCCTCAAACAGATCACAAATGATGGGCCAAAATCACACAAGTATGTGCTGTCCTAAAAACACAGATGCTAAGTACATGATTAACAGGCTCTCAAGTTAACTCCACTCTACATGTATTATATGCTTCCTGGAGCTTTGCTAGAAATACAAATAATCCTCTCATATAATGTTAAAAGTAACAGAACTCTGCAAAATCAAATTCAGTTTTCTGTGATTCTTGGATGCTGCACAGTAAGCCGCAATTCAGTGACACCTTTCTCCTTAAAATACAGTTCCTTGAACGAGGATTTGTCCTATCCTTCAGAAAAACAGACTTTTACAGAGTTTACAGTCATTAAAAAGTTAGCTTTGTATTTTTTCTAAATCCCCATGGAAAAACTTATAATAGTTGAATTGCAAAAAAACCCAAACAAAATTGCTTCACAACACAAAAAATAGTATTCCTAATTAATTTCTCATTCTCCAATTATCAGTCTAGTTAAATTCACCTACACTAAACTCCTTGCATTATTTTTAGAGCAGGAGTAATATTTTCAAACGCTGTCAAGTGTCTGAACACAGCATTTCATGATTAGATACAGTACGACTGTCACATTCAGTGACTGTGGTTGGAATGTGTCACTTAGGAAAGCATCTAGTACATCAGAAAATAAAATGTGCAAAGGGAAAACTAAGCAAAGAATAGAAACCTCAGTAGAGAGAACAGATAAAAAAGCATGTAAGCAGCCATTAGAATTGGAAAGAGGTATGCAGGTGGCAAAAAGTCTGAGATTTTTTTCTCTCACTTGGCTTTGTTTGATAAAGGCCTAGGCATTTATAGCTCATTTAGACTCTTCATCTGTCAGTGCAAGGTTCCTGTAGCCTGTGGAACAGTTAGGCTACAAGCAACTCAAGGAGACCCAGAACATTATAATTGTCTGTAGTTTTCAGTTGCTGTGATGTCAAAGCACATGGATCTCTTCAAAAATCCAGCTCAGCTGCAAAGCAAATCTAGAAAACAAGTACTCTCAGGTAGTGCACGATTCACGAGTTTCTAACCTTTACTCTTACCAGTATTCAAGTCTACATTATGACCCTCAGCCTGTGCATGGATACAGAAATCTATAGGAAGAGTGCCTGATGTAAATGCTGGCTATTTCCTTCTCATGTTTTCTTTGCTGTACACAGGAGATTACAACTCTTACTCGTCACTGGAAAAATAGTATATTTTCTATTTATTGTGTGACTGATCTCTTGATTTCTCTAACATATTTAGTCATTTGTAGAGACAGCAGAGAATATATGGCATCATCAGTTTCACATTTAATTAATTTCTGTCTTAAATAAACAGCTTCTGCACAAATACAATGTTTCTGCAACCTAATATCATCTTCCTTCCTGTAGCCTTTTAAGTAAAGCTGTACTGTTAATAATGTCAGCTCCAGTGCATTAACACCCCACTAAACCAAAATGAGTTTAAATGAAGAATATGATTTTTCTGTCACTACAAAAGAACAGCAAGGGTTTTTTCTCTGTAACACATATCACTTTTCGGGATGGTGCAAACACAACATGTTCATAATTACAGTAACAGAGGACTATTTAAAAAGGTGTGAAAATAATGTTTACAAATCTGGAAAAGCAATAAGTCATTTTGTACAGTATGTATTGGTAAACAGAAAATAGAATAAGAGAATACACGGTGTCATTCATCAACTAACGGAATAACCAAGTTAACGTGTGCGGGAGTGACTCGCTGCAGGAAAGGGCGGAAGAGAAAAGAGGGAAGTCCCTTATGGCTAGCTGTGGCAGTTTGGCAGGGTGAAGGTACTATGGCTGTCTGCCAACAGGGCTTTATAACAATCTCTCTCTTTTCCTTCAGCTTCTCCCTCCAACCTCTATTTTTCCTGTGCTGTTTACCATTTAGGACAGCAGTAGGACCCCTACATTTTTCATATGGATTTAATTAGTCACATTAGCTGTGTGTTGCTGCAACAGTACCTACAGAGACTGTGGCCAATTGCCTTCCGAAAATATTGATGAAGCACATGAGTTCTCCAGGCCAAATTAGCAACCCTCCTATAGGCCATCTTGCCACACCGAACACCTGGGTGTTTGTGATAATTGCAAAATGTCATTTATACTGCTATTTTAAGATAATCCATGCAGGAGGCATCACTGTGAATCAAATTGACAGCAGTGGCTGCAAAAAGGCTGACAAGCTGTTGCACATCCGGGAGAGCTCATACAAAGAAAGGCCACTATAAGCAAGGGAACTGTAGATATAACAAGGATTTTCTCCTATATAAGTAACTTCCAGAGTTGCTTGAAAATTTTCATTATTAGGGCAAAATCCTCCTTTTAATAAAAAGTCTGTGAGACTTTTCACAGAAAATAAACGTTTTGGAAGAAAATGAGAATCTAAATATTCAAAATGAGTAATTTTTTAGCCTGTTTTATATCAAGGATTCGAGATATTTAAGAAAAATAATGATAGAGCCCCTACTTATTAGATGACTAAACGTGTCAGCTTTTACCCAGAAAAACTTTTATGACTAATTATGCCATGAATATTTCCTATGTGCTTTGTTTTCCAGGAAATTGACTTGGAACCTATGACCACTTTCGGTGTCTGTTCACAGCATTAGCTTTACCTGTAGAAGTGTTTCATATATACTAACATTGAAACAAGCAAAACATATGTAGGAAAAAGAAGAAATTTGAGCTGCTTCTGAGTGTGTTTAAATACGCTTATAGTCTTTGTGATTAGAGATTGTTTCACTATTTGGAATTTAATTTTAGACAACCTTTTATGAAAAGGATTCCAATCGTATTTTTGTTACAATTTTTAAGAAAGAAACCATTCTCCCTTCTTCGGATACATTGTATTTCACCACCGAGAAAGTTTACCGGAGTTTACTCTGTAGCTTCCAGAATGAAAGAATATAATTTAAGATTATGTTTCTTGTATCGCTGTATCATAATAGGTACCGCATAGAATGACTTCATTTGCTTTCTTGAGGGTTGGTCTATGCTGTAGTGAGTATTTTCATAAAGGATTCCAGATGATACCTTTTGTACCACTGTTTGTATCCTCTAACTCCCAAGTTTTCAACTTCCCTGGCTTTTTGCAAAAATAACAACAAAATTTAGCTTACAAATGTTCCAGCACACATAAAGCTGTTCTCTTAGCTATAGATTTAACCTTCTGGCATTTCACTCCCTGAACATCATAAAGCAGCAGTTTGTTCAGCTTCAGACATGCATAGGCATTCATGCTATAGGACACGACATTCAAGCTGATCTATTTCAGTCAGAGATTTCAGACCAAGGAATGTTTATCATTGCTTACATTTCTAGATAGAACTTTACAGACAACTACAGTGAGCTGCCTGTGCACCTTGGTACTTATTAGCAGTGGACCACATTCTAAAGATCAAAACTGAGAAACGTCCCAGTAATTTCAGTTGGAGTTGTGTGTGATGAAGACATTAGAATCTGGCTGAAAATTAATAACTTGTGGATAGTTTTGAGCAAGTCATGAGTATTAACTTCTTATTTCACTTTAATTCCTTTTTCATTGTTCTGTTTTCATACTATATATCACTTATTGAAGAAAACATCCAACTATATTTTGAGTGCATATGCTGTAGGTTTGGACTTGGCATAGTTTTTACACATTTGCAGAGAAATTTGATGAAGTGTGGAAGAAGTTGTATAAAAAGCACTGAATAGCTTGAGATGTGACTGAAAAGTAGCTGAACAGGTCATTAGCATTGAGACAGTTTATTTAGCAGAGCTATTTAATCTTTCTCATGCTGAGTGCTCAGTGAGTGCAGGATGTGGAAAGCAGTAATGAATACTGATACGTGTTCCCTGCTAACAAATGATCTAAGAGAACATTACACGAGAGATGTTTCCATTGTAGTCAATGTCAGAAGGGTTTGTATCATCATTATGCGAAAGACGTGACTTCATTTCTCTGCTGGCTCTGTACCACTGCTCACTGGACCTGATGAGTTTCATCTCCTTCCCAGGAGAGGTGACAGCGTGGAAGTCACATGGGCAGCAGGCACATATGGCAGTGGCTTTTTTAAGTGGTCAAAATGAGTGAGTGGGAGCCACAGGACACAGGACATGTGACATAGTGACATGTGGCAAGGAATGGATTTACTAGCTCTGTTATATACAATCAAGAATGGTTTGATACATGAATGAAGTGAAGATCCTGGAGATGAAAAGCATGGTTGAGGATCACACGGTAGTGAAGCCAGAGAACACAGAAACTAGCTGATATATGAAATCAAGACCTCCCATGTCAAAATGCTAATTACTCTAGAAGGCTTAGAAGTATAGATATTTCTGGGCAGAGGAGAGTAATACTGCAAGGATAGTTTTCATGTGAAGTTTGGATTGCCATTTTTAAGTAGCTTAAATGGTATGTAAAGGAAGAGATGGTAACCTTGGAGGTTCAGACCAACACTGAAAGGCTAAATTCTTAGAACAACTAGAGGTTTAACCACTGATGCTCACAGATGCAGGATTGTTTCAGGAATTCAGATTGGCCAGGTAACTTGGACTGGAATAAATAGTTAACTTTCCCCCTTCTCCCACCCCCCCGCTTTTTTTTTTGTCCCCTCAAAATCTGTGCTGCTAGATGGGTACTGCAGCCCCCTTCTACACAGTAAGCTTATATGGATTGGTTCAAAGATTTACCAAGCAGTTTACCATGATGAAGAAATTACGTTTTCCAAAGTCCCTGAAATATAATTTTTCTCTAACAATAGATATATTTCAAGTCCATTTTTCATCATCTAGTGACAGCATGTGACACCATATCTGTGCTTGATAAATTAACTGTCCATAAAATCCAGACCCCTTTTTAATAGTTTAAAATGCTTGAAATTTATGACAAATAGTTTGGAGACTGCCCATTTCATCTTGCTTTTGTCCTTCCTTCTTGAGCATGAAGAGGGGCTTATCTGCTACAGAAGGATAAAGTATAAAGGAGGAACTCCAATTATTCAATGTGTTCGTGATGCCAGAGCAGAGTATTGAGGGGAAAAGAGGCAGGGCAAATGGCGAAAGGTGATGGTCAGCTTTGCTATGCCCAGTGAGGAAATCATGGCTCCTCTTAAGTATTTCCAGGATGGACATGAACCAACGCATATCATAGCATATTTTTGTCATAGCATATATTCTCTGCTCAAAAAATACTTTCATTCCAGTCTTGTAGTAATTTATACAAGTTAATATCATGTTCAAACCATTCTTTCTTGGCAGAAGTTCTCCTAGAAGCTTGTGTGGGACTTTCTAATGTAACACAGCAAAGGTAATTGAGACAAGTTTATTGAAAAACACTACCCATTTCCAGGGGAAATAACTCAGAAGCCATGGTTCAGCTCAGTTTGTGCTGAGTACCCTCTAAGGTTGACATTTCTTAGACAGTGATCCCTATAATTGCCTTAGGAAGTCAAGAGAATTCCTTCTGCCACACTGGTGATTCTTACTGATAGATACACTCATGATATTACTAATTTTAGTTCAGATCTCTTCAAAATACAAGAAGCTTTTTGATCAAATGGATTTCAAACAGAAAATTAATAAGAACCTTTAAACCTTTCTGGTTTTAGTTATTTGTTTACCTGTATTTGTATTAATTCTGTGGTTTTAATTCTGTTATTATGTCACTGAACTTGAAGGTAGTTTACGCAGGAGTAAAATGTAATCAGAAACTGAAGAAACAGACATTTGACAAACACCAAATATAGGTACAAATATTCAGTTTATGTTTCACGTCACTTGGTCATTGGCCTGGTGAGGTAACTATCTGTTATCTGCAAGTGTTACTTTCCTATTTTCACAATTTCTAATTGTGATTCCTTGGTTTATTATATATTAAAATCAGCAGTTTAGTGAAGGACATGAAAAGATATTAGAACTATGCTGCTGAGTAATGAAGCTGGGAACTGGGATTTGCAGGAAAAAATATTGGCTTTGAAAGCTATGACGGGTGTCTCCTTGATGCATATATCAGTAGATGTGAGGGTCCCTTTACAATTACTTTAAGCTTTCTTCTTTTGTCATGGACTGTCTCTAATTTGGATCCTTTGTCTTTCCATTTTTGGACCATTATTCTGTATAGATTTTGCTACACTTTGATCCCTGGACCCATTGAATAACAGCTTTTGCCAAGGAAAGACAGCTGAATATTCTCATATATTTTTCCCTTAAACTACATTTATAGTCAGAAACTGGCCTTTAAAAGTGGTATTGTGGGCTTCCACAGGTACTATCTCAAAACCTTTTGTATCATGCAGTCAATTAAGAAACAAAGACTTTTCTATCAGCCAACACTTTGTCTTTGTTTGTTTCCTCCTCATCTGTAGGTAACTGGGAGTACATTCAGTCTAAGAACATGGTGAAGTCTGTCAGCTCGTATCCCATACCTCCTGCAGAGGTTTATTAGGCACCGTTAGCAAATAGCAAAATATATGATTGCTTCAGTATTGAGTCATCACATATGAAAAATGAAAGTTTGTTTCTTTATTGCCCTTGTATTTTTAGGCTTTTTTTAACCATGTATTTATGCAATTTCTTAGTGTCTTTGACTATACTATTTCAGCCACTGGAGTGAAAAAGAAACTCATTTAAGTTCTATTTATTTCCAACATGTTTCTGAGTGCACACCAGATGTTATTCACACGGCTTAAGCATATCAGTATGTAAGTAATAGTGTAAAAAAACCACTTCTATTCACAAGTGGGCCCTTATGCACACACAATTAATAGCTGCACTGTACCTACACATAAAACTGTTCTTTTTCAAAAGTGTATAAGCCTCATTCCTTGCCAACTATTGTAGAAAGTATGCACAGAGACACACTTCCAGCCAAGGAAGAAAAGAGGGAAATGTAAGCACCTGTGCCATCAGACAGATGACAAAAAGGTAAAAGGGATTAACATGTGCAACATTTTCCTGCTTAAAGAAAATAGGTGGCATATAGATTTCTAAAGGTGGGAAGAGATGGTGAAATGGGCATGTAAGAGAAAGTAAGAAATTGAACTGCTGAAAGCAACAAAAGGAGATTGTGAAGGCATGGCTAGAAAAAAGACGCAAGAGTGAGAAAAGACAAGACACAGTGAGAAACCATACTGTGTAAATACAGATCATGACAGTGACACTTAGACCTGTAGCTAGGACTCTTTAGAGGCAAGAAAATGTTTACTCATAGCAATGCAGAGAAAAACCTGATTATTTTTCTCTGGTGCAATGTTGCAGTTTTATGTTGTTTTTTTTAGGAATCTCTGTGTTTGGAATCCATAAGTAGTACAGAAGAATGTGTTCCTGAATGTGAAGAAACAGTTAAAAGTATAGGAATTAGGACAGTCAGTTCTAATGAGTTGCATGCTGCAACCAGGTAATGAATTTGAATTCAGAAAAGGAATAAGATTCTGCCAGAAACACAGTTGAGTTGTGCCCAGACCCTTTCTTTGTAGCTGTCTTTACATAAATTAATTTGGCAGAACTGGAGGAACTGAGGCTTCTAATTGAGGCTTCTAGCTTGAGCAGCGGCAGGCATAGACGGGCGGTTGCCTTTGCAAAACCTGACCTAGAACTCACAGATCAAAGTGAGACCAGCCTTGGACCACAACAGGCACAGGAAGAGTTGCTACATGGTACTGACTTGCACAACCTTGAATCCTTGACAAAAATTTAGGGATTTCAATGCCCGTGAGCTACAGTTTTGGAAAAATGACTAACTGCATCTCTGGAGTCATCCATTACCTCATTCCAGATAAATACTATTTGTGATTTTATTCCCATGACGATTCCTGAGGAGGGACAGCTGTGACACTGTGGAGGCGAATAAACTAGAATTACATGAAAACCTGACAGAAAACAAAATCCTGGATGGAAGCTCAGCCCAAACATTTCGCTTACTGGTTCCCCTTAGACAAGATTAATTTGGCTGCTATACCCCATATTGTTAGACAGGCTTATGTAGAACCATTCAACCAGTCAGAATATCTTACAGATTAATAAAGGAAATAATTAATTGTGCAAAAAATTAGTGAATGATTTTAAAAGGTGGATGAGAAATCCTTTCTATCTATTATTTCTATAGTAATGAAATGACAGTTGTCCATCTGCTCTTTTTACCTTTGAGGGAGGATTTAGTCCCAGCTTATTTTGTTGATGATAATTAGAGTTTCACGTCACTGACCATCTGGAACAGGAGATGTGAGCACTGGGAACTAACCGAACTTGCTATTAGCAGGAACTTTAAAAGAGCTTCTTTCCCAGAACAGAGGAAATCCCACTTAAATGATGGTGTCCTTGCTTAATAGAACTTCCTTTCTTTTTTCTTCATGAACTTTACTGTACAGTCCAGTGTCGTGCTTGAATCAGAGGAAAAATGCTACAGAATTTCTGTAATGCACATAATAGCTGGAATTTCAGTTTGAAAATGGAGACTTGAAACTGAATGTCTTCAAGGAGGCAATCCTCATCACTGTTTTTTTCACTTTTTAATATTTCATCTCCCTTTTTCCAATATCAGCTCCACATTAATAGTCTACTTAGCTTCTAGTTAATACATGCTAAAGGTCTTTCTAGCTATAAGTTATCTAATTGGCTCTGTTTTCTTTATGCAATTTATTTGAATAGGCAGCCTTCAGTTGCAGTCTGCTAAGCTAGAATAGATTTCAGTGAGTACTTTTATGGAGATTGCCCTAAGGGATGTATGAAAATGTAGCTTAGCTCAAATCAGCTGGGAATGTCTGTACTTGTCATATCCAATCAAATCAGACTAGCTGCAGGTATTTCTGTCCACTTATACACAAACAAACTGATAACATTTAAAAATATGAAATGCAAGCTCAGAATTAAGAACGCTGCTTGCAGTGCTTGCAAATCACATCTAAGAGGCAATTATTTAGCTACATTTTCCGTACAAATGACCGAATTGGCATCAAAGCTTCTTCATTTCAAAGATTTCTACTGGGAACTCTTCAGAACTGAAGTACACCCTGGTAGGAGTCAGCTTGTTTTTTGAGCTCTTCCAGATGTTTTTTCTTATCCAAATAACCTTTCTCTAGTGAATAAGATGAGATTTTCTGAGAGCAAGATAATTACATACAGAGTCTAATTCTACTTACAGAGACAACTCCCTTTTAGTTTAAAATGAACGTATTGATACTATTTCCCTTGAAGTGTTCCAAAAGAAAGCTCATTTCATCCTCTCTGGATGAGATACGATGTATGTAAGTGTCTGTCTGGTACTTGCAGTAGATCACCATATTTTTCAAGTCTTCTTGGCAGGAAACACAGAAAAGAAGTATGAATCAGAAAGGTGAGGAAGAGCTTGCCATTTCATTTACTGAGTACCCACAACTACCTATTCACTGTTCAAACCCTTCCCAGAAATACAGTATTGAAAAGTACAGCTATCTCAAGAGACAGAGATTTTGTTATAACAGGATAAATTCCGATCAAAATTCTTTTATTCTTCAGAGATCAGGTTGTGATTACATGAAAGAAGAACCCGTCCACACTGTGGGAGAATGGACTGTATATTTCCAGTGGCTACCCAGGAGCACTAGGAAAGACTGAAGTCTCTAGTGATCCTTGCTTTGCTGTTTTTTTTTAATAACAGCAACATCAGGTAAACTGGTTCCCACTGTAAGCCTTGATCTTTTAAGATTCAAATCCTTCAGCTACTCTGTTCGAGTGAACCAACATCTCTACATAAAATTCTTTTGCATGTGCACGTGTGTACATTTATACTTATGTGTGCATGGGCAATCATCCAGAAAGCACATAAAAATAATGCAAAGGTTATCAGGTACTCAAAAGTTCTATAATGCCCCAAATATATTTTCATGTCTTACAGAAGAGGAGTTGAGATGCACCTTCTGTAAACATTTTAATCAAATATAATTTTTAGGTTTATATTTCCATACACAGAAATCTCCCTCTCTCCATACCCAAGACATTATTTCAGTGTTTCACCTTTTGGATTAGGAACTTTAATGTTTTCAGAATATACTTTTGTCACTTGAGCAAAGAGAATAATTGATAGCAGTAGCATGCAGCTGCCTTCTTTGAGTGCCAGGCACAGCAAGAGGAGAAACTGTTTACCACTAGCTACTGCATTTCATAGCTACTTAAACGGTTAGACTCAGCAAATTTCTATTCTTAGTATTTATTCCAATAGTTACAGAGGTCCATTCTCTGTTTCCATCTGGTTTTGCTTTGATCTCAATCTTATTCCTTCTCTCTCCTTTATTTTTCAATAGACAATGGTCACCATCTCTGTCTCACTCTGCCCATTCCCCTGAACTGCATGACCTACTCCACCACTTCTGCTGCAGTCACCAGTCCTTTTGTCTCCCATCTGAGGTGGAAATAAATTATTTCTAAAGACATGCTGGGACTGTAAACTCAACATGATCTCCTTCATTCCCTAAAGCCTAGAGATACCCTGTCCTTATTTCTGATGCAAAAATCTCTCTGTTATCCTCCTTATTATGTTGTGACAAACAGATGAGATAATGAGGACGAGAGGGATGGTGATGGTCAGTTCTGAAGGCTGGTGAAACAGTAGATGGCAGAGTTTGGGGAGCAACAATTCCAGGAAAAAATGACATTGCAATTTTAGATGGCACATACCTAATACAAATGAGCTCTTAGAAGATTTTTAGTTGATGAAGTTTATCGTATCTCCACTGAGATTTGTCAACTAAACATTTCAGAAACCTTAAAAAATTGCTTGATTTTGGCACATTTTTACAAGGGTGAAAGATGCATGAGTAACAGGTGGCTAATTTCCTCTTTCCTCCCCTTAGAAGTGACAAGTCTGAATTTCAAATCAGTACAGTGAGAAAGCTTTGTAATTATGTGGTTGTAAGGTTTCTGTCCAAGATAAGCACAAATGTATTTTCTCTATACTGGTTCTGCAAAACAAAGGTAACATGGAAATACAGTCTAAATGGTGTCATTTTGGCAGTCACGAACCATGAAAAAACAACACCGAAATACACTGAGGGCACTGCCTGACATGCTGCAGGTATGAGCTAGACTGAAAGATGGGGAACATTCAGGGCAGCAGTTGTGCAAGTGGCCCTGAGAGAGGACAGTGTGACAAAGCTTGCTCATTTCTGCTGCGATTAGGGAAATGGGACTTATGAACATTTGCTGTAAAGACCATTGTATCAAAATAAAAAATCTAGTCTTGTTACCACTTTCCTCTTAATGTGTTTGGTACTTTGATGTTCCCTAACTAATTGCTAATTATAATGATCTACATATTCTGAATGTAATATGCATATGTGTATGTTACTTGGATTCCTAATGATATTTCAGTACATTTCTGGGGAGACCTAGTGACATTAGAATTTGGATTTTGAAAAGGGAGGTTTAAATATGATTAAAACTTTGAACAAAATAGCCTCCCAACAATACATTGAATAAACCGATATTTGCAATTTTCCCTTAGTAATTTCTCCATTACAAAGTCTCACAAAAGTGAAATCATTTTTAAACTACAACATTTTCATTTTGTATACCCATTCATTGCATATTTATACTCACTTAAAAGAAATCAAACAGTACTTCCTTTCTATATTGTTCTACTGATCTGTGGCAAGCACAGCCAGAAACGATAGTGAGAGAAATGAGAATAATAGAGTGCCTTGCAGGCTGCTGTGCTCTGCCTCAGACTCACTGAGAAAGGGTTATAGCTAGATGAAAGTATTCCTGAAGAAAATATTTCAACCTCCTGGACCATTTAACAGCGTGCATCTTCTTTATTACAGTATTTTTATTCCTACAGAATAATGTTAAAGGTATTTCTAAACCATCATTTTAGGATGTTCACAGTTTTACATTCTATTTCTAGAGTTAGCAGGACTTAGCCCATAGGTAGGAGAGTGTTTTCGTTGTATATTGTTAGTGTGAGGTGAATGCAGGGTTTGTGAGGCAAGACTCCTTCTTTCTAGTAATTATGAGGGTAATGAAGCTAGGCAGAATTATTTTCATTTTATTAATAGCTGTGTTTAAGCCTCATGGAACTGCCTGTCTGGGGAAAGTGTCTATTTTAAGACTAAGTGGTGGAAATTAGTATGTTATACTAAATGTTTATCCATAAATCAATGGAGTCTTCACAAATCCAGAAAGAAAAAATGCCTGTTTGGCTGCCTATCATTTCTGTGACATTTTCCACAGTGCCTTGGATCTAGGCCACAGGTAACAGCAGACACCTTAATTTTAAACAAAGGGAGATCTTACTTAACTCTTTTCATCTTACTGTTGAGCAATAGTTCATAATCAGCTGCCAGTTATATGTCCAAAAACCCTAGCATATATACTTTTGAATAAGGCATTCTTATCAAAGCAAGAACTACCATCCAATATATTTGGTATAAGGTTTCTTTGATTAAGTGATTTGAAGTATATTTAGGAAATTTTCAAGATTCCACTTAGCTTTTAGATTGATCTTCAAGAGTGGCTTGTGTTTATGTAGCATTGCTTAAAGTTGGCTTCTCGTTTGAAACTCCTGTAGCAGGGATAGGGAAATAAAGACTGTACCAAGAGTTTTGAGATAAGATGTGTGTTCTCGTTCTCTTCTTTCTATAATCTTTAAGGTTAAAAAGAAGTTTTATCATTGTGATTGCCTCGGAGTTTGGGACCAAAATTGTAATCATGTCAACTTCACTGCTTAACTGATGAATCCTCTTTGTTTTATTTTACCATGAGTGAAGTTGAGTAATCCTCCAGAGTAAAGGGTATTTGGAGGTGTCATAGTCACCACTGACTTAACGCTTGAGTAAAACAATTTCCACAAGGTTCAGCAGCTACAGCTCTGTTGTTCTCAGCAGTCCCAAGCTGCTGAAATGAACCATTGAGGCTGTGGATGGCCAGCTACAGTTCAGAGTGGCTTCAGCCAAAGTAGTCTTTTGCAGCTGCTAGGCAAGGAGAAAAGGTACAAGACAGATGCAAAGCCACCTTTCAACCCATCTGCCATCCTGCCCAAGTCCCAAACTCTGTCAGACTACACAGTCCATCTCTAAACACCTCTCTTGTTCATGCTTTGGGCATCTGCTCTTCAGTCAGCATTTGCTAGAGATATAGCTCCAATATAGCTCCAAACTTTTTTTTTTTTTCCACTTTGAAATAAGTCCAGAGCTGTTCCTTTATCATCTTCTCAGAAATCTCTTTTTAAATAGTTTTTTCTCTAAAGTGACTTAAATAGACTATACCTTCCCAACTACAGTGCAATTTTCCAGCAGATGACTATTTACATGTGTTGGGACTTGTGTTACACCTTCTTTGTAGGGCACTGCCCGGTCATTTTGTTTTAATGTTCTTTGTCTACAATTAAAGATAGAGCAGTGATTTTAAAGAACATTCAGGCTATGGAGTGATAAGGCAGCAGGCAATAGGTAAGACTGCAATTTTAAAAATTCTACCATGGCTTGGATTTTTCTTTTTATAAGCTGTAAAAACCAAGATGTTAGCATATTATCAGAATAAATGAGGAGAGCTTCAGGGCTACCTTGCTCCTACAGGAATATTACTGCCATTCTCTATGCAAGGCTGGCCAGATTTTCTAGCAAGTGAAGTGCCTTTCCCTAAGGTGGAATTTCATTCTGTTCATTTGCTATATTTGGATCAGGAACAGAGACCTACAATTCAGAATATCCCTAAATCCCCATCCTCAGCTCCAGTATATCAAGAAGACAAAACATGTAACATCTTTTGTTTCTGACATTATTACTGCCAACACTAGAGGATACAATTCACATCTGGATTTATTTTAGACTTTCTCATGATAACAGCTGCATTTCTTGTCTTCACTTGGATACATTTTTAAAAATGAAAATTGCCATGGCAACAGCTGCAACCATTTATTATAAAGCAATAGAAGTGGAACTAATATTTGTGAGAGAAGCTCTGTTATCAGGATAGTATTTCATTCAGACAAAGCCAGAGTCATTTTTCCCTAGCTTTTCCATTTTTTAAAAGAAAAATATAGAAAATATTTTCAATAAGGAAATGTAGGTGGGATTGAACAGATCAGGAGATTAAAAATATTTCCTTCTTTGCATTACTGGCTCATCCAGATTAGCAAGAGGCAAAAATTATCATTTGCTTGGTGGGCACATGAAAAAAAATGATAGGGGCACCAAGATTTCAAAATCTCATTCCCTTACTAGCTGTGTTCTCAACTGAAGCACAGAGACAGCAAACTGAATACATTGGGTGTGTCTTCACTAGGGGAAAAAAAGATGTGACCCATCCCTAAAAAGTACTAATGTCTAATGCAAAGGAAAAATTCACAGGCAATTTGTAACACTAACAAAATGTACTATCCTTCCCTTAAGATTTTGCTTCATATTACTTGCAACACACTATGTTACCTGAGATAATAGCATACTATTTTCCCTATTAAAATGTGGCTAAAGAGGGAAGTTTTGCACTGACCTCAAGGTCAGGTTGTTCCAAGTCAGGATTGAGGTAGGGTCATCCAGTGTATGGTCCAGGTACATTAGGAAACACGTGGCCCATTTTGTTTGCATCTGTTTCAAATATTTCTCATAGCATTAATTTTTTTTATTTTTTTTTAAATCTCCACAAAAATCTGGGTAGCTGATTGACAAACTGTTCTCCAGATGTTGAAAATGTACATGAAATGTAAAGCTATTTTCCTATTTAAACCCCTTCTGACTGTGATGAAATGTATTTTGCAAGCACAGACTGTACAGGGACCACATACCATGTTGTAGACACATACTAAGGATTACATTTCTTCCTATTTATTACACATTAGGGAGTCCTGGACAGGGGTGAGGGAGAACACCGAAACAGAAAAAACTTTAGATAGACTTTCAGACTCCTTTCACTCTAATTTTTATAGGATTTAGTGTAGTTTATCTTCGTCAGTTGCATTCAGCATAAGGCCCCTCAGTGTACTGCTTTGTTCACAAGTTCCTAAAGATGCTGAAGTTGTGTGAAGGGAGACTGGGGGCTCCTTTCTTAATCTCTTAATCTCCAGAAAACATTCTGGAAGTGAAAAAGCCCGAGGCTGTTGATAGGCCAGAAGTTTGGCATGGCACAGCACTTCAGTATTGGCAATAGACTATCCGTCTGCTCCAGCCACTATCCACATCCTCTAGCAGCAGACTTAACTCTGTCTGGGGTACAATATTTTAAACACAAACAGAAGCTCACAGATCTCTTTGTACTTCCTTGACTACTTACTAAACCCTAGGTTTGTTCTGGACAGAAATTAGCATTTAGTCCAGCTTCATTATATCACCTTTGTGTCATGGACAGTGTAGTTCAGGGAGGTAACACAGAGGAAAAACAGAATGAAAAAACAAAACTACTGTTATGCCTAAGAAAAATTTACAAAAGCTTGTGGTTCATACATTATATTTTTAAGAGACTGAGATCTGGTAGAATCACAAAGATATAGTTTCCTTTCAGTTTCTCCGTCTCCCTCACTTAGTGCTTTGAGTTCTTTGTAACGTATCACCAGTGGCATGCTCCCAATTCTATCCTTCAGGTACAGGTAACCTTTACATCCTCTATTACACTTAAAGCAGGGAGTGACATGGACCAGTGGTAAGAATGGGATTCTTTCCTGTTTCACTGACAAAGAGGAGAGAAACAATGAAAAAACAGGCTGTTTGTTTGCCTTGAGATGAGTGGGACCGAGCACCTAGAGCTTCCTCATGCTGTCTCTGGGTGTATTGAGCTGTCTACAGACAGGCCTCCTGTGAATGTGCAATGCTCCCTGTGAACAGAAATTGGACACACCACCTTTGAACACATCAGTCTCGGGATCCCCATAAGCAGAGGCCACAGAAGAGCAAAGCTCTTTGTTAAATAAGAACCTGCAGTATATGTTCTTTCATTGATCAGCTAAGCAGTCCGGTATTGCCCCTCCACCCCTTCGTTGAGATTCACAGAATCACAGAATCACCTAGGTTGGAAGGGACCTTTTAAGATCATCTAGTCCAACCAAATTCATTCAAGGGGGTTTCAGAGAAGATTATGGTGTACTTTAGTACTATTTAACCATCTTTAGAACTGCTTAACTCTCAGGGAGAAGTTGATTTAAACCCTAAGGGGCGGTGATGTGAGTAGACTATGCATTTGTGAAGGATAAGGACTAGCTATTACAACTGGAAGGCCACTATTCATCCCTCAGTATTTCACACTGCAGACAGGTATAGTGAGTTCTGCTACAATGTTACGATGATGAGTGAAATCCTAAATGAAGGGACTACTGTCTGCCATAAAATATACATTACTCTCTGTTATTTCAGTCTTAAGATTCTCCTGAGCAAAATCAATGGCTGTATGATTCTAAGAAAATTACAATTCAGTAAAGGTTCGGTGCAAACTGTTTCCGCTTAATCTCTACTAGTTACCCATAAGGGCCAGGGATTTTTCATGGCTAACCAAGCTCCTTGAAATGTTCCTTAAAGTGTTTGGGTCATATTCTACTTTCTTTTTTGCGATATCAGTGTAAATCTGGAACAACTGTGTTGAATCAGTGGAGTTGCTTCAGATACTCATCATTGTAATGGTAGTTTGAGGCAGTTTCTCATCTAGAGCGCTCAAGCAGAATGGCAGTAAATCATAGTCATTTAGTGGTAAACTGCTGCAGCGTTCTAACGTGTATCGCTCAGTGCAGGCAGCCGTCAGCCTACATCGTTTTATCAATGGGGAGGTAGAATTCAATTGACATAGATGAATATCACATTTATTTGCAAGAATGCAGTCACTGTAAAAGATGAGGGTCATTGGTCTTATCCTGGAGTTACCCCAACAACTTTAGTATGAAAGGGAGGTTTAATTAAGACCACCCATCCTTCCAATAATCACCTTTCTTACCTCCTATGGACACATCAGTCAGCATCTTGTTAGTGTGCTCTGGTGTGTTATTCTTTGCAATCTGTGTGTGTAGAGTAAATTAAGTCCCATAGTATCACATTTTGCCACTTTTGTACAAATAAACCTGAGCTGTGGATGGAATTACGCCTCCATGAGCACATTAAACTCTCTTCCCTACGCTCATAGAATACTTGCAATTACACATTATTTGTCTTTCAAAAGAGATATATAATTTGCACTGAAAATCTTTATTTCATGGGCTCATCACCCTGGACTAATGATAAGAACTGTCACATAAATGGAAGGTTGTGCAAATGTTTTGTGATAAATATTTATCAACTCTGCTCTGAGTAACTCTGGAGGCTAGTGGCTCACAGACAAGAAATTGAAGGATAATTCAAAGGTGAAGAATGATATAATGAAGCAGAATAATGTGAGGGTGATAGGAGATAAGGATCTAGCCATATATGAAGAAAGTAAGTGCTGCACACTATTATTAGAGAAATACAAATCATAACATCATTTTACAAGTTCAGATGGTTGATTCTAGAAGTGGGAAGTAGAAGTAGACTCTCTTAACTTGGGTTAAGTTCAGGCCCATAGACGAATGTTAGTAATAGTGTTAACACATACAGCACATCTAGTTCCTTTAATGGCACAATACAGAAATTTAAATTTTAGGTTCTCTTTTTGGTTTTTACCATTTTCTTTTTGTTCAGGAAACAGTTTTAGCTGCCATGTATCCTGGGTATTATTGCACTTCTTTCATGCCTAAAAATGCCTTCACAAAGTATGAGGTACTATTATTCACTGGATATGCTCTGCTTGGGTTGTTTAATTAGCAGGATGTAGCAGATTTGGTTCAAGTAACATATAGGATTTTATTTATTTTTTCCTCCAGATACTGATTGGAGAATTTTTTTCCTCATTCATTGTTTCTTGTTAACTCAGAGAGTTGGTGGTTTGATACACCACTGGTTTGTAACTTTTACAGTCATGCTTTCCATGCAGAAAAACCACATATATTTTACAGTATTGTTCTAATTTATAAGTGCTGTTTTGCATAGGCAAAAGTGATTGCAGAGAGATGCAAGGCAGAGGAGAAATCCAGCTCTTCATATTATTCATATTAATCTTCATATTAATACAATAATAATTTACTTTTATATATATGTTCCTTGGGGTTGACTCTTTGTTTCTACTTTCTCTGCAGTATATGCATCTTTGCGGTTGATGAAGCCACAAAGAGCTCCCTAACTGGGAGAACAGACCTAGCTGCTCTAGATACACAGGCCATTTCTCTTTACGCAACGTTTGTAAAGGATGGAAATTAACACTGAATTGGATTACAGTTCTGATACCCAAATGAGAAAGGATCATAGTTGCAGGCACAGAAATCTGTAAATTACTTGCCTTTTGATATGATCAGCTCATAAGTAAGGAGTCAGACACTGGTAATAGCATACCACAGAATGCAGCACACGCTGTCACAGACGACCCACTATCAGCCATCTGTTTTCTGCTGATGTGCTTCATTCCTCTCAAAGATATGGGACAGGCTTTTTGGAAAAGAGTTGTCACTGGAAAATGACTGTGATATTTTCAAATAGATTTATGAAAATTAGACATTTAGAAGCAATAGCAGTCATTTGAGAATAAAACATTCCTATACCAAGCCTCAGATAAATGCTAACGTATTTTACTATTAAAGCCTTGGTTTTCTTTTACAAAGACTTTTAAGTCCAGGTTGCTGTTCATTCAGATTTCTTTCTGTCAAAGATAAAAATAGGGTAGTATTTGCCTAGAATAAGGTAATGAAAAGTTAAGATATTTGTATGGATACGTTAGGACAGCACATACCATTTCTCAGACGCAAAGGGGTAGAGACCATCCACACCAGATCAGATATGACTTTACACTTGAACTTTTTCAGCCTGCAGGACCATTACGTCATTACTTATTGTCAAAACTGTCATCTCACATCTCCTCTCTATGTGTCTGTAGCAACCCCAGGTCTGTAGTGACCAAGTTCTGATCAGAATGAGAGGGAGAGGATGCTCCCAGCACCTCTGTCAGGAGGGGCTTGCAGAGGCTTTCCACGGGCACCAGGATATTGGGTTCAACCCCATGGAGGTGGGTGAGATATCAGGTCCTTTTAAGGCAAAGGTGGTGGAATTTTCAGGGCAAGAACGGGATCACCGTGATAGAGATGGTTTCCAAGCCTCCCCTTGGAGGCAGAGCAAGCTTCCTAAGGGTAATGTCTAGGGAAGCAGAGGAGAAGGAGGGAGAATGACAGATTTTCTGCCATCCCTGATGTTTTAAGGGTAGATGAGAACTAAGTCCGCCTGGAACAACACAAACTACTCATTATTTTCTCTGGCTTTACTGCAAGCTGCTGCCATTTGTCAGCTCAGGCCTGAACACAGAAGAAAACTGAAGTAGTTACCAGTGTAGAAAATATTTAGCATTAGCTACCAAAAATGACTCCTGATGAGCTAAGGTCACTTCTGACTGCCCAAGTTAAGAGACAGAGTCACTCAAATTCTGCAGCTGCTTTGCAATACCACTGAAGGACGTAGCTTATCCAGTTATAGCAGATCTGAGGATGCTTCATGTCACCTAAAAAGGAGCCTGAGACAGTAGAACTAGCCCATGCTATTTTATGTTAAGTGAGAACCTAGCAGAGAGCCTGAATTCTTTTTTTATTTTCATGCAGGTGTTGCTTTTGCTGATAAATGGGAAAATTTATATTTTCCATAAAGTCTATGACAGCTTTACTTTTCCAGCATTGCTAGTGCTTTGACATCTGCCATTAGCTAGCCACTTTGGAACTGATAACAAATCCATTTTGAGAAAGGTTTTCATAGACAGTAAAAGCCTTATGTACGACAACAGTAAGTGTTAGTTTGGTTTAAAGTAATCAAAATAAAATGTCCTATAAAAGTTCATAAAGTCTGAACAAATCTAGAAAGGAACAAAAGTCAGGGCAGAAAACAGAGGAGGCAAATATGCCATGACAGAGAAAAAGGAACAGAATGTAATCCCAGCTAGAAGATAGCTTCTAAAATATCTGCTAGACCTTTTTTCTAGAATTAAAACCAGTAGCCCTTCCAGCAGTGTGCTGAAACCAAATTGTGAGTGGAAAAAGAAACATGATGTGATGCATTGCAAGGAGAATAAAGGTTTGGATATCCAGAAAAATTAAGGTTCAAATGCCAGCCACTTGAGCAGTAACTCAGTTCTTATACACATATAAATAGAAAGCTTAATATATATATTTCTGTGAAATCCATGTTTCTGGAGACTTAATTCTCTAAACATTTGCAAATATTGTCATGAATAAATTCCAAGTAGACAGATTTCTTTATACAGAAGGATGTACAGAAGACTCATCTATGTTCTTTTAATGCACCTTCTGTGCATTTGTGTTGCATACTGATCACTGTTTTAAACATGTCTGAAACATACAGTAAGCTTGTTTGTTGTTGGAAATTTTCATCTAGGGGGTCTCCATATATTTCCCTCAACCTTTTGCTACAATTGGCTGCTTTTGCTAGTCCTAAAGCCTTCCTGCACTGGTGTGTCTCTTCTTTGCTCTCCCTTAATTTTCCACAAACCTTCTCTACTTCGTATGTGGCTTTGTTGGCTTAGTATAATCACACCCCAATCTTACACATTTGTTTTCATTTTTATAGTTCATCTACTTACTATTACTGTGCAAGGAGCTATTTTATGAGGAAGCCTGCAAGGCTTTACCAACGTAAAACTTGCCAAGAGAAGGTGTAGGTGTCTGGTGTTCTGCATGCACTTTCACATCTAGCTTCTAGCTCAAAACACTTACATTGTGTGAAAATTACAGTTCCCTCTTTTTGACTTTCTGCCAACACTTTTAGGAAAACGATATAGTTAAAAAGTTGTGTGGGAACAGAAATTGTTCAGTTCAATCATCCACTTCTCTGAAGTCTCCAAGTTTTCTAAAACAGGATAGTGACCTACCTTTTTCTGTATAGGTCAGGGAAAAACCACCTTCTTTCCTTCTTAAAAACAACCTTGATCTCTAGAATATTTTCTCCTGGCCTGTTTTATTTTTCTTAATTAGTAGCTGATTAAATCACCATGTAGTTCTATAATTATTTATCACCTGAGGGAGACCCCACTTCATTCAATGAAAGTATTTTAAGGAACATCTGACCTTTCTGTATTTTCAGGTACGATTATTTTATTTTATTTTTAGATTGTTCCTGTTCTGCTCACTATTATGTGGCACATGACAGTGTGGCAAATATGAAGGAGGCCACTGGGCAAGAGGAAGCACTTTGGCTTAGGAAGTAGAAAGAAATCTTCTTCTCCAAAGATAATAAGCTGTTTGTTGTCATATTGGTCAAATATACAGAAGGAGGAAGAAAGAAATAAACCAGTTTGTTTACTGGTTGTTTTTAGTCATGGATTCCACATCATACAATTAGAAATTTTCTTCCATTTGCACACATTTTCCTTCTGATGCTTGGGTGTATTTTCTTCAGCATATTGCCTTTTTCTAAAATTCATCTGATACACGTTGCATCACTTTGGCTTATATCAAACCCAAGGATCTTTGTGCTGTTCTGCTAGTTGCAATTGATTAACATCTCTGTATTTGATGCTGCCAGACTAGCCCTAGGCGCATCAGGCCTTGTCTGGAACAAAAGGCAGGATACCAGATTTAACCTCACCTACAGATTTTTCCTCAAAAAACTTCCATGACTTATTGAAAAATCTTTGCTCTAGTCCTAAAAGGAAAATTTATTGTGCTACATTCACAGGCTGGAAAAATTTACAGGAAGAGAAGGATCTTGTGGATAAATGAGATTATCCTTGAGAATAACTGAAGATGTAAAAAGTAATCAACTAAGATGTAACTGGAAATGTGACTGTACTGTTTCTATTGCAATAACACTTCTGCTTGTCATGGAGACCTTTAGTATTATATCCCCATATAACTCCATAGAAATAAACATTCTTCGTCATGCTGAACCTCATCCTAAAATGATCTTAACAGGTGAGGGGAGGGAAGAAGAAGAGTAGTCAGTATGGTGCAACTGGCACAAACTGTTAATCCTTCTTTCTGTTTCAAGCAAAAGCTACCATCCTAACTTGCAATTTCTTGTATAAATGTATATTGCCTGTATTTCATTTTTGGAAGCTGTGAAAGCACTTGACCCTGTCCTTTGTTATTTGGACAAGGAAGCACAGAAAAACTGGAAAGAAAAACTGCTCTGCTTAATAGTTTTCTAGTATAGAAAGTGCTAGCTTAATCCTTATAAGAACCAGTAAAGAAGCTAATTATTATTCTTTACTCCAACCTGAAGGAAAGGCAGAGATTACGAAAATTACATATAGATAGGTAGTAGGGACTAGGGCAGGTGTTTGTAAGATACATTTATCAAACATTCGGTGACGACTTAATTTATTCCTGTCCCTCACTCCATCTGATTTTGGGTGGTAGATAAAGCATACCTTTGTCATCAGTTCTGTTCATTTATCATAGAATTGTCTAAGTTGGAGGGGACCTTTAAGATCATCTAGTCCAACTGTCAACCTAACTCTGATAAAAAACCATCACTAAACCATGTCACTAAGCTCTGTGTCAACCCATCTTTTTAATACCTCCAGGGATGGTGCCTCAACCACTTCCCTGGGCAGCCCATTCCAATGCTTAATAACCCTTTCAGTGTAAAAATTTTTCCTCATATCCAATCTGAACCTCCCCTGATGCAACTTGAGGCCATTTCCTCTTGTCCTATGACGTGGGAAAAGAGACCGACCCCCGCCTCACTACAGCCTCGTTTCAGGTAGTTGTAGAGAGCAATAAGGTCTCCCCTCAGCTGCCCATTCTCTAGGCTGAACAACCCCAGTTCCCTCAGCCTCTACTCATAAGACTTATTCTCCAGACCCCTATCAATCTCTGAAAACTGTTTTCTACTGCATTTATTTTCAGAACTTGCTTAATACACCTTTGATACAAATTTACAGAAATAAACCCTTTTCTTTTTTCTTATACTAGTTCAACAATCAGAAACTAAACACAGTTTCAAATTTAGTATCAAACTCACACACACCACTTGTTCATGGACTGAGATCAACCCGTTTTGTATCAGGCACAAAGAACAGATACCAGAAACGGCAAGTCATAACAGCATCTTTTTTGAATTACTCTCTGAGGAAAAGTAAGAACAGTAGAGGCACCCTAAGGTTAACTGTGGTTCTCTCCAGTGTTAAACTTTGCAATTTTGGTTTCAGGTCAAATAATTGGCTTGGCAGGAAGTACTGGAATAAACAGAATAAAATTCTGTTCTGTTGAAATACCATTTATATTGAAAAATTATCAGGTAAATTAGTATGTATTTTAGATGCTTGAAAGGGTTAAAATTAGTGTTAAAGAAGAAACATGTTCAGAAAAAGAAGTAATAGCTCTAGTAAAGAATAATGCAAAATGAAAATTAGAACTAAATACTATGAGCTGCAGGGAAACCTGAGTTCTGGAAAGGTTTACACCAGAAACCATGGTTAGCATAATGAGCATATGTTGTGTTATGCTGCTTTTAAAAAAACATGGGGTTCGGGGGCATATTGAGTAGAAAAATCTCCCAGTGAGAATGATTCACTCCGCATTTGTTCCTGAAATAACTACATTAAGAATAGGATTCTTTCTTCTAGTTTTCTCTATACCTGAAACCAGTTGGTAAATTGGAGGGCAAAATGAACCCTAAGTCAGCTTTCCTTTCCTTAAGGTTAACATACTTAATAAAAATTCAGCTAATGGCTATAGCTTACATTTGACTACTAAACTTTCACTCCATCTCGAGTTTTTTGTTTTACTTTTAATTACCCGTCCGCGAGCAGAGGCCATCAACATACTAGAAGAATTTTTCTTGACTTTATGGGGTAGGCAGGTTGGCCTCTCTGAATTCACCACTCAATGCTTGTGGCAGCACTAGTGGCACGTTCCTGATTCATAGTTCACTAAGCAACACAGAACAGCAGCTGCAGTTCTTAATTGGGGCAAGTATCAGAAAACCAAGTGGCTGATTTGCTGTCAAGACATGCTTAAAAGTTTTATATCTAACAGTTCTGGTTACACTATCAAATACTTTAAATAACTAACTGTAGCCCTCCGTAAGTATACAAAATACACCTAGTACATTAGACTATAAATGTACAGTGTCACAGCTGATAGGATTTCCTTTGATACAGCTATTCCATCAGTTTAGAGAATGTATCTGTGGCTTAATATAGTTCATTATTTCTTACAGGATCTAAAACAATAAATTTTGAGTAGGCTAGAGATGACAAACATTTCAAGAATCATCTGAAGGCAAGAGAAGCAAAGAATTATAACTGACCTCTGGTCTAAGAGAGTCACAGTTGAAAGAGGACTGAAAATTTAGAAAGCAACAGGTTGTTGATTAGCATTTTCTCTGGGAACAATATTTTGTGTACTTATATTAATAGCACTTTCCGCTACAAATCATCTGACTAGTTTTGTGGTAGCATAACTGGAGATAACAGATTTTGGTGCTTAGTAAATTCTGGTGTAGTGGATAAGTATTCGCCGCTTGTATTTAGCGGTGCTCCACCATATGCCTTTAGAACCCTTATGCCTTTTTTCCAGACTGAAAGCATGAGATCTGTTTCCACATGTCTTCATGTTATTTGGAGATTCCTAAATGAATGCAACTGTTTAGAAAATCCTCCATGCAGAGCTTCATCTCTAAGCCTCATCTCCAGATGGAAGACATCAGACTGCCTGGATCATGTTCTTAATATGCAAGAGCTTAAAATATTCAAAATATTTTAAAAATTCTAAATTTTTAATGCTTAAAATACCAATCATTTTCCAGCAATTCAAGCTGCTTTCTGGAATCCTATGCCAAGCTCAGTACATTTTCTTTGACAATGAACATAAAAGACCTACAGTACTGAAAGCAACAGAACCACAAAGATCTAAAATGTTGCTTAATTAGCGTTTGGGAGGGTTAGGGCTATTTTGTATCTGTTAAATTTAACGTTTCAACAAGGAAAAAAGCATACACCTTTGGTGTTACTAGTGTTTTGGGCAGTAACTCACTAGTGGCAAATAACAACCCTGAAACTCTCCAAAATGCCTTAATGCACAATCTTCCCTTTGGCACTATCATTTCCCACTCAAAAACACTCTTGATGGCTGTACTCAGGGGTGGGATATAGGAGATGACCTTTGACAACTGCAGTAGTTTCTTTCTGTAGGACAACATTCATTCTGTCCACAAGGTTTCCTATGGTTGAGCTCCTGATGTGCTTTCAGCTCTATTTATGAAGGGTTACACCAAGAAGGGAACTACTAGGTGGTTTATGACAAGATTGCTGCGGCAGGTTTGGTACCTGCTGTGATTTGTGTCACCCATTTGAGCCTCAGCCATAAAGTTCCACTTTTTATCAAGAATATTTGTGAATATATAACTGCTCTGAAGACATATGGCCAATAAATAATTCAAAGTTATCTATCTTTCCTGCAGTTTTCTTATACACCTACCACCTTTTAATGTTTAGTTGGCCTGGAAACAATATTCTTTATGACACTTCTAGTATAAAAATGTTTACCGACTGGCAGTAGACTATTGATTTCCAGTGTGATACCTTGAAAATAAACCGTGTTCCCCTCCGCACAAGTCTCCATCTGCTGTGCTCTCCCATCTGCTCTCAGCCCAGAGAAGCATTGTTTTGCATTTTGAGTCCCTGAAAATGTCCGTTTTCAATTACTCGTTCCAATATCATAACAATGTGATTGAATTTGTTATTTCTTTTTCTCTCCCCCGTCCCTTTGTTTTCTTTTCAGCTCCATATCCATTTATAGTCCTAAGGAGAATCCTAATGTGTTTGATGCTGCTGCTTTCTTCCAGTCAGTGGGAAATTTCCTAGGGATCTTTGCTGGATCGTTTGCCATGGGTTCCTCTTATGCTGTTGTCACAGCTTTGATATCCTTTATGGCTTGTTTTCAGAAAGAAAATCTATATATGTTGGAAAAAATGTGTGATATCTGAGACTGATCATCTTTAGTCTAAGCCTGAACCTTTTCACTGTTAATTCAAGACTTTGCAAACAAACAGTCAAATTAGAAATTGACAGGAAATTTCACTTGTCAGAGTCCACAAAGAACTCAATATGCAAATTTCTTTTTAACAGACAGGACTCTGGTCTTTACTATTTGCAAATAATTATGTTTTTAGGAAAATGTTTTGAAGTATTTTCAGGTCAAAACATTAATTTATGAACTACAGACTATCAACAATTACACAAAAATACAAGGCAAACACGAGATGCAAATCAAGTCAGTCAGATCACCTAAACTAGAAATAAAAGGCATATCTGTTGTCCTACATTTTTTCTTGTGGTTTACAGTTCTTCATATAAAATACTATTGTAGAAAGGGCAGCAATTTTCATCTTTCTTGCATTGATGCAAATGTAAACAAGTGTCAGTTTGTTTACAAAACTGGACAAAATTGCTTTCTTTTCCCTTTTCCTGGGAAAAGAATATCAAATGGAACCAATTAGGCATTAGTTCAAAAACCATAAAACTACTTGAAATGACCAACTTGTAGCTTTCATCTGTATAAAATCTGTGCTGGATTATCCTCTTTGTTTAAAATAGTTTAGAAGCTGGGCAGTGTTTCCTGGATTCAGCTTGTATAGATGAGTGTGCTGGGGGAGCTTGCTTTCTTTCATCCTTTATCAGGCTGGGGGCAATTTTAGCTTACAAAACAGTTGGGATTTTACTTTTCCTTAGTAATCTTTTAGCACTTGACAAAATTTACAAAGCTGTGTGAGTTCCCTATGTTGGAGACAGGTCTCTTTTTCCTCCTATCCTGGAGTGCCTTCTTATCAGCAGAAGCCGCTGGTCTTACAGGTAAGTGTTGCATTTTATTGAATAAAAGCAGGTTTATAATATGCCTTGAGTATGGGAAACTGGCATGTTTATATTGGGCATGACAGCATGTATGAAGCTTCTAAAAGCCATTTGCTATATTGGAGATGGTTTCATCTTTTAAGAACAAATCTGTAGAGTGACTAGTTCTTCCAGACAGACTAGATCAGGTGAAAGTCCTCAGTCTTTCTTCCCTACCGTGTCTACGTTGTCCCACCTATTACATCTATTGTACCGTCTATTACTATGAGTCCCACTATTGATCCACTGTTTTCTGCCCAGCTGTAGGATCAAAGCTGACGGTAAGTTTGAGGAAGCAAATGAGGAAGTGCCACGTGATTGTCAGTGTGCTCCTCTGCATGCACTGCACGTCCTGGTCCCTCCTCCTTTTTCCCCACTATCAGTGACAACACAGAGGAAAGAGTCATTCCCAACATTGCCAGTGGGTTGCAACCACCTCTGGATTTAAAAAAATAAAAATAAAAAAAAAAAATTCTTGTTCACTGCACCTCCATGAACACCTTTCACAACAGGAAAAGTACAGTCGTGTCCCAGTGATGGGTAGAAAGACATGAGATCTGATTGGGTTTTTTGTTAATACTGAGAAAGAAATTGTGCAGTCAGTCAAGTACATACTCAGGGACTGCTTTTTACAACATAGAGTCCACAGGAGTTTAGGCAAAAATTGGAAATGGATATTGTTTATCCCAACCGCAACCACAACCTATTGTACAGTTTGTAAGTGTTCAATCATTTTGATGTTCTTGATGCTGTCACCTCTGAAATCTAGAACTCTAATTAACATCAGGAATAGTCAAGGGAAGAAAATTACTTAATGGAGTGTTAATGCAATCCATGCTAGTTTGTTTGCAAAATTGTTCAAAGCTTTTTGAAGTCAACAGTTATATTTCTGCTGACTTCTGTGGAACTAACATGTTACTTTTTTATATTAGCCACACAATAAAACTATTTCCGAATGGGTATTAACATGTGCATCTTCTGGCGTCTTTGCCTTACTAAACATACAAATTTGCATCCTGTTCACTGCCAAAATCTTCAGGCCAGCCAATGAATAAAAAGAAGACCACATGAACTGAACAAAAGGGTGTATTCCATGACACGGATAAAATTGGATGTCATTTAGTTTCTCTGAAGGACTTTAGTCAGAAAAGTGGAAAAAACTCATGGAGCCTTTCTTGTAACTTCAGAAGTTCAAAGGTGTCTTTTATAAATACATTGACTTTATTAGTACTGTGCTAACCTTACACTTTAGAGTGGATATTTTTAGTTGTTGGTTTAACCAGTTTTGATACTGCTTTCATCTTCTCTCAATCTCATCTGAAATAACCCTTTCTTTCACAATAAAATTTTAAACTTCCTGTTCAGCAGAAGAATTACTGCATTGGTTAAGAAATTTTCATCTGACTTAGGTTCTTAGAAGTATAGATTTCAGAGGTGGTTGTGATTTCTTATACCCATGCTAAAGAAATCTATGTAAAATGCAGTTATTGTATGCAGTCAGCCACATGGTTATGTGATGCCCGCATCACCTGTTGCAGAAGGCGCAGGGAGCCTGAGGGAAAGCCAGTCATACTTCAGAACACACTCAGCTCTTAATTCATATGCCATCATTTCAAGTCATTTCCAGCTTACTTGCTTTGCCCTTAGTCTTACTTAATGCATAAACCATCTGGTTTCACAGACAAGTGTGTCTGCCCTCAAAAGCAATCATTAGAATTAAGAGAGTATCATAATCATGCAATGGTTCTGCTGGACCACTCCCTTCAATGAACTAAATTCCTGGTTTGAAGTCTTTGACTTCAGTAAGCTTGCTTCAAAAATTAACTTGATCCACTACACGTTTATGCCCATATTCCTCTTCATTTTCCTTGGATATTGTGTTTCCTCTGTTCATTCCTTCTAAATGAACTTCAAAGAACTAGACATCAGAATTTCCCTGTAGCTATTAAGTAATGTAATTGCAAAATAATTTTATCCTTATAATGCTTTCCACACTAGTTCTTCAATCACTATGAGCCTTTTGATGTCTAATATTGAAGTATATCATAATTTACAAATAACCGGCTACACTGTTTTTTGTGTAGGTATAGTAGGTAATAGAGGTCACTTCTTTAGCTTGCAGATTTTTTAAATATAATGTGAATGGAGAATAGTACAGGTAAACAAGTTATAAAATACTTTATTTCTCTCTCTACCTCAAGATATCCCATGATATATAACACAAGATATGGACCCGACCCTGGTTGAAAAATGGATGTGATCAAACCAGCAAATCAAAATAAAAATCTGGGATGACTACACAATTATTGTTATACTGATAACTGTAAATTATAAATTAATGTTATGGTTATTAATCTTACAGCTCTATCATCAAGCTGTGACATATGCATGATAAATTGATTCTTATAAAGTAGAATCTAATTTGTGCACTTTCTAATTTGCCCTGAAGTGTATCATTCCTGACTGCTGAGCAAAGTTGTAATAATAGACTACTATAGGAAGGTCAGTGTTAATATAGTTGCTTTCATTTTTAAACTTCATTACAGAATATTTACTAGTAGGCTACAAAAAATATAATAAATAATTTAAATTAAATACTTGTCAAAACAAATGAGGATAGTGCATCTTGTGTTTATTAATTGCTTGTTCTTTTGCTTTATAATTAACAAAATTTGCTAATTTTTAACTGATCACTCAGTTATTATTCTGTGAAAGATTCCATGACGTACATGAGCATTTAATGTTCACCTCAGTTAGACCCTTTCTATCTACAGATGTTTGAACTAAGTAGATATTCAAATACAAAGAGATTAATATACCTGCAAAAACACACTTAAATATATGTATGTGAACTTATTTGCGTTTATGTATTCAATTACTGAATACTTCAAAGTCATATAGAATTTATCAGTGTAAAAGCAGCGAAATTACAGCCAACCACCTCTGATTTTACATGCCAAAGACCTGTGCTATGAAGCTAAGGAAGACAACAGATCTTGAAGGAGAAAATGTTGGAGAGGATCATCTTTGTTCCTTTACTGTTTTTCAAAGCCCAAAATGATTGCTTTCTGATAAAGGAAATAGCTTGTGATAATAAATTATTGCTGCTTCCTCATCCTCAGTAATTCTTGTCTGAACATTTTGTGATGTCTCTGACACCTGCCTGCTTATTCAGGGGCTCATAGGAGAGCACACCTAGTGAGAAAGCTTTTCCTCCAGGAATAAATAAACAGCTTATTATGAGTGATGCACCCAGGACAAGTGCAAAGATCTGGTCTCTCACTGGGGGCAGTTTTGTGCTACCTTTGTATTTAGGACACAACAAGAACAAATGTCACCAACTTCCACTTCCTTTAGTGCTGCTGACAAAGTGCATTTATTCTCATGGCTGTTCACTGGCCCTATCTGTTTTCTGTAATTTGTCTTGGGTCCATCATCTCCCTCATTGCTTTTTTTAAATGTTGTGACCAGTTCTTTTTCTTGTGTCACTCTCAGAAGGGACCTATCAAAACAGTTCTGAGTACTCTGAGCACAATGCAGGTTGGTACCTGATTGGCTTTAGTTCATTGGGCTGACATTATTCCATAAAAGGAAGCTATTCTGGGCTTTAAATTCTCACCTTTGTGGTTTTCTTTACTTTATTCATAACTAATGTGCCGTGTTGTGTCATAGAGAGAAATAGAGAGACTCCTCCCAGTAACAAGGGAGAAGGGACAGCTTGGCTTCTAGGTCAAAAGGACACAGACCTCAACTCTCTTAAGCTGTAGTTCTGCCACTCCTAGGAGGAAAGGAGGAGATTTGAGTCTAATTAGGAAAGCAGGCTCTTCATAGATAAGAAGATGTCATTTGCACTGATGTGCAGAGACAGATGACAACTGGTCAAGTTTGTCACAAATTACTAACCCATTACATGCCTGTAGGACTTCAGAGATGGCTCTGGATGATCTATGTTTATTCTAAAATAGGGAATGCCAGGTGGATGCTATACTTTAGAGGAAGCTCTAGACATGTTTTGCTGACATATAAGCTAGGTCCTATCCTCTGGGCAGTTTCAGTTATCCCATTAGCCCTTTCAACAGCATCACTTGACCAGGCTGTGCACACAATTGAGTCAGTGCCCGGGTCTGGCTAACTTTGGTCCTGTTGTAGGTAAGACAGTAAGGAAAGAAGAGAAAGGTGTTTGTTTTTTGAGAAAAGTACATATTCTAGCACAGAATTAGGCTGAGATCAATGATCAGTTGCATAAAGTGAGGATCTGGAGTCTTATTGCTAGTGAATAGGTTCTGGACAGACAGGATAAGCACTCTTAGCATGTCTAAACACACCGTGTTTTATGGTGTGTCTCAGCTTAGGAGTTCCAATCTAAATGGAACACAGCAATTCATTTGGGGTTACAGAAGTGCCACACTGAAGCTCAGGTCTCCCTTGAAGCAGCCAGGTGCAATACCAATGATCATTCCTCAGATGAGGGTCTAAAAAATTCCCTCAGCTCTATCTTTTGTTTCTTTCTGTCACTTCAACGTAAAATCAATCTCAGACAACTTCAGAGATGAAAGCTTCATGAAGAAAGCACCAGCTTTGGTTCTGTATTGGTGCAGGTCTGGTGAAAGAAGCCTTGAATCTTTGCTTCAGTATCAAAAAAATGATTAGTCACACTTCATACCCTCAGTGAAAACAGACTGAATAAGGATATTGTCACTACTGGTTTTATAGCCTTATTACTGCAGCAATTCACAGAATCACAGAATCTTCTAGGTTGGAAGGGACCTTAAAGATCATCTTGTCCAACCGTCAACCTAACTGA
>JAOXNO010000052.1:16980160-17001650 GCA_028565335.1 Limnodromus scolopaceus
CTGGAGGTATTCAAGAGACGAGTTGACATGGTGCTCAGGGATATGGATTAGTGTTGGGTGGTGTTTTGTGTGGTGTGTTTTTGGTTTGTTTGGGGTTTTTTTTCTCATTGGTTGGACTAGATGATCTTAAAAGGTCCCTTCCAACCTAGGTGATTCTGTGATTCCTCACTACTTTTTTCTCTCTGTCCTCTACCAGTTTCACTCAAATGCCAAGCTAAGACCAGCACAGTTTCCTAGTGGTGGAGTATTAAGAGAACCTTCTCACCTTCTCTAATGGGTATAAATGTTATCCATCATACTTATAACATTTTCCGGTTATGTTCCTTTAACTCCATGGAACAGCCACACACACACACAAAAAAAAAAAAAAACACCAAAAAACAAACAAACAAAAAAACCCACCAAAAAAACCCCAGGGAATGGGGCAATACCTCTCTTTGGTTAAGTGTGCAGGGGTATGGAGAATTCTGCTTTCAGACAAAATACAGTGCCAGCAAGTTATAAATTCTGGAAAGAGAATTCTGAAACACATCTCCTATGGAAGTAGAGCCAGGGAATTACTAGAAGGCATAGGAAAGCATGTCCAGCCATCAAGGAGGTATATCATATATGCCCTGCCTGTCTCTATTCATTCCACTGGTCTAACCCTTGTTTACATAGTCACTTCTGAAATAGTTGTGTCTAACAACTTCATGAAGGTTGCTTTCTCAAATGAGGTGTGATAGCCTTTCTAACCACATTAGTAGTTAAACAGTTACACTTTTTGCTGATCCTGATCACAAACTCTTTAGGGAACACCCGCCTTATAGACAAAAGCTTCTGGCCCGATTGTTCAGCTGCACTGGCCGTGCAGTATGCACAAGATGACACATTAAGATTTCAGCAGCCCTTCACCTCCAAGGTTTTACACAAGCTTGAGAAAACATAAAGCTAAAACAAAAGAACTCAATGCTGCATAACTTCTGAGTAACTTTACCAAAGCATGTAGTCTTACTAGGACTGCGTGAGCAAATTAACTTACACTGAAGGACTGAAAGTTCAGACTGGTGTTTGAGCCTTGCTCACTGATGGACATAGTACCAACTTCTTGAAATTTTAATCTCCACACTATAAAGCAGACATCATTATCTCTGTTAAAAGTCATCCCTTTGCAGGGGAGCAGCTAGTATATGCTGGAAATCCCTTGAAAATACATTAAGTTTTCAAAACTTGCTTAGTTCATTTCTGATATAGCTATACGTTTTCCAGCAAGGAAACAGGCTAGGGATCAATCAGCTGATTGCTGGATCATAAATTGAGCTGTATTCCAGAGACAGTTTGGTGTAAAAGGGCTGTGTGTGTAAGCATTTAATGCTAATTAACTATATTAGGTGAAACACGCTGAAAAAAGTCATGAAACATATGGTTTTTTAATTCCTCAAAAATTGTAAATCAAATCATTATAGTCTCTTGACCCTGATATGTCATCAAATAGCCTCGATATAGACTTGATGCTGTTCCATCACAAATTATAGACTCACTTCTGAAGCAAATTGGAACATGACAGGAGATAATAACTTAAAAATTAAAGTATGGCAATGGAGATGTCCAAATCTACTGGAAGTGGGGAAAAAAAAAAATTCATTAATCAAAAACGTGGTTCCTGAACAGCATCAGCCAACGTTTAGTAAAAGGAGCATTAAAGACAAAGAGGTGGCTGAAGTTGGGTTTTGGCTCACTACATCCAAATGAAGCACCGTCACTGTGATCTAGTTATTCTACCACTTTTCTGCTCACCTAAATATCTTGTAAACAAGTTACAAGCAGACCTACACCCAGAATTGAAACAACAGATCTCCTTTCTCTAGATACATGATACAATGACTATCTTATAGCATTCTTCCATCAGCTCTTTTCATAAGAAATTAAAAAATGCAGTGCAAATTCTGCACTAGTTAAAGTCACGTGCCAGGAACTGCAGCTACTCTTTTTATCTTTCTGTGAAAGAAGGGGAGCAGCTGAGTAGAGATGGCTGCATGCTACTGCTGCCAAAACTGCCTCAATCTGCTGTGTGCGAGGGGCCCCACTTCAGATACCAAGCACCCATACTATACTGTATTTGGGAGAAGCAGCCCTCTAAAATCATGGGGAGCAGCAGCACAAAATGAAACAGCTTTAGTGTCCTTATCGTAAGCGCCCCCCCCCCCAGTCACACAGGACGTGTGTGCCCTGTGGCTTTGGTCCTGCTATTTGTACAAGTGTTTAAGAGACCAAACATAGAAGTAAGCTGCACTTACTTCTAAGACACATGGCCTATATTAATTTATCTCTAGTTAATGCCTATTATTTTCTGTTATCAGACATTGGATTGTTTATAGATAATTAGTTTACTCTTCTAGGAAGAAAAGGCCACACAAATGTCAGGATATAATGGCTCTTACAATTCAGTCTCTTGACTTTTAAAAAATTCAGGAGTATTTCTAGACTGAGGAAAACCCTACCTAGAGCAAAATATCCTTGATAATTAGCAAAGCAGCAACCACCACAAAACATAATTCACATCCTTTTGAAATAAGCAGCCTAATTGGCAGCTGTTATGATTAGTTAAGGAACTCTACTTAAGAAAAAATGACCTTTAAGGCACTGCAAGAGATCAGGTGTTTCCACATAAATGATTGACAGAAAGACAGAAAAAAAAAAAGCTGTCTTTCAAACAGTATTACCACCAGTACCAGATTCTAATCAGTCTTTGCACATGTGCTGTGCAGGAGGAATCTGTTCTTCCAGCACACCACAATCACAGTGCCTGCAGGAAAATTTCATACTAGAATGTGTTTTCATTATCTTAGGAGGTGTATACAGCACCATTGGCTGTCTGATATAAGAACATATTTGATGGCTAATACTCTATCTGAGGGTAAACTGGAAATTCTTTTTAACTAATAGATGGCACTCAGGTCTGACACTCCTCAAAAAGTATGCAAGACGTCCTTTCCTAAAGGATCCAATAAAGTCTGAATTCCTAGAAACAGGTTGTGTGCATAAAGAACTTTCTTCCATTTAAGTAGAGACTGAGCATAACAGTTAGCTCTGATAGGCACTGTCTCCTGTCTCATGGTTCCTTTTCTGCAGCTGAACAAAACCCCCCTAATTTCCAACCTCCTTGAATCCCTGCAAGTTCAGACTCAAAAGCAGTAGACGGGGCCTTCAGGCAGTGCTGCTCAAGAAAGAGCCCAGGTAACCAACTTACAATGGTTAGTAGAAAGGTCTGAAGAAGCAGCTACTTCTGCTAACAAGAATAAGAAACTACAAAATCATTTGAGAAGATTTATTTGCATTGGAATGGTATTAGTATCATTTTGCCCTTGATTTAGCCAGTTTTACTTAAAGTACAGATTCTGGAAATGAGTTACCTAGGGAAAAATCTTGCTCTTCTTCTCTTATATTTTACCCAGATTATATTTTTTTTGAGGCAAGGCCTGTAGCAAAGGCTTTGTTTTGCAGCTGTTTAAAACAATTGGGGAGGATGTAGAAATGTCCCTGTTCTTTTTTTTTCTGAGAGAAGAAGATTATAGAGATACAAAAAGGTCATAAGCACAGAGTTAAAACAAGAAGATAAAGAACAGCTTATGCTGCATTTAGCATATGTCTGTTAAGAGTAGATACCTGAAATTGTAGGTAGAAATTTCTGCCAACTTTAAGACACCTAACTTATATTGAGAACAGCAAAAGTCATAGTTTCAGACCTTTCTAAAAGTCCAAGAGCTCACGTCTCTAGATATTAGCTATCATTAGCCTAAGTACCCTGAAGAGAAGCAACCCCTTATAGAAGCAACCCCCCTTATAACTTCCATTTTTCCCTCCTGAGGCACTAATGAGCTCCAGTTGTGTCACAGGTGTGCTGGCTGAGCCCTGTACTCCTGAGTGGGACCATCATAGCTGGCTAATTCAATGCATCTCTACAGAGCCACTGAGTCCCATTACAAACAGGCTGCCCTCGTTTATAAATTGCCTTCTTATCTCTAATTGAATATGCACCACATGCATAGTGCTCATAATAATTATTACCTTTAAAATGGATTGCAATTGACAGGAAGTGTACGATGAATTCCAGTTCTCTACACAGCTATTTTCTGTGTTTAGCAGAAAAAGCTGAAGATTGGAAATGTGCCAGATGCATTGTTTGACCAGATGTACCATAAGATCTTATGGAACCCTGTAGAATAGTCTAATGCTATAAAGAAAGCTAAAGCTGCTTACTGTATGGGTTTAACAAGAAGAATCAAAATAACACAAGAAAATCTTGATTTCTGCGAAAGGAATATACTACCATGTCTTTCAATCTGAATTTCTCAACAAAATCCCTCATTATCTGACTGATGTTCCTGATTACTTAACCATGCTAAAAGAATGTTAATCTGCAGTCTCTGTACGTGCAGCTCTCCTCAAATTTATGTGGCAATGCTGTAATTGTTTCCTCTCTTTTAGCTATGAGCTACATGATGGATGGTAAACAGCTAGGAAACATTGCTACAAATAAACTGATAATAGCAGGCTTTATAACTATAGTATATCAGTAATTAGCCATATAATTTATGATTTATATCATAAAGTAGCTGCTATCCTATCCATAATATGGAAAATATTGGGTGTCCACATACAGTATTCAGTTCTATACTTCATTCTTTAATCTCCATTTTTCCTCTGTTTTTGTATACCTGCTTTAGTGATTCCTTAACTGAGAATGTGCAGATTTACTGTGGCCTCATTAGTTCCCATCAAGCATGTGTCCCTCTGTCGCCAGCATTTTGTAAGGAATACTACATTCCAGTATCTTGCACACTGCCCCCCCCACCCTTGAATAAAAAATAGTATTTTGGACCTATGAAAAAGAGATTTTCTATGAAAAACAAAGGAAAACAACTTTCCGTCATTTGGCTTAAGCACAAGAACTGAAAAATACACATGCTTAAATGTAACTTGTACCCTGAAGAAACTCAGAACTGTAGTGAAAGCAATATTTCTACAGAGAAGCTCATCTGTTTGAAAAATGATGTCATTTTTGATGCTGGTAGGCTAAGAAGCATAATGCCATATGCAAACTAGTTTCCAAATGGCTTCATTAAAGTTTTTACAATCTGTTTAAACATTAAACATTTTCTTTAAATATTAATAAAGTTCTTTGATTGTTAAGGTTAAAGTTTACTCTTTACAGCACAGTAGCAGATGTCAGCAGTTAGCTAACATATACCAAGTGGAACTAAAACCTATAGGCCAAAATCTCATTGGCATATGGAGAAATATGTAATGGAATTCCAAACTGAGACACATGCTCTGGTTTCTTTGAAAGGTGCCCTGAATCGCAAATGAGACTCAAATGACTTCCTCTGTGCAGTGGAGTCGAACTCTATGGGGCTATGTAAACCTATGTAAGCTACTGCAGAACCAAAAAGCTGGTGTATATAATTATGCAGATCACAACATTTTACTTTGGACACTTTGTACTGTGTCTCTCTTGATCTTCTCGCAAGAGGTTTGAAGAGTGACCTCTGAAACATTTCTCTCTACTGTGGGTAACTACCACTTACCCTTGGTTTTTAAGTTTGGGTCCATGCAAAGATCCGGTCTTGTCCCCCACCTCTGTTTTGTGCACAGCTAGTTTTGTGAAAAGAATTTCCTCTCAGTATGTAGGCTGTCAAATCAAGTCCTTTCCCAATTATTGCCACCTTCCTCATCACTGAACGCATAGGGAGAAAAGGCAAACCAAAGTCAACCTAATCCTGGGCTATGGGCATATTCTCACATCCCCAACATGTGGTGCTGAAGCAGAGCAGAGTGCAGTTTAACATCACAGAGTATATATATTGTTACCTTTAGTTTAAATTATATCTTATTCAATTTCACGTTTTGTAAAAGTTGACAATTACAACATTCCCTTAAATGTAGTCAGTCACAACTCTCTCATCAGAGAATTTCGTGACAGAGATAAAAAATAAAAGTATGATTCTTCATTAAAGTCTTTTTAATTTTTCATACAGATAAACTATTTTATTGGACTTCTATCTCATGAACCAAAGGCCTTTGATTTTGATGAGATTTGGCTTATGCTATAAAGAAAAGAGGTTACAAATATAATGATAATATAAGTAAAAACACTCAGATTCTTTCTTAAAATATAGTTATGTGCCAATGGCAATAATTTTCTCTAACTTTGTCTGAAACACTGACACTTCGCATAATTGTGTTAGGCGATTTTTGTACAGGATCTATCAATAAATTCTCCAATTATGGAGTGAATCTCTAGAAAACATCCTCTGCTTTGTATTTCTATTCATAGTACATTATAGTGCTAAACTGAAATGCAGTAAAAGTATTAAGCTCGTTGGTTTACATCGTTTTTAATGCTGAGTTCCTTTGTTACAACCCTGTGTTGCCTCGCACTTGCCACAAGTATGTGTCGATGTGTTTGTAATTGCTCTTACTGTGGGGACATTGTGTTTAGTAGGGAAATTAAGACAGCTATTTCTTGGGTGGTTAGATAGGTTACAGTGAGGTATCTATAGAGCATCAAACATTTTGTGATGAAAGTGCACTGACCTCACAGGAAGAAGCCTGCGTGGTTTGGGAGCCGGCAGCTTCACTGATGTTTTGAGGCCTTTGCTTCCCCTGCACAGGGTAATGCTTTTGTCCTGCCCAGAGAATCTTGGGGCAATGGGAGGCCTTAAGAAATCTGAGCTGTTGTGTGATTTCTGACATTACCAAACTGCTATTGACAAAGACCCATTCTTGCAATCTGAAATACCTTTTATATGTCTCTCCTTTATAACATGATTCTAGCATGACTGCTGATCCCTTACAATTCTCTTTCTAGGGATAGCATCTGCAAAACTCTGTATCTACTAAAAAACTGCACAAAAGCCTTGGTTAAAAGTTTTCAGAAATATGTAGCTAACACTAAAATTCTCACACAATAGGACTCAAGAAAATAAATACGTGTAAATAAGGTTCTATAACAGTCTAAAGCACTTGGCAGCATCCCATCTTTTTAGTGACTGCACAGCTATGTTACCATTACATAATTTTGGATTGATGGATGGATGGATGGATACATGGATTTTCTACCTTCAAAAGAGACATTTGTACAAAATGGTAGCACAGTGCAAGAAATACTGAACAGCTGAGTATAGCTCATCTCTTTCTCATGGTGCCGTCTGTGGAAATAATTGTGGACTAAAAAGCTCTTTGTCAAAATTTTCAGATTAAATGTCTAAATCATGACTAGGATTCAAATCAGGTACCAAAATGTGTGGAAAGACAGGGGACTATCTACTTTCATTCACCTAAAACAATGAAAATAGCTTGTAAGTTTGAGCACCTATTTCAAGCTTTTGACTTTTAATTCTCCTTCAGTCACACCAATTTGGGGGGTGTTGACCACCTTTTGCCTTCAGTGAACTTGCGAAGAGTTATGAATGTTTGAGAATTCCAAACAGACATTTAGCATCCTCAGAAGTACACATCGATGTACTAACTAATGCTTTACTTGAAAAACCATTTCTCTGTATGAGGTGCCAGATGATACTTCCCTACTCCACCCACCTTTTGCTTTCCTATAGATTCTTACCAGGAGCTATTTTTAAGGTGCATTAAAGAATGACTAGTTGTACCTTTTCACTGTAGATAATTTTATGCAATATGAAGAGGGTCGGGAGCTCTCAGATTTAAGTACAATTGAAGGTGTATCTTAGTTTAGGATTTTTAATTTCTGCTTGGTTTACGGTGCATCTTTTTTTTTTTTTCTTTTTGGCTGGTATCAGTTGTGGGATCAGTAAAACATCATCAAATAGACTACTGGTAATTTAGTAGACCTGAAAACACAGAGAATCTTTACAGTACTTTCTCCAACAGCTTCTATTCTGTTGGTTTCAGCTGTAGTCGCATTACAGCCAGATGCAAACCTGCCCCATTGAGATTAATTATGAAACTATCATTTAAATTCAAATAGTCACAGGCTCACTTTGGGTTTGTGTACACTTACTTTGGGGGCAAGCTTTCACCTTTCATTCTTTGCACCCTAACAGCATCCAACTGCTGTAGCTTTTGTAGCTTTGATATTATTAATCTGTTCCCTGTTTGTGCTTAATACTACATACTCATCTCCACTGAATTGTACACACATACTAGTATATGCAGACATACACATATGCCCACATATGCACTCTTGTGCTATGGAAAATGCGTGTGTAAACAGCACTGATAATTTCTTCTCATTAAATTTAGGTTCATCTTCTCCAATTATCTTTCATCTGCAATTTTTTGATGTATTTCACAGATAGAAGTGCAGGGTGTTAGACAGCCCTTCACGACAGCCAATTATTTACTTAGAGCGGAAGTACCAAGGTTGCAGCCACTTTGAATCTGACTTGTATTTGATAACAACCTTCCTATGCTTTATCCACATGATGGTCCTTTGTACTGTTTTCAGAAAGTATATCACCAGCAAGTGTCTGGCATTTTCTGTATTTAAGAAACTGGACTTTTCACACTTAATGGTCAAGGAAATCCCTCTCACATTTTATGTCTCATTTATCTCATCTCCATACAGGATACACTCTAGATGGTATCTTTAAGTGTAGAGGACTGTTAGACATGAAAAGTCATGTACTCCAATACTTAAAAAAATGCAACACACAAAAAGTTGCTATTCACATTTCTTGGTCTTTTTGTCCAAGTGAAACATTGATTCTTGAATAGCAGCATACATCACAAGACAGGGAATCTGTTTGAGGATGGTTGTAGAAATGAAACAAAAAAATTACCCACATTCCCACCCTAAACTTTGCCATGTAAGAGCAGATCAGTGGACCTACTAATCTAGTATCCTGCTTCAGAAACTGGTACTAGAATCTGTAAAGCAGCTGCAAGTAGTAACTGATGAACATAAATATAGGGTAGTATCCTGCCAAGGTAATGTAGTTAAAAGTTGCCTCATCATTTATAGGTCTTGAAGAATAAGAAATGGAGTTTAATATCATCAGGAGCTCAGGCTATTCAACACCAGGTAGAGTACTTCATAGAGGGAGAATGCTCTTCCTAGGTTAGGAAGAGGTCTTCCACCCATTCCCCTCCAGCCTCTATAAACAGTCTCATAACAAAACAGTACATATATGGAAAATCCTGAACAAAAGGCTGTGGCACAAAAACTAGAGATGTTATTTAGTAAACACTCTCTTATATTACAGTAGGCACTGAATAGAAACAAAATAGCATGTCATCAGAAAATCACACAGAAATACTGCTCCTATTTTCTAGGTTAAGGTAAAGTAGCCTATCCTGATTTGCAGTTCTACAGCATTTTTCCACAGAAAGAGTTTTACAGACTTTAAAGGGAAGCATCAATATGGGTAGATGGAAGCTGCAATATACAGAACAGGTGCAAAGAGAGCAAGTATGTGTCCTGTAGTGTGTTGTACTTGCAGTGAAATGGAGTCATGAGCATTAGATAGTTTTTTGCAGTCTTGACTCTTGCAGGAAAGCACAAAGAAAAGACACAACAGACATCATAAGAATCCTTTTTCTTTTTTTCTTCCTGGTAGCTTAAAGGCCCTCATATTGGTTACGTGTTCCTAGTATGTCAAAGAGTAACTGAATTCCTTTCCAACACCCAAAACTTGGCAAGGAAGGAAATTGTTTTTATGAACTCACTTCAAGAATTAATATTAGAGAATATTTCCTCTCAGCAAATTGAAATGGAATAAATTGCATTTGTCAGCCTTAGAAATTGATCACTTGAGGTTAGGACTTTGATGGCAAATAATAAAAAAAAAAAACACTTGAGAGGGGTGAAGAGAGGAAGATGAGATTGATTTTGGCTTTACTTTTGAAAAATCAGCAGCATTTTGTCTAAATCTTACATAAATGTAGGAACAAAAAATATGCATTAGCTCATTGCAATTTTAAAGGCAAGTAGATTATGCCTTTACATATTTAGAGAACTTTACAATTTTTCTTTGACCAGAAGGAGAACAGCCATGTTTTAAAGCATCTAATTTTCCTTTGTTAACTGAAATTGGCTTTGGCAAAGCCACAAAATATTTCTTTCTTTTGCTTATTTTTGTAACCTCTCTTCAATATAGCTTTTAACTGTCAGTGGATGATGTCCCAGCTTCCACCTGATTGGTGATTTACTGCCCCAGAAAGATGCTTTCCAAGAAAGTATCTTTCAAGTTGTTCAGAACAGGTTATAAACCTAAGTTCCATTTTTATTGATGTTGTCATTATTTTGCAGCTTTTAGTTCTTTTTTTTTTTTGCTACACATAGTTTATTCTTGGATTTCAGCTTTATAAGAATAACAGCTTAATCCTAGACAGCACGGGCTATTCATAGCCTCTTCATTTTCCATTACCATAATTAACCCTCTTATCAGCGAATAGGACAGCCATCAGTGTTCCCAAAAATTTCCAAATTCATCCCTAAACACAGTGATTCTAGTACCACTATTAATTGTTCACCAGTCAAATGTTCTTTATATCCCTTCAAACAATTTTCCAGCTACTATCTGTTATGCCCGAGTGGAATCCTTCCTTAATACCCACAGAATAATATAGTTCTGCTAAAGTAAATGTAGGGAGCTTTAATTGCAGTAATCCCTGAGAACATTACCTTGATACAACAGAGCACTGATGATTCCTCCTTCCTTTGTGCCTGCAACATCTCAGTTCAGGATTTTAAGATAAACAGTACTTTGAAAATGGTTGTTTCTAGTTTGTGAACCAAATAATAACTTAGACGACAAGCTGTAGGAGCAACAGCATCATCTTCTCTGTTTTGGCACCTTCCATTAAGGTGTCATTCTTGGGTTATTTTTAGGAACAACTTAATGCCTGATGTATAGTAGCAAAACTTGATTGTACTGCAGGAAAGGGAGATAGCGATCCAAAGAGGTTTCCTCTCTTACCAACTGATACACATTTGAAAAAAAAAAAAAAGAAAGTTTAGAGAAGTGTGCTTTCCTAGGCAACTTAGCAAGACTAATGATAGAATAATTAATTTTTCTGCAGCTAGATCCAAAGTCTGTTGAAGGCAACATATAAATTCTCATGAGGCACTGACTGTGGCTATACTACCACAAGTGCACACCAATGTTTCTACTCCTCTCCATGTCTTACACACACAAGAAATTAGTATATTGAGTCTTAGATTTTGAACAGTCACTTACTTGTCAATTAATTGATAAAACTGAATAATTCTTTCTGAGGGTTAATTTGAATCCTATAATTAGTGATGTTGACAGAGTCATTGTAAATACAAACCAAACTAAGCTTCCATTCACCCCTGAGGTAAAACCTTTTTATAGAGGTTCTGAATGTTTTACTTTTTAAGTCATTCTCCCTCTGATTTTCATTGGTCCAAGTAGTTTAGAAAAAGGAAAAGATTCTAATTTAGCTGCCCAATGTTCAACATTTCTGGTTTAAACTTCTTTTGTCCAGCAAAGCCAATACCATTTTTAATAATATAAAGGATTTGCCTTCATGTCTGGTGCCAACATTTTTTCTTTACTGTTGCTAGTCAGAAGTGTATTCTGTGCCAGTATGTTATCCAGTTTCTCCAAAGCTGAACTTTGGTGATGGTGTGTAGATTATGCCAGAAAGAATAATCCATACCGTGTAAATGCTGGCCTTTCCTCTCCCTTGGTGCTGCTGTTTTCTTTATTTCTTTTTCCTTTTACTTTCCCAGTACTTCCTCAGGACTTACAGATCTTTTAAACCTTGCAGCTCTATAGGGAAATGGAAAGTTATTGTGTGCCTTCCATAAATCTGTTGGGGTGAAATTCATTGAACTCAGAAGCAAAGCCTACTGATAAAAAAGGCCAGAATTTTGCCCCAGGATATAAAAGATCTTGTAAGAATCTCTGCTGGTGTGCTTGTAAATTTACAGCTTGGATATCAAGATTAACACCATAAACAAATTTACATTCTAGTTACTTTTGCTGATTGTTTCATCTAAGCACGTTATATCACTATGCTATGAAGATTCAATATAGCTGTCCAATGGATTTCAGGCAAGAGGCTCAAATTCAAGCCTTCTTTTTGTGATTTTGAAGCCACTAATCAAAAGAGAAAGATTAAATAAAGCAATTAGGCTATAATAAAGGCTTTTACAATCTCAGAAAAATTATGGTAGCTTGAATTCTCACTGCATTTTAATTCAAAATAGTTAGGAAAAGCTATTTTCATCAGCTATTGATTTATCAATACCCTTGACTTCATGGAACATTTTTGATAGCTGTGCTCTAATTAAATAGCATTATTCAAATATAATAAATTTTATAACCATCACTTAACATGGAGTGCTTGGGATTTTAATAGTTCTCTGTCACCTTCAAATCTCTCTTAAAAAGTAAATCAATTTTACATCCTAGCTGCTGTTGGACTATGGAAACTCTCCCTATTTTGATGTCATGCAAGAATGTATCAGTGTAAGGTGTAACCCCTTGGCAGGTGGCATTCCTCCATGTTGGTAGAAAAAAAAAATTATTCTCTGGAGATGAAAGAATGCTATTTATGATTCTGCTTTTACCCAGTACTCTCATACTAACTTTCTTCCATTGTGATGAAAAATGCTGTTTTAAATATTAGAATCTGAGAAATCCTACATTTTCCATCTCCCCAACCACAGGGGGACTGTGGCATAGACTATGTTCGTTTTCTCCTTTTGCTGCTCCTTTAAAGAATTCTATTTTTATTGCAGCTGAGATGGGAACTTAGTGTGTTCCATCTTCCAGGTGCACTAATTACTCACCTAGATAATCTCTCTAGCACTCAGTGAAAATTTTAGTTCTATAAAATGGATCAAGTCGCAACCCCATTTTGGAGTAGCTTGTTTCTCTAATTGGCTTGAACTTAACTGTGGGGGTGGAGGGAAGGAAGAAGAAAAAAAAAGAAGGCACGTATCTTGCTCAACAGATTAAACTAATACAGTTTTTATATCATATAAAATTTTTCACTTGAGTGAAAATAAAACATTGCTATAAGATAAACTTAGGGGCTGCAGGAAGGCTTAGGGTGTAGATAACGTGGATTGATTCCTTCACCTGCCAGTGAGAACTGAACTGCAAGCAGCACTTACCAGAAAAATGTCCCAACCTAAAACTGATTTTTTGCACATCCTTCCTAGTAGTTACAAAGGCTGAAAGTAGTAGAAAACCTAAGTATATTTGGTGAATGATGTGTTTTTAACTACATAAATATTATGTCATTTTAACAGACATTTTTAATATGAATCTTTTGTAATAACCAATTTTTACAGAGAAAATAACCAAAGCAAAGTAAATACCAGTTTCAGTAACTCACTGAGCTAAAGACATAAACCAAGTGCCTGGATTGGTTCTGAACTGGTGTTTTTGTAATTAATACTCTACTCTGCAATGTGTTGACACTGGTGATTTATTACAACCCTTACTTTAAAGCCATAAGCAGATTTATAGGCTTCGTGGAGAGGTAGGAATGGCACATTGCAAATGAGGTTCTTCAGTTTTATACAGAAAAAATGTCATTACTATGTGTATATTAAAATGGTTTCTAGGATAATTTTCTGGTAGCCTTGGGGAAACTAATGGCAGCGTGTGAGCACTTTAATGCCAGTTTCATTTACAGTAGAAAGAGGTTAGTTGTCTATGCGAGAGGCAAGAGAAGGGAATTTATTGTTATAGACAAAGTACTTCCAAGGTCTTGATATCTAGGATTCTAATCCTAACTTTTTTTTTTTCCATTCTTCATACAAGTAATCCCACTTACAAGGTTCCCTTATTCAAAATAAGGGAATTTTTTGACTGGCATTTAAGCAAGCCACAGACATAGCACGGACCTGGCTTATGGCCACTCGGACAAAAAAGGATGTTTTTCAGAGGATAATGTATATGGCGCATCTCCTCTTGGAACTCTTTGGGTGTCCCAGGAAATTAAGAATTCCAGATAAAAACCTATTCCTCCTATTCTTGTGCTTCTCATTAAAAGGTCTTAACATCTTATCTTTAAAATAGTGACAGAAACGCTAGTGTGAAAGGAATAGCAATTTGGGAAAATGATTCTATGGAAGCTGTTTCTTAATGTGGTTTTCAGGAAATCGCTTCAGAATAAATTATTTTGTTCTGATGGGATTTATGCTGCATGGTATTGACAGTTAAGTGCCTAATGGAGTATCTCCATGGGTTCTGTATTACTATTGAACAAAACACAGACACTGAAGAAACACTGAATCAAACGCTATACTGAATACAGGGATAAAAGAGAAGTCGAGGACAGAGAGTAAGTTTTATTATATCTACAAGCGCCATATTCCAGGAAAAGGCATTCAGATATCACTTCTTTTGTGACAATAACTAGTTCTGACACAGTATCAACTTTTTAATATTGTGGTGAGAAATGTGAATAGGCTGCACTCAGTGAATAAACGTGTCATATGAGTGATACACTTCTTAAAAGAGAGAGCAAACTGTATGGGGAACACAGAAGACTGAATGAAGCTAACAAGCTAGTTTTACCATTCTAAGGAGCTGAATCTTTCTTAAGAGACCATGTTGTGGCTGTGCCCATTATAGGAAGGAGCCTACTCGAGCTATTGAAATAGCACCTGGATTTTTGCTGTAAAAAGGAATGAAACTAGCCCAGATGTAATCATCTAGCAAGTAGGCAGAAAGAAACTTTAGTTTCAGAAACTGTGTTTCTAAAATGCATCAACAGTAGATCTACTTTACATTTCTTTAAATCATGAATGAGATTTTGTAAATGAAGAGTGAAATATCATTCAGCATTAAAATCTTTAGAGCACCTTTACCTTATCCCAACAACTAAAGTATGCAGGTGTGGCATCTCATAGCACAACCCTTCCCTTATAAGACTTTTATATATACACAAACATATATTTTATGTATATAGATATATAAATCCTGTCATGACACTCCTGATACCTTTTTTAAAGCATTAGAAAAATGCATCAGATGACATTCCCACAAAGAAGTGGGATCAAGTTTGCTCCAAAAATGGAAATGCAAAGATTTATCGTAATAATTCTATGGGTTGCCAGATCCCATATTTTGAGGGGTTTTGACAACTGTTTTCTCTCATTTAAATTTAATTTAAATAATCTTAGTCTACTAACTTGAAAATATTTCTTCTGCTTGTTTTCATGTTGTTCAGCATTGCAGCACAGAATGGGGGCTATGGAATGTGTGCTTGGGATAACTGATGGTGCTGCCATGGGGTCTGAAATATCTGCCCATATACTACCGAGTTTTATGCCATTTTGCCTCCAAAATTTGTTTTAAATAATGATTCTGACATCTCCCATTTTTCCTTTGTTAGATCTTAGTCACTGTTATTGGATATTTATTTTTAGAAGCACAAACATATTACAAAAAATACATAAGTCTGTTGAGGACGAATAAAATATCTCCATAGTAACATTCCAGATAGTGATATATTACTGGTTGTAGGTAGACTGACAGACTTCAGCCCTAATTCTGCATAAGGGTTTGTTAGCATAGACTCCTGAACCCAAAAGTGACTTAGAAGTGAAAAGATCTCTTTCTCTCTTCTCTGTCGTTATTTGGCAGCAGTGATTGATTTTTCCAGATGTGGATAAATATGAAAATTTATTTTATTAGTTTTTATATCATCAGCTGCAAATGCAATCAAGAACATACCCTCAAGGCAAATGAATATTTTGACTTTGCTTGTTTTTTCACAGACAAAATCCTACCATAATCACTTATTTTAGGCTTATTTTATAAAAAGTTTAAATGATATATTCATAGTTTGGTTTGAAATGAGTAATTGATATTGATGTCCATAGAATGCAATAAAATTTTTCATCTGCAGGATAATATTCATGGTAATAAAGAAGATCATGTTGTATTTTAAAGGCGCAGGTTCTTAAATGTCCATTCAGGAATTAATTTATTTTCTCTTGGCACTAGTGTACCCATGCCCAGTACTGTATTGTGCATAGCCATGGTGGCAGCAGGATCTGAGCCATATCCCAGGCTCACCTGTGTAAACATCGGTGAAGTTAAACTCCCTCCACTTCCTTGCAGTTTGCGTTGAAGCTTGTATAACTTTCTGACTGTTTATGTATTTTATCAATTGTCTATGTCAAACTTACATACACAAATCAGAGAAAAACTTGCAAGCAACTACAATTTTTAAAGCTAAAAGACACTACATGCACTGTATAACAAATCAGATGGTTTTAAAATCCACCCTTGAAATAGGTGCGATTTCTATTCATCTAAACAGTTCTGTATTCCAAGGGAATAAACTGTGATAAACAGTTGTTAGTTACAGACATGAGTCATAATTATGTTCTTTCTCTCTCTCTTGCTTAAGTTGTTCGAGTTCATGAATTTTTTGGCTGAGAATGTCATCTTCTGTTACATGGGACTTGCGCTATTCACGTTTCAAAATCACATCTTCAATCCTCTTTTTATCTTTGGGGCATTTGTATCCTTTGCTTTAAAGTAATATGTATCTATGTACGTCTATATATATATTTTTTAATATATATAAAGAATGTGTGATTGATGTGAAAAAAAAGTCATCAAGCAAACTAATCAGTTCCTAAAATACTAAAAATCAATTTTTTGTCAAGTCCAAAGGCAATGATTTTTATAACATATATCTCAATAACTGGTAAGCATGTGATCTTTTGACTGTTTCTGTTTTGCAGATCTACTACAAACCAAATATCTTTAAACCAGATGGGGGACTTTTGCCACTGGTTTACAAGTGGAGTGAAAAATTGGGGTGTGTATTGGGACACAGGTGTGTGGGGTGTGTGGAGGGACAGGTGCAGGCACACAAAATCTTTTTGCCTGTCCAGAGCCAGAGCAGATCCACAAACTGTAGAGTTGCCTTCAGACAGACATGTGTCATAGGTGGAACTACCTAAAACTACTTAAATTATATTAATCCCTTAAAAAGCAAACAGTTCTGCTTTGTATTTGATATCTCTAGTGTACGTGGAATGATTTACACCATCACGTGCCTAAGAGACTAGTAGGAAAAGAGTCTGTATCTTTAGTTCTGCCACGGTTTCTCAACAAATCTGTTGCTTACTTGTACAGTGCTATCAATTCTTTTCACACTGACAATTCACACAATGATTTTTTTGGCTCAGAGCAGCAGCCCTTTGTTTATCACTTTTTGATGAACTGTAATAACTTTGAAAGTTGGGATCATACTGTTTACTTTCAGTATTTTTTATATCTAATTTCCAAATGAATAATAATAACTGCATCACAGCTCCCTTGGCTACAGGTTGGGTTAGATGGCAGAGAGGACCCCAAGTGCCTATTGCACCCCACCACCACCACAAGGCAAGAGCAATACTGTGTCCTGCACTCCTGGCATGGCCAGAAGGCCAGAGCAGCACTTGGCACCCCAGATGGGGTCTGTGTTGCAGAGCACTGCAGGGACCTGGCTTCCTCCTTTCCTCTCACCAAGATCCCAACAGAGTTGCACTGGACAGCCTAGCACAGGGCACGTGAAGCAACCACTGCATGTTCTCCCAAGTCCATAGGAGCTCTAAGCAGTTTTTGGACTAGCAGGTACGATACGTCCAGACATTGCCACTCAAGTACTTAATCGATTCTATAGTGCACAGCGTGTCTCAGACCAAGAGTGCCATGATTGAGCCCTAAGAGTCACAACAAGGGGAGGACGGAACCTGCTAAAAGGATATATAAGGAGCTCTGATTGTCTTCTTTTTAATCTGAAATAGCCTCATATTTCTAATTAAGGCAACTTTTGTGATCGTTCCACAGAGGAGTAATAAAGAACTCCTTTTGAAAAATGTCCAAAGAAAAAGGAAAAAAAAAAAAGCAGAGTGCTGGATATAGACAATATGGATTGTCAGGAAAGAAGAAAGTAATCATGTCCAAAAGCACATTTATGCTTTGCAAATTGCTGCTCAAGGAGATAATGCCATCTCTGCAATTGATGACGGGCATTTTACTGAAGGACTGAAGATGAAGTCACATGTAATACAAATGTGATGAGTAAAAGTAGAGTGATTGAAGTGGGATATATAATCATGAATATAAAACTAGGATGTCTGGGGAAGACTATCTCTGCCACTGCACAGTTTTATAATGAAACTGGAACCAGAAGGATTTGATATGTAAAATATAAAGGAAGATAATCTCAAATTCATTTTAATTACACTTTTAAATAACTTTGGAAAAATATTGGGTTTAAGTAACTGCTTTTGTCAGTAGTTCCTCCACCATTTTCCTCAACATCTTACATTTTAGGTGGCAGTTTTTGTAGCAAGAGCTTGCAACATATACCCACTTTCTTTCCTTTTGAATTTGGGTCGAAAACAAAAGATTGCCAGGAACTTTCAGCACATGATGATGTTTTCAGGTAAGTGCTATTTTGGTATTTCTCCTGTCCACACTTAACAACTTACAAAGATAGTCATCTATCACTAGAAAAAGCCACATCTGTTATGAAGTCATTGTCTTAAAGCTCATGATAGTCTCTTCAAAGCTACTAAAGCCAATGTATTTATTCTTACCAACTTTGCTGTGCTCTGGACCTATTTTAATTAACTTTTTGGAAACCTACCAACGGAGGCCAGTCTTTCAATGCCTTGTCCCCCATCTGTCTACAATTCCATGACAATTTGGGAATATCATGTTTTTATCTTGTGTTGTTCTAGAGGTACCTGTAATATACCTGACAGTATGCTTATGTACCAGTAAATAATTATCCAACTTTGAAGGTGTTAGTACTGATACTCAAATCAGATAGGGACTTTGGCAATTCCTTTAACTTCAGGAACAGTTTTACTTTGAAACATGAGACTAGGAGACTTTAATTCCACAGACCTTTTCATATGTATTCCAGCCTGATATTTGAGTACTTCATTTTCCAAATTCAGACTGGTTTTTTTTATTTTTTAATCTGATTAACGATGTAGAATAAAAAATATATATATATATCCAGGAGAGGGAGCCATGTTCTACTCTGATTTGTGCATCATCCTCTGAACTGTCAAAATCTCAGCTGGATTCTGTATTTTTGGACTTGCACAAGCCAGAAATACCTCCACTTGACTTTCTGATGCTGATTAGGAAAAACCTCACTTATAAGCTAAATGTATTTGTTCAGCAAAAGACAGAAACACAGATCCCCCAATGCCGTTTATGAAATAATTTTCTAAAATTAGAAAGTCAGCACTTTTTTCTTCATTTTTCTTGGTTTCTGTACAAAAACCTATTCCAAATCTTTATAGATAAAAATTCTTGATTGACAGCCTTAATGTACACTGATCTATTTAGCCAGATAACAAGTAAAACACAATGCACCACATTTCAAGCTTCCTCATCAGGAGTACTGCACATCAGGGTGCCTCATTTATGCCTACATAATTCCATCTCTCTAGAGAGCAACACAGTAGTTCATTTCTATATCCATTCAATCCTTCTGCTAAAAGCTGCCACTGAAAATGTCAGTTAATACCAGCTAGATTGCAGTGAGAGATGATGACAGACATCCATTAGGAGCTGGCTTTCAGACCGCCTGCTCACCTACGATTGTTAGCCCTGTAAGATGTATATGTAGATCACTCTAGTGAAGCTAGCAGGTGGCCAACTAGACAAGAGCATGAAAAACGGCTACATATCATTAGTTATCTAGTTTCTGGGCTCCATCTTTGCTTTTATTTTTCATCAGATAAAGTATAGAATTAAAAATCTTCCAAAATGTACTTTATTCTTCAACTTTTCTGTCCTCTTTTTCTCCAGTCAAATTTCATTCTCTACAAAACTAAGAGCTGAAAGTAGCCTGCAGCCAACAACTGAACATGAGAACTCACGCGTTAGCTTTCCAGTACAATCTGGCAGCTGAGAACTGAAAATAGTAGTATGGAAAACTTCTAAAATATAAATGTGAAAATACTCAGAAAAGTAATTTTTAACTGTTTTCAAAGAAACACTGTATTTTGTAGAGAAAAATAACTTTACAACAATATAAAAAATTAGTAGCATCAGCTGCAAGTAAATCAATACACTGCCAGCAGCTTCACACGTCACTGAATGCTTAGGATATGTAGATTTTCTGTGTAATTGTACTTTTGGATATGCACTAAGACTTGTGCTCAGTTACCAGTAACATTCTTATTTACTGATCATACTATATCTAGTGAAAAACAAAGAGAATGACTGCCAGAAGAGAGACACATTTCTGATATGAGTAAACATGGCATGGAATTTGAGTTTGGAGGAAGATGCTTATTGCCTACACGAGATCAGCAGCAAGATTCTGGTATAGCATCAGGTTCTAGCTGATCACGGAGAAAACTGGGCTTCACTCACCACAGCATCTCACACTAAGATGTAGGAAACAACAAATTTGGGACTAGCTTTGTTTTCAATCTTACCATTACCAAATGCACCAAACATTTCCTGCTTTCTTTACTGAGTTTTACTGCCATAATCACCATAAATATCGAAGTCTGAAAAAAACAATAAGGTCAGGCAAGTATATTGCTGATTAGCATTTGAGTATACCTTACTCTGCAATGAATTCTACTGAAGCCATTAAGTTTTACTTTTTGAGTATTAATACATTTGAGAAAAGGTGGCAGAGTTAGGGCTTGGAAGCGGATTATGTAGCATTTTGATTTATTACATTCTTCATTTGCTTATGCCACTCCCCTAGCAACACATTAAAGAGGGTGGATTCACTTTTACAGCTATGTTTAATCATGATTCCTGGTAATATTCCATTGTAAATCAGAAGTAGACTAGTCCTTGTATAATTAAGCCTGAGCTTCTCAAATTAAGTTCAGCATCAGCTAAAATGAGCAGGCCAGCAGTCTCTTCTCATGTGAAAAAGAAATATTTTAATGTTGTAAATTAAAAGGAAACTATCACTATTCTCTAGTGGTCTATGCTGCATGAAAATACCTCACTTTGATTCAGACCCTGCTATGATGCCTTTAAGTGGAAATAAAAGGGAAGGAAACCAGGGAAACTAAATAGATCCAGATGGACTTATTAATGGCAAGAAGAGGATTGATATTTAGGCATCACTGCCACATGACCAGGAGAGGACTATTTCACAGCTACAGTACTGCACCTTCCACTCTTATTCCATATCTCTATTTACTTTTTACTGTGCTTTCCTCCTATGCAAGACAGCAATACAGAGGCTTGTGGGACATGGTGCTATAGGGGTGGTTGCTGTTAATCTAAGACATTACAGCAGCAGCGGAGTCTGAAAAGGTGGAACACAAATGCAGAAGAAAAAGAAAAAAGAATATCTGTGTACATGCAGCTGTTGTGCAAGCATTTGCTTACACATACATGGTGGTGGGAAGTGTCAAAGTGAACTTTTCCAAGAAGATGGGTATGAAAAGAAACAGCTAAAGAGAAAAGAAAGAAAGAAAGAAAGAAAGAAAGAAAGAAAGAAAGAAAGAAAGAAAGAAAGAAAGAAAGAAAGAAAG
>JAOXNO010000052.1:17001750-17068278 GCA_028565335.1 Limnodromus scolopaceus
AGAGAACTACAGTTGAAACCAAAACACAAGATCTACATATAGAAAGTCTCTTTTCCTGGCAGGTTCTCTCTACCCTACCCACAAACACAACTGCGGTCAAAGGCTCCTCAGGGGCTTGGGTTCAGATGCACATTTGTGTCTCTGTCTTTGTGGAGTGTGAGAAAAGGATGGATAATGACCCTAGAAACCACCTTTTCTATTCTGTGGGCCTCTGAAGCTTAACCCTTGGGGTGGTTTTCTTTGGAGGCCTGACACGTGAAAGAATATCTCTTAAAGGTAAATCCCTAATGGTGGGCATGGCTAGCAGAAAAATCTGGTAGGAAATCTGAGATAGAGCACAAAGGGTCAATGGATCACAACACAGATGTGGAGATGCTGTCAGGGAGAGAATCTCTGCTAATGGTTCATCAGAGCATTTTTCTTTTACCACACAACTCTCTCCAGCTATAGCTGAGGTACCGATGTCCATTGGAGCCAATCGTTCAGTTGCTCTTTGTTGGTGTTTTTCCCTGAGGCGTTACAGAAAACCTAACTTTCCTTATCTTCAGTCTATTTCATTACCTTACCATCTTCTGGGGTTGTTAAAATTCCCTTCCTTCGCTTGTGTTGTTATCTGGTTACACCTGTTGTTACCAGTTGTGTTACACCTGTTATTTTGATGTATATAGTAGTGTTCTGTGCTTCTCATTGAGTCTTTATATTTCAGAGATTATATTCACCTGCTTCCCACTGCTTTAGTTGGAAACAAATGCTTTGCTTGATTATTTATTTTACTTTAGACATAGTTTTAGTTGAAACTGAATTAGATCTCATGACCATGTTGAACTTTTTATAAATGAAAAATGTAGTGAAAGCATTCACTATTTCTCTAAACTGAAGAAATACCCAGTCTAGTGCTCAAGAAGTAGAGCACCCTGATGGCATATTAATTAACAATTTTTTTTATTTTTCCCTCTTACAAAAAGAGGTGTTCTAGATTTAATATTGCACATAGCATTGTGATGCAGTTGTGGAAATCAGCATTGTATTCCACCAAAATGTAGCCACAAATAATTTAAACATTGCATCTGGGCTAGTCATCTAGATTAACACTATAGCCACTGAAAAAAGACCATTTCAATAGTGGTTCATTCCCTCCTCAGATACATGTTTAAAATTAGTTGATATTTTTTTCCCCATGAGAAAAGAGCAAAGCATGCACATCCTTAGAGATGTCTTCTACATAAAAGCAAAGTCAATGACAAGCCCACTTGTTGACTGCAGTGTTATTTTCATAAATGCAGAGGTTTTAAACCTGCTGCCACTGACCATTTTCAGCTGATGTAACTACAGTCTGGTAATTCCTTGCAGAAAGTGTGTGTTCCTTGCATTGTTCTCTGGGTAAACTGTCCATCTTCTATACCAAATAATTCACGTTCTAGCTATGTAATCTTAAAGAGCTTTAGAGTTCTACTCCAAAAATAGCTGATTTTTAGCAGTTGATTAAATGATTCTGCATATACCTTCAGTGCCTTACAAGAGGTTTAATAATTAGGTTTAATCTCTCGATACTTGCAAAGTACTTTTTGGATTCCGTGTGTGTTATACATGTGTAATGGTCTTGATGTCTACACTTATTTTGTGGATTTTTTTTTTTTTTTTAGAAAACAATAAAGTAAATTTAAACAGATAAAGGAAAAGCATTGGAAAATACAGAGTATTATTTGTATTATGCATCCTGAGGGCTGGAGGCACTAGTCGACTTTTTTCCCCCTTTTTTTAAATGTGTCACTCTGTGAGGACCTATTTAGCTTATTACGACCTATAGCAATTTTTAAACTCAGTTAGCTCTTTTCTCCACATTTGTAAGTCTTTGTTTATTCAGTCTCTGTAGGTGTATAATTTTACTATTATAATATTTCAAGTACACTAAGAGCTAAAAATCTACATTTATTCTGCATCTCCTTTTTAGATACTTAAAATCATCTTTTAAAAACTAGTCATTGTTCTTAACTCATAGTTTTCATGACCTTTCTTAGCACACTAAAAGATTTAAAAGAATTTTTAAAGAAATTTTCTATTGTTTCAAGCAAGAAATGGGTAGCCTATTTGGGTACAGATTTTAATGCCAACCCTCTTTCTCACTTCCACCTGGTTTCCTAAGTAGTCCTCACTGAAATCAGTAAAACAACACAGGAAATAAATTCCTTTTTTAACTTGCATAAAGTCCAGATTACTATTTAATTTGCAACTATTCAAAACAAAGAATTCAGTGGATGTAAAACAAATGTGTGATTATTATGTGAATGTAAGAGCAGTTTCATTGTCCACTTCTGCAAAGTTGCTTACACTTGCATTAAACAGCCACCCTTTCAATTAGCACAATTCAGCATTTTATAACTATGATTGTGGTCAGAAAATTTCCTCTGCCCTTGGAACTGGGTTTGGGTTGAAAAGAGTAAAATTCTATTTCTCCATCACATTACGTTCATCATTCTTGTCTTTTTTTTTTTTTCAGGTTTACGTGGTGCAATAGCATTTGCGTTGGCAATTCGAGACACAGAATCCCAACCCAAACAAATGATGCTTACAACAACCCTGCTTATTGTGTTTTTCACAGTCTGGGTATTTGGTGGGGGCACAACACCAATGCTGACGTGGCTTCAGATCAGGTTAGTACTCTCTTTACAGTACATACTCTCTTTGGTGCATCAAAATAGAACGCAATCACTGTGATCAATCACTAAATTCCTACAGCTTTCTAAGGCTTATTTATGCTTTATAATAGTTTTACAGAGGTATTTGTCTGCCTGGTAAAGGCTCCAGATCACAAAGAACAGGTTCTTCCCAAGCTCGTTAGGGGCATGGACATTGGTCAGATCCATCCCTGTTTCCTAAGAGTTTGTTTCACTACTGTTTCCTTTTAAACACGGTGAATAAATGTTAGCACTGTCCTCCTCGCTGTTGAAGAAAGAGCTATAAAGGCAGATTTTCCCCTCATATAAACATGTATATTCATTGCACAAACATGTCATGAATAACATATTTCTGATTATAATGTGAATATACTAGAAAACATACCTGCATTGGTGTATCATTCAGCCTGCATTGGTGCATCATTCAGCCACTGATTTATTACTTATTGTTGTATAAATGTTCCTTAACTACATTATTTTTTAAATTACTCATAGTCACTTGTATTCACAGACAGCAACAAATGACAAGGGAGGTTAAATGAGAAAAGATAGGGAAATAGGAAACTGGAATAAAGAGTATTAATTTAAATGTAGTGTCCTGCTAAGCTTGCTTTTTGAAACCCCTCTTTTAACAATAAGAGTGTTATGCTGTTGCTGAGTTCTGGCTACTTCAAAATCCATTTAGAACTGACTGCCATGGTTCATAAGGTCACTAAAGAAAACCTCAGTATCAAGACAGGCTTATAATTCACAATTCCTTATCATTTCTTCTATATATAGCATATGCTTTCCTTGTTTACAAAATGATGTCTAATTAACAAGTCAGAGTGTTGCTATAAAATACCAGCTGAAGATAACTAAATTGGAGCTTTAACAAAGAGCACAGATAAAAGCTTGCAGATAAAATAAGGACTATCATACAAGTGTACTGTATAAATATAAAATGCAGGCATCCATATGCAGCATGGGGGCTTTCTGTTTCTGTACCAGTTTGATTTCTTTTCATGACATCTTTCTTATGTCCCATAACGTCAATCAAGTTCATTACAGTTTCGATGAACTCCGCCACTCTCAGCCACCTTTCTGAGATTTGCAACTTTTTCACTGTCGGTCAGCAATAGATTTGCTCTATGTGGCAATGGAAATGTGGGTGCAGAGGAATATTCTCATTAGATCTTGTGGACCAAATCAGTTTGGATTATTACAATAGGAGATTAAGGAATAATTTTGAGAACACAATAAGGGAAAAAGGAGGTGAGCAGTAGTCATGTGTTTAGTCTAAGAAGTTAGGTCACTAGATGCCTGTCCTGGCCTAGCTCTTTAGGTAATTTTTAAATGAACATTGTCAAGTGCTTTCACTAATACAAGCAATTCAGTTGGATAAAATGGCATTTCTTCTGCTACTTGGTACTACCCAGAGGTGGGAAGGCTTACAAGACCACAAATGGGGGGCTGACTCTTCTATTAACTATTTATACCGTTCAATGCAATCATGTCCTTCTTTCTTTACCCAACTGTACAATAGATCTTACCAAAGACACTAAAAGCAGAGAGTCATTATTCATCTGAAATGCTCAACTCTGGAGATTGCCTCTCAATCCTAGCAGATCTGCCAGGCAGATTTACCAACCAAATAATTTGTTTTTGTAACTGGGATATAGATTTTCTTACAGGCTCACAGTTCCCACTTAATATCTTGACATCAGAACATACAGCTTCATAAATTAGGAGTATGTGGTCAAACTGAGATAAAAACTTAAATAGACATCTTTAATTACAGATGTGTCTCAAGGCTCTGATTGCTCTTTCTACTAAATATATATAGTAAACAGCTTTAACTGTCTTCATAATTTATTACATCTCAATATGGGATTTTGACCTTAGCTACCAGCATTTGTTATTTTATTTTTAAGTAATTTTGCCAAGGTATTGTGTTTAAAGGTGGTGGCAATTCATGCAACTTGATACCTGTATGGCTTAACAGCAGATGAGTTTGCTGAGAGGTTTATGGGGCTGCTCCAAATTACACCACCTTGCTTTGTGTAATACCCCCAGTATGCTTACAGCTGTGCCTGAATGGCAATTCTGAGCTGCATCTATACCCACTTTTTTTAATATAAAATTAAAAGAGATTGTATTTTTCATGCTAGTTTGGAGGATTCAGTTCACAAAGATGAGGGAAACTGTGTTATGAGTACAAAAATTATACAATTGTCTGTGAAGAGACTCATTGGAATGGGTTGGTATATCATCAATTACAGAATAAAGGGATGAAGCCAGTGAAATGCTGCAACTATGTGTGTAAGTACAGAAGAGGGCCATTGGTCTCACACCAGCCCTTCAGTGTTCAATTGATGTGAACTTACATCAGTCACCATCCCAGGGCAGTTTGAAACCTGTGTGATTCCCCAGTGCTTTAGGGAACCAGATTTACCACTATTGTTCAGATCCAAAGCACTGTACTAGATCAGTTAATCTAAACAACTAGAAATAAAGTTATTCACAATATCAAAATTAAGTACTTAGAGGAAATGAAAAATATATGAATTTAAGGTCACAGTGACTACACTTGATTTCCCTGTGTAATCTACAAGTTGCTATATAATTAAACCTTCTCAGGAGAGAGGAACAGTCAAAAATACAGTGCCAATTAACCATTTCATCATAAAATTATTATTTATCAGGCAATGTATTTAATTGAACAGGAGGCATTCAGAGGTTAATAAAGAGGAACATACGATTTCTGAGATAATATGGATTAATTCAGTCTTATCACATATATTTTAATTTGTGCCCACTCTGGCTATGTGGAATAGGCTACAGTTCCTAGTAGTAATTCAGGAGATGCAACTCTTAACTCCTCGAGGTTGATAAAGTTAGTCTTATCCTAGACATCAGTGCTTGACTTTCTATGCTGCAGACCAACTTAACCATATTTTGGTTTTAAAACATAAACAACTCTATCATCCATTAAGTTGAAGATGTGTAAAAATAACATAAATTACAAATAAATAATATATTTACTATTTGCTCTACCATAATGTATTGTAGTGTTAATCAAGTTAAAGGACAGTATTAAAGATTTGTACAGCCTTCTTATTGTGTATTATTGTCTATATATTATACTATGTCTCAATGACTTATTGCACTTTCCGTAATTTACATTGTGAAATTCTCATAATGGTGGCCAGTACTTCTCATATATCAACAGAGTATAAGGGAATAAAACAATGACAATTTTTTAAAATAATAGTAGTAATAGTCTTCTGAAAAATCAATCTTAGTTTCCATAATAACTGGAATTTCCATAATCTGCCATCTCTTCTCACAGCAACAGCATCAGATATGCTATTCTTTTTTTTTCAGTTAAAATTCAACTTAATGTAATCTGTCACTCTATTTTTAGGGAAAAGATGAAGATGTGTCTTCAGAGATAACTAGCTTATTTATTCCAGGAATATATATGGTTTATACAACACTTGCAAATTGTTGCCAAAACATACAGTAAAATATATTATCAAAACTAAACACGTGCTACTGGAAAAGGTTCTGTTTCTATCTCCCATTTAATGCAGCAATATCACTCAACTATCTCACAAGGTTGCAGAGGCTGGCTGTGCTGAGAGCTTTTGTAAAAAGAAGCTTAAATGGATCCCAGGAGTTCACCCAAGTTTAGTAAGGTTCACAATTCTACATCCCCACATTTAACAAATGAATTATATTGAAAGGTATGTTCCCTCTTAAATCGTAGCTTGTATCTATGGTTCTCAAAGCCTTGGAAATCCAACCTGCTAATGGCAGAATTTATGTCTACCTGTCTCTTTATGTAAAAACGCAGTTTTAAAAGAAATCCATACCGTTTTACTAGTATATTTACCCATACAAGGTAGCTTTCAAAATGAGTCTTAAAATTCTTCGCAAAGGCTGAATATTTTCAAAGTTTGTTCTAAAAGAACGAGACAAGCATTTTCAGAAATGTCTTATTTTAGCTGTCTCCTTTTTCAGATATCTTAAATTTTGAGTTTCAGGAAGTGTTGAGTGTTCCCTTTCTGAAAATCGGGTCTTATTTAAATGTTTGCAGTTGTCTGGCACAGTAACATAACGTTTCTGAGCACAGAGGCATATGCTCAGTCAGTTACAGCATTATCTGTTGTCATTCTGAGACCAGAATTGGTTGCACCACATTCTTAAATAATACATTATCTTTTGGCTTATCTGAGAGTTATAACTAGGAAAAAATTGCCTTTACTCCCCATGTGAAAGGACTACAATATACTGCTCTTGGCAGACAATGAATAAACCTGCATCAGTGTATGAGAATAATATCGCGATACATCAACAGCAAAACAGAGATAGCTGTTTAAGCATGAGTTTACGGTCAAATTGAAGTATTCAATAAATGCGCCTTCAGAGAATGTTGAGTATTACTTGCTAATGCTTTTGGATATATCTCTCCCTTCATTCCCCATACTCTGATTAAAAATAGAGAGCTACATTTTACAGTAAATCTGCAATGAGAAGTTTGGGGATAAAGGATTCTCCTGAGAGGCAGAGCAAAAATACAAAGCTGTTAATAAAACATGTCCTATAAAGGCATTGTGCTAGGTATTAGGTCCTGTTTGTTTATCATCACCTCCTGTCTAAATGTTTGTCTAGGGATTTCCAGACTTTTTATGAATCTCTTTGCAACAGTTCTTCAGGGAATAAGGAGATTTTTGTTCTATATTCTAAATAAATACTAAGCAGCATTGAACAGTAACTTTTGAAACTGTGCCTATCTGGCCATTGCCTTTGGTATGTATTTTAGAAGCTGGCTATGTCTGCGTGCCTGGCTGTCCTTGAAAACATGACGTCTGTAGTTCACCTAAAACTTCAGTTCCAAACCTCCTAACTTTCTCTACATACTCATGCCAGAGGCCTGGCATACCACATTTTTTGTAGATGACCAAACTCACATTCTCAGCAGGAACATCTCCTCATTGTACTCTTCTATGAGAAAGCACCAACCCAGGAAATTAAATTAATCAAAACAAACTATTGTTCTAATATTTGACTACTGCCTTCCCTAACTTCTACTTGACCCAAACTTTTGGATTCATTTCCAGAGGTTTCCCAGAGCTCTGCTTATTCTTTTCATTGTTCAGATTCCAGCTTTATAACTATTGACAGCTATTTCTCTTTGCCCATCTAGGCAAAACTAAACCTAAAATTGTCAGGGTTATACACTTCCAAAACTTTCTTTGCATCAATGGAGCCGAAAGGTCTCTGATAGTGAACAGCATCTGGTCATTCATTCCCACTACACTGGCATAAATACATCATACTTTAATATAGTCAGTGATCTCTGAGAACACAAAACATAGAAATGTATCAAGTGTAAAAAATATAACTGAAAAAACAAATGTAATGCATGTAACAAGAATAAGAGGAGAGCATTCACATCCTATAAATTAAAATTCCTCAAACCTGTTTGAAATAGGTACATAGCAAAGGGGATATCATCACTGTGGAGACTCTCCTGTTTCATATGGGACACAATGCTGACTGACTAGGAGTAAAATGGGAGCAATATTGTTATCAGCATTGAAAAAAAAAATCTGCCATTTGCAAGGACCAAGCCTGCAGTAACCTCCCATCCAGATCTAGAGCCATGAAAGAAAGGAAAAATCATTTATAGATTACACATAGATATATGTCTGTCACTGATACAAAGCCACCAAAGTCAAAAGGGTTGTCTCAAGAGTCCTTCATTTTTCATAAACTGAATCATTCAACCAACCCAAATATAAACTCCTTGTAGGGTTTTGCTTGTATCTATTTTGACGGTAAAACTGCACTGAATAACACTGACAGAATATAAGAACTCAGATTAAAAGTTGCAGAAAGACCTAATTGGAGGACTTCTTACCAACTCTTATAATATATTGCTATTTTGACAAAGTAAATTTTTTAAAGAAACTTTTTGAAGTTTTATTTAGAGTTTTTGTTCTTCCACTTTTAGAAGTTCCACCATAAAACATAAACAGATCAGATTCTTTTGTGGGGGTTTCCTTGTGATATGGTTACAGCACTATTTTCTAAACAAAAAAGGAAAAAAAACATTATAGGGCTGTATCCAAAACATTTTGAGAATCTGGCTTAGCTGTAATGCTTTTGAAATAACGCCAACTATCTGACTGTATCACATCCGAAACATAAAATTATAACATTATTCAGTGCTATGGTGTAAAAGTTGGAGATCAAAACACTGCTAACTCCTCAACTCCCACCTATTGCCATATTGCGAATGCACTGAATACAATAGGAAATAAGTGTTCAGCAGACATCAGCACCCAAAAGTCATGAGCCGGCAGAATTCAATGTCACAGAGAATGCTAATATATCCCTTTACAATGAAAATGTTTAATGGATAATCTGTTCTTTCAAGAAGACAAGATTTTGGTTCCTTCAGTTCAGTTACAACACTTTAATCCATTGCTCCAATATCTAAGGCTAAGGTAGTGTGTTTGTTTACAGAATATTGCATTAGGAATGCAGGTGGCCAGCAGGGCTAAATGCTGTGGCTTGACTGCCTGTGACCGTGGCTATCTATAAAAAAATAATTGGTTGGTAGACTAAGAATATGTGTTTATCCCAGCCCTTTATCAACTGGTTATAGACTGCTGAGAGACAGAACTCTATTATAGAGCAACTGGAGTAACAACATGACCTTGGCCTGTATTATAGCACTACTATTTCAGTAACAAAAATATTCATTTCATTATTCCCAGACTCTATAGTAGTATTCCCTGTGTTCAGCTGTGTTCAAAGAGATGCTGCAGAAAGACAGTTCACAATGCCACAGTGGTAGCACTCGTCACTGCCAAGTGGGAAGCTTTGATCAGATTTGGTCTGTACTTTAAGCTACCAAAGTTGTTCTTTCAACTTCCCAGAAGAGGCCCTTCAAATTAAAAAAGAAAAAGCAAAAACAAAAAAACAAACAATATTGTGGGCTTTGGAAAGAGTTCTGCCTTTCTAGATAAGGCAACAGTTGTGGTAAGAAATCTCATGGGCTGAAATGGTGGTAAAAATATGACTGAGCCTCAGGGCTTCAGAACTGGAAGTGCTGAGCAGGAACCTTCCTTTTCCACAGCCTAAGAACAAAGGATGCACTTTAGATGAAGGGATAAACAGGTTGGTTTAGACAAGGTGGATGGGGCTGCCTACATTACTATATTTTTCCAGTTATACAGAAAAATTGATACTTTCTTTTTTTTGTAATGACATATGAATCTTTCTTATTAAAAATCTACCTGTTTCTGAGCTCTGCCAGAAGTAAGTTCTGATTTGCCATTGTATGGTTGTACCATCTGTACCATCTTCATTCACTCTCCTTTGTCAAATCAGTTATAACAGAAAATTATCTTCTTCAAGACCACATCTGTAGAAACCAGTGTGAATGGGATCTATGGGAGAGGTGGTGATATAACTGCACTCCTATGTCACCCCATGCTTAATCCCACAACATATGCTAAACAGAAGTCCTTGGACAATAACAAACTGGCTTAAAAGCGATCTATATAAGACATAAGCAACGTTAAAACTCATGATTTTCATATCAGCCTCTATTTGCAGCATCTGCTGCGCTGTGGACACAAGGCTAGAATTGTGTATTACTCAACACTGAACTGAGTGATAAAGCCATTACCAGAAACTGCTTATTTTCACCTTTAACTTAACCTTCCATCACTATCCACATTACCTGATAATGAGGAACTTTTCAGATACCAAGGATGGACACAACCTGCAATAGTCTACTGCACGGATAAAGGACAGATAGCACTGGTCACTGGTATTTGGAGCTTTAAGAAGATGGTCAAACACAGCAAACTTGGGCAGAGGTGACACAAGTCTCTGCCTTCAGCTGACCCGCAACCATTTGCATATGCTTGACAAGCTCCTGCCCCAGAGCTTTATCAGCAAACTGTACTGGGCCCTTTATATTGTTCCCCAACAGGCAACTGAGCCAGCTCCTGAGACACAATCTCTTACTGTAAATACAAGTAGCGAGAATCTTGAGACTCTTCTGTGTTAAAACTTTCAGAGGGATAAAGTAACTATTTCTTGTAAATTCCCAAACCTTAAAACAAATAATAGTAAGCCTTAAACACATGTTCTACACCGTACTGTGAATTCTTGTAGTCGAAAGTGGCTTAGAAAAGTCAGGTACATTGAAATTCAATGGAGCTGAAGCTCCTGAGTCACTTTCAAAAGTTTGATTTAGACAGTTTCAAGTAATGCTAAGTGGTGCAATGCCTTCTCTAATCTTACTGGGGTAAAACACAGCTATGGGACTGGAAAGAATGGAGTCCTGGACTGACCCAGGCAAAGAGGCTGCAGTCAGCTGAGGCAAGGAGGCGTGATCCTGTTGCCTGGTTAGGAAGAGTCTTATCAGAATATTGTACTTCATTGCTGAATTCTGCTCTGCTCATGAAGAAGAGCATAAGATGGTACATCTCCTTACAGTCTAGTTATGAACTAGATTCATATACGAGTTTGATCTCTACTGCTCCTCATTTATTCCCAAACTACCTGGAAAGTTTACTCTGAGTAAATGCATCTTAGCTTTCCTTTTTCGGCCTCACATAGGTGCACAAGGATTATCCCTCCTGAAAAATAGCTAGTCCTTGAGATACTCTGAGTTCAACAGCCAAGAGCATGTGTTCATATCTTCAGATGATTTGTAATTCAATACTTATAAATTATTATGAACCTTCTTAATTGCTTTGCTTGTATTCCTTTGAACACATTTTCTTTTCACCATTTGTCAAGAGGAAGGAAGGTCAGTTTAGAAAAGGAGGTTTAATTAAATGTTTTCTCCTGGCCTTGGTACATTCTCTCTTCTATAACCATATTCCTTTGGGTCATATTTCCTCTGGAGTCCTGGAAAACAATTTAGTGAAGGTGAAGGATCTGTGATTTACTATTGAAAACAGAATGTCAGCCTAAGTACCTTCAACTGCAATTTGCAAGTGACCACAACATAGAGACAAACAGCTCAATTAAAGGCAGTATGTTTTCATGTACTGTTATATCTCTGTGTACTTTGTACTGTTTATTATTTTGGTTTGGTTTTAAAATACTCATAATCAGTCTAACTGGTATTCCCTCTCAGTAACAGAAATAGCTCCAATAAACAAAGCTCTTTCTTTGTTTCCAGGGTCATATTCCCCTTTAGCCAGAGTACTGTAAGTATTTCAAATCATGCTGCAATAGACACTCCTGTTGAGAGCACAATTTCAGCCAAGCCACTTCAGTTCACCGAGTTCCTTTTAACCCAGACCCACCTTCAACAGAGATCACACTGTCTTTGCCTGGAAAGTCTTTTAAATCCTAAAAGAAACCCACTGAAATCCAGAAACACCTGTAATTTAATGTAACAAGTCTAACCATTAATGCTGCAGTTATTTTAAAATTACTACTGTCCTTAGTTGGCCAACTATCTGCACCTGTGAACATCTAAATGACAGCATTTTGCCTGGCATCTTTTACACTGATGATAGTTTGAACATTCCTGCACTAACACACACTAACACACTAATTGCATATACATGAGAAACCATGTTGCTGACTCCCTAGGCTCTCCTCAGCATTAGAATATTACTGATTTATGTGCAGACTCTTAGGTCACAAAATCTGCATTCCTATTTAAAACATAAGCTTCACAATTGCAAAGAACACCTTGAAAATTATTCAAATAAAACTAACAAGGAGGGTTTGAGGGATTTCACAGTCTGAAACAACAACTCAGAGAAGGCCCTGTCCCACGATTATCAAAGGAGTGTTATCTTCAAGACACATAGCTTTGCTGATGAGCCCCATCCTTGCTTCCATGCAGTGCTCCAGGTGTGACAGAAAAAACAGTATTTCAGGGTTGAAATACTGAGTTGGGTAGGAAACTGCATGGCTGTCAGTCACTCTCTGTCCTTTAGTAGATAGGTAACAAGTGATCCAGGAAGAAGAGGAAAAGGCAGAGTTTTGGCTTCAGCCATAAGACATTTAGCCACTACAAATAACTATTAGCAATTTCAAGTTTGGTCAAGCACATTAGAGGTCATTGTGATTATTAAGTTTTTGAGTAATTTGCACAGTAATCTATTGATTATTTGGAACATGGGTCACAGAGAGCAGATGATCAGATTCTGTTTTTTTCACTTAATTCCCTTTGATCTGCTGTAGTAGCATACACTAAAACATTGGTTTATTAGATATTTTTTTATTCAAAAATATTGCTAGATGTGATACTTTCTGTTCACCTGGTGGTCTTTGCAGGTATGTATACCCAGAGCATGTAGTAGTATCTACAAGAAATAGGAAATTATTTGGTGTTCCTGACCAAAAACATATGGGGGAAATGCAATCTGCTTCAAAGCCTAAGTTGTTCAGCATCACACATAAAATTATCTGTGAGCAAAGAAAACTCTTCTTGGGGCACACCCACGCTGAAAGGGTTAATATAATAGCTGCTTTATAATAGCAGCTAGGGCACGATTCTAGCACAAAATGCTATAAATCAAGAAGCAGTATGAAATTGGACATTAAATGGATTGGATGTTATTATAAAAAAAGAAATTGGATAATTTCCTTTCATTTCTATCTGAAAATGAGAAATCGTCCAGGTAATGAATCGCAGTGATCTGGTGAAATGCCTGTCATTTATTTGCAAGGTACTTTTCTGCTAAGATAAGGCATGCATTTGATCTCTCAGAGTTATTCACCATAGCATTTTGCCTGAATGATACTAAACAAGGTTTATAAACATTTGTGCTGCAATAGTCCTTGATAACAAAGTAAAAAGACCAAAATACAGAGGACTTGCACTTTCTGACTCTGACTGTGAAAGGCAGTCCTGAGAAGCTGTTGAACGGGAGATTTTGGATTGCAATTGTGACTTATGCATGACACATACCTGACTCCTGCTGTCAACTCTGTTGGTCTTTATTGGCCTAATGGGTCTAATTTTGGGCACAGTCTCCTAACATGGCAGACGGTTAAAACCCACCCCACATACCTTGTATTTCTAGCTCTACGTGGCTACTGAAAACAGAAAAGGAAGGAAGAAATGAAAGATATGCTTTTATTGCTACAATATTTGGTACAGGAGAGAGAGAAAATTACACAGCAATAAGAAAGATTCATGCCTTTCAGTTTACTAGGAATAAGTGATAAGATTAATTTTCCACATGCCAAAAACCCAGAATATGTTTTAGCTATTTCCAGAAAATTGTAAATAAATCTATAGCCTCCAGCAGCTATTGTGTCAATTAAAATATTTTTTTTATTATCATTTAAAATACTGTTGCTTTGGTGCATCTGAGTATGCAAAAAATTTTCTTCCATTTCATGCAATCATTTTTTTCTTCCATTAAAATGTATCTCCCTGTCATACAAAAGGTAGCTGCTGTGCAGCAGTCAACATGATGAAGTTGTTAAAACTACAAATAACGAATCAAACAAACCTACCTGGAAATACTGGTAGGGAACTTCTTACTTAATTATCTGGGACTTTAGGACAAAACTAATGATTTAGTACTTTCTACCAAAACGCGCCAAATTAATTTGGACCCCTATATCTGACTGGTCCTCCAAAATTAAATTGGTGCAAGCATAAACCCAGTTGACTTCAAGTACATGCCAAAACTGTGTTTTGAGCATAAATGGAAGATAGAGAAAAGTAATTCAAGCCTTTAAAAGTTTGATATAAATATGTGGTACAAAATCCTGGCTCTAGAAAAAATAATCACATTTACTGAGATGAATCTTGTATCCCTGCTTTGTAGGTATTGATCAAGATACCTCTTAGTCTCTCTATTATTGATCACGTACTGTTGCTTTTTGCAAAATAATTGCTCTGGAAGCTCACTGAACTTTCACATTTTAAGAACTGTGTAATACTGTCAGCTGGCCCAGAAAATAGAAGGGTATGAAATTAGTATGTTCTTCACATTTGTTAGTTTGCTTAATTTCCAAAGGATGTATGTTCATTCTTCTCCAATTCTGCTTGACAGAGAATACTGGAATTTCTTCAGAAAGAAAATATGAAATGAATGTTTCATTTGGAAGGGATGAAATTTTTCATTTCATTTTGACTTAAAACATCATTCCAGTCTGGAAAAAACAAATCTTCTCAGTCTTTCTCAGTTTTTTTTTTCAAGCTTTCCTGTGGTTTTCCTTTCTACTATCAAGTATTTCACAAGCACAAGAACATTTAATTCCATTTTTAAACTATACATGAACTGTAGAAAAAAATCCAAAACATATCTCTGCCTTTCAACAAGAAAAATGGTGCTAACAGGGAAGACAATTAGGCCTTAACGGTCTTATACGTATATGAGCTGTGATATAAATCTTCTTGTAAATCTAAACAAATCAAAGACTGCATTGGTGTACTGGGGTTTGCAGAGGAACTTAGTGACAGAAGAGAACTGTATGACTTCAATTTTCCTGAAAATTTAAAGTCTTATGAAACATTCCTCTGGAAATTCTTAACTTTCTGTTCTTTTTTAAAATATAGAGTGGAAGGAAAGCTCTGGCACCCTTGATAACAAACCTATCGAATTGTTCCAGAATTAGCTGAATGTAAAAGGTTAATTAAAGTAGTTATTAAATAACCTAGGCTCTGTATAGCAGTATGGGCTTTTAGCATTTAGTAAACACCTAATTATACTATAATACAGGCTTTTTATAGTGAATTATCAGTGCAGCAACAGCCCAACAGTGATTTGCTAGTCAGTACATCTATGAGATTTAAATAAGAAAAGTACCTCTTTTCTCAGCAAGAAGTAATTGATTTCAATACACTTAAAAATATATTATCAGTTTCTGCATTTTTTACTTCTACAAGGAGATACACCATTTTGTTACAAAATGAAAAATAATATATAAAGGAATCTTGAAATTGTACATACAATTCTGTTTTTTATAAATCTGAGGTATTTTCTATGTAAATAGGTAAATAGAACAGTTGTTTATATAAATGTTTATATATAAAGTATTGTTTATGTAAAATACCCAAAACAGCAATCCTAAACCCCCCTGCTTTGCTGAACTAATCTTACAAGTAGAGAAGGCACGATCCACTGTGACCTTGAAATTCCCAGCTGCCTTTGCTACGCTCTTACCCACGTGCATTACACCTGGTCAGGAATCTCAGAGTACATTCGGGTATTCTGTGTGAATCTCCTGAGCCTTGATCAGTTCCTGACATTTTCTAATGTCCACCCAAAGGGATTCCTGCTGTAGCAGCCTCTGTTTTCATTTTAGACACAGGAGAAGAGGCTCAGTTCTCCCTCTTCCCTGCTGCACCCCATCAACTAGTGGTACGGACCTGATGGTTTGCTTCCTCTGCTTTGTTTGATTCACACATATTTCTTCCACCTTTCTAGAGGAATTCTAGCCCAAATCTCACCGGTTCTGCACATGTTTGCATAAGTATCCATGAGATGAGGAAAACAGAGAAGGCAGAATATAATTGTAATTAACTGAAATAGAAAACCAGATAAAATTATTCTGTAGACTAGTGGTTAATGTGTTCGCTAGGAAAGTTCCAAGTAAGTGTCTCTGTTTTACGTAAAACGAGTCATCAAGTAAAATACGGTACTTTTCTGTAGTAAAGATCAGAATCCAGTACCCCATTCAGTAGTCCACAGAATGCTCACATGCTTTCTGACCTAGTGACCCTTACATATATGTATATTTGAATTTACTCAAGATCAAGCTTTTAAAAAAGATCAAAGATCTTTATTTTTTCCTCCTGAAATCAGGGGGACTACACTGTATCCCATCGTTCTGACTGTCCTATTAATCTGAAGATCTTGGGCTTTGTGTGACATGCTCCCATTTTAAATGGGCACAATTTGGGCTCCTCAGTTCCTTTTGAATTGATGCTCGAGCGTAGCTTTACATTTCACTGTTTCTGAAACTATTAAGAAAATTTCTTAATAAAATTAGCCCATAAAATGAGTTGCCAAATGTGGTTCAATTGCCATGTCATAGTTCACTGACGAGGAAGGTAGCATTATTTCTGCCTATCACATCTTCAGAAATACTATTGCAATGTTTCATATAGATAAGTAATAAAATCATCCATTTGGCCAATTTAATTCCAAAAGACAGTCTGCAGCCTAGATCCTTTCTTATTTATACTCAATACAATACTGGAAAAAGAAACATTGTATTGGATTCTCTGTCAGAGCATTTCATCCTATTGCCCTATCACTTTGAAATCCGAGTCATAACGGCTGAGTGCCATTTTGCTATCACTTACATTGAAAATCTGAATTATAAGCAAGTGACAAGTTCTCCAATTTAGATTAAGTAAATGTCACAGCTTTCAATCCAATTTATTACATATACCTCAACTTGCACTACACTTACATAAGAGAAAGAAGATGCATGCCCCAGAAAGGAGCAGTGATACATTTAAAATGTAAAATTAATTAATCTTTTCTGAGTTTCATGGTGTCTCTTGCCTTCTCAGTTTTGTCTTTTACATAGCAGGCTCCCTGGGATATTTTCTATCACAGTGAGTTGTACCAAGCTAAAGAGACTGAGCAATCTTTCTAACAAAAAACTACACAAAATCCTTTTTAAAAAGCCTAATTTATTGATGATCTTGTCAATAAGTGTTCTTTCTCAACAAGAGGAAAAGTTGTAAAGTTGTATTTTCTAGGGCGCTTTAAAAATTAAAACCACTTTTGTGGTTAACACCTCAACTCTTGTATATATACACTCTGTGGATGCCAATGTTATACCTCAAACACAAGACAAATGCTTTAGGTTTAAGAAGTACTCTCTTGCAGTATTTACGGATTCATTAGGGTGCAGGGCATGTGGAGTTCTAAGCATTAGACTTGCCTTTCAGCTATTAAGTTTTCTTGCTCTGTTTGATAAGGCAGGAAGCTGGAGCCAATGTCAAAGTATCACATATTTATGAATACACCAACAGAACTATCACACGTGCCTGAAGTCACTGGCCACAGAGAATAACTTAGAGCCCCAGGGAAGCCGAGTGGCAATGGATGAATGGGGACAGATCCTCGGCTGGTGCAGGTTGTCAAAATAACATTCATTTATTTTCTTGGCCTGTAGGCAGAAGTATAATATGCTTTGGGGATCCCCAATTGAGGCAATTTCTCACTCTTCTTTCTCACTTTGCCTCTTCATTATCTCACACAAGCTACTGCTTTCATTGTCAGCGCTGCTTGAATTCAGATGTTGGCTCGTAGTTGCTACATACAGTAGTTTATTCTTATTTTTACAAGAAGGGAAAACCGCAGTGGGAATGGAGTCCCTTTCTTAACCCTAATGCAGCAAACACCTCCCAACACACTGCTAAGCAACACAAGCAGAAATAAAACTGAATCTTTATAGCATGCTCCCTATCTCCTCCTCCCAGCACTCCTTTTCCACTCCACTCATTTTAAATGACAGCCAACTTCAGATGGGTGCTTCAGGCTTTATGCTCAAGCTGTATATTGTTATAAGGAGAAGAAAAAAATAATTAAAAAAAACCTAGAAGTTTTGAAGAGTGTCTCCAAATGCTCTTATAAAAAGATAAAGGCTTTAATTAATTAAAATGAAAGTGCTTTATCAACCTTAACAACAGTGTCACAGTTAATAAATGCTATTCAACAAGGGGGTGACTAACCCTCCTCTTGGGTGCTCATAAAAGGCTTACAAGGACTGGTACAGGCAGCATAAAAATCTCAAAACAGCACATTTTTAGGAGGGAGCCCCCAGCAAATCAGAAAAGAATTAAAAAAAAAAAAAAAGAAATTTTAGATTTGAGATGGATGGAATTAGAAGAATCAAGAGGTTTGTAGCCACAGCTGAGTTGCTGACCCAAGAGGAAAAAGCAACTGTTGACATTTGAAGCCCTTGCTTCCTCAGAATAAGTATTTGCAAATATAAAATCAGTGTCTGATATTTCGTAAGTTCTTCTGAATACGACATGACATAATACAAATGTATGTAAATAAGTTGAATTTCACCTATGTTAGGGCACCAGACCTGAGCTTCTGGATCATTTACATTCTACTGAAGCTCTTATTCTCTCCAGATGAATGAACTTATTACCAAGTCATGCATATTTAAAAATGTGAGACTACTGAATTCAAGAGTGAAAAAACAAGCCTAACATTTGTATCTAGTGTACTTTCTGAACCCTAGAAAAGGGACTTTACATACTGTGAAATAAGGACAGTTCCTATAGTCCTGGATAAATACAGCAACTAAGGTAAAAATATCTATCTTTGTTGTTGTTGTAGAAGTAAAACTCCTCCTGCAAACCAAAAAGGAAAAAAAAATCCACAAAAGCCCCCCACCTGAATAACATACTATCAGAGCTATACACTGCTCGATGATCTCTGTGTAACTCACAGAACTTACACTATCATAGAAGGCATCTGGTCCAAATTTACCAGCTGCACTGGAAAGTATTTTTTCCTTCTGGAAGCCCTGTAATAGAGCGTCAGTCTGCGAGCATGCACACATGCACATTTATAGCAATAATGGGGTTTGCATTGTCTAGCATTGTAAACAGTGTAACTACAGATCAGTATCTATTTTGGAGACAATAAGCTTTTATATGAAAGCCTAAATATTATTTGAAACAGCCATGTGAGATCTAAATGCATTGCCTGAAACTGGCAAAGATGGCCAAGTTTCTGAAGGAAGGATTATATTGCAAAAGAAAATTTAAAATTAACTGAAATCTACACTGTCTAAACTAAAAAGTGCAATTATGATATCAAGATTATAGTGGAATAAAACATGAATTAAAAACAACATGGAATGAGATAAACGCTCATGATGATGAAGGGGAGCATACTTTTCCAGCACTCCCGTAGAGCCACTCTCTGTCAAAAATACTATTACGCTGTAATTGATATTTACTATATCAGGAGTGTACGTAATCTTTGTAGGTTTGGGTTTTTTTAATGGTAGAATAACAAAATTAAAGAAAATTGCTGACTTCTCTAGCCATTTTTTTATTCTTTGTTGTTGAGAAGCAAAGTGTTGTAAAATAAATGAAAAGCTAAATTTTCCATTTAGCAGTATTTTAGAACATTGTCTTCACGAATGACACTACTGTATATCCTGCTGTATTTAAAGTGGCTTTAAAGAGCTTTTCAACATGAATGTGCAGAGGTGTTTCTCTGCCACTAAAACTGAAAGGCTAATGATGGTTGACACTGCACATATCAGGCAATGAAAATTTGACAAAATTTAGACAAAACTCTTCCATTGGAGTACGTAGCATTTTATATGATCTGAGACTTTTCCCCAGGTTCTTCCTTTGTAAAGCTCAATTTGTAATGTCAAATGTAAAAAAAAGGTGAATGCCAGGTGAATGGCAAAATTTAATGAGCATGCATCTGATCTGAAAACTGATAACTAAAATAAAGATAAAATTAAAGCACTATTTAATTTCATAGCAGGGTTCTTTCTATATTTGTATGACTAAATTACAGCTGAGCACTCTCTGTCCTACAATATTTACTTCTAGACGAGGAAACATGAAAAAAACCTTCCAGTGCTTACTCAGATTATCAACTGCAGTGTATCTATGCATGAATGTAGTGACATCAGCTCTAAAGGCCATTGTGCTGCATGGTTAAGACCATTGTAAAATCCAGAAATTCCATGTTGATTTGCCCTTTGATAAAACAATTGTACAGTATATCTTTCAAGATACATTCTCCAGTATACCGTATATCTGTTTTATGCAGCTTTGGCTCAATCAATCCATAGAAGTCCTTACTATAATTTCCTGCCATTCTGAGCATTTCAGACAGAACTTAACATATTTGAAATCATGAATTAAATATGAACTTAAGCAATGCAGCTGATTTCCACAGCTTGTGAAAAGAGCAGCCTAAATGGAAATATCAGTGACAGCTTTAATGCAAGGCACCTTGTCATCAGTTCTCAGCGGCAAAGCCAGTGGCATTTATTCAGTGTGTTTTGATTGTAGCATACAATTAGCTTGACCAGCATCACTCCTCACTTGCCAGGGCTATACACAGAGCCGCTCCCAGAACCAGCTTTTATGTGATAAATTTCAAATGTTGATGCAAAAGATGAAGTGTGTGATATGTTTTTCCCCATGCTGTGAGCCCAGGGAACTTAGAGTTGGTCATCTCATTATTTAGACTAATGCCTCAGGAGCATTTAATGTTTTACTTTGTGTTAATCACATTAGCAATAATATAATGCATCTACAATGGCCTGGGCTTCTTTCCAAAGCTGTGCTGTTTATGTTCAAGGAAAATAAAGGGACAGACACCTAAAGTGATTCAGAGAACAAACATTTTACTGCTCTAAAAATCATTGACATAATTCACTGGAGGGAACTGTTATTTCTAAGCCAAGAATTAACTAGCCTCATCTGTAGGAAATTGTCAAAATACATCTCAGCACATTTTTTTTTCTTCATACAGATCTTTTGTAAAATCAGTTCTCATTTTTCCTGGCTGCCAAAGCTCATTAGTAGTCTAAGTAAGATGCCAACAAAATGGCCTAATTCCTGACTTTCTTCTTTTTTTTTTTTTTTTTTGAAAGCTATATTCATCTCCTTAGAGTTCATAAAAGTAGCAATTAGGACATTCACTATGTGCAACAATGGTACTTTTTGTAATGCAGTAGTGTTTCTGTCTTTTTGCATTAAGTGAAAATGCATTTTTATAATGTTCCAGGGCTTTTTTTTTATTAGTATAGTTTCAGAGTTCTGTACAGAGTATTTGATCTATAGCCTTCCTCACAGCATGGGAAAACGTATGGTAATAATACTGAATTTCTTAAAGCCTGTGGAGGCTGATCAGTATTATGTTTTGTGTACTGTCTCTTACTGGAAGGATGATGCATTTGTGGGTCTATACCTCTTCATTTTGCAACATTAAGTTAAAGCAAAAAAGCACCTGCCATCACTTGTCCTTAAAGACATGTAAGCTGATACCAGTCCCAATAGATGCTACTCAAAACACAAGGTCATTCAGCTTAAAGTAAGGGAAATCAAAACATACCCTTCCAAAATAGTTACAGTGTGGATGGGAGGCATCACAGCCACCTCATGACAGCCTTGCCATTCTGTGCTGTGATCCAATGATATTTCAAAAGCCCAACTTTTTTCTGATTTTCTGGGTTAGCATTCAAAAAAATAACATCATTACTACCAAAAGAGGTACCAACCTTCATCCTTTCTCCTAAGTCAATGCTGCACCAGTGCTATAATCTGATATCAAGGATCCCCTGATGATCCCTCTCATCTGAGACATAAACCTCAGGTGAAAACTAAATAGCAAAATGTAGTCTTACTGAGAAACTAGTAATTGTGCTGTATATCCCAGCTACTATCACACACATTCCTCATGTCTAAACTTCTCTTGCAGCTTTAGAAAATTGTTCGTTACATTATTTTTCATGTGTTAATAATTTTCAGTGTCTCTAATCGCAGTGTAGTATTCCTGAGTGATGTGACCTTGTAACCACATTTTTCTCCATACATGTTTGCATCTCAATTGAGTCTGAAAAGATACTTTTCCAATTTAGAAAAAACCCAACTTTTAATAATTTTGTAACATTTTAATATTAAAGATTCTACTGTTAGCATGAGAGTCTCATTTTAGAAGGCTGCTGGTAGCAACGGAGTTACTCTGAGTTTTAGATTTGCTGAGGATTTGGGGTTTGAGATTTTTCTGTAGCTGAGATTAAAAATAAAAAATTAGGAGGATTACAGTCCTTTCAAGCTTTCCCATCATTTTCCCATAAATCTACATTTGCCTACAAGCAGTCACATACGTATTCAATAAGCAAAGAGTGTAACTGAGAAGTGACTATTAACCGACTATAACCATGTAGCCTTATGACACTGTTCTGGATTTTCTCTTTGCTCTTCAGAATAAGAAGGAGTTTATAGAATGCTCAAAAAGCAGGCAGTAAAATGCTCACCTTGTTCTATAGATCTTAGGTTTTACATAAAATATAAACTGCATGAAGCTATTTCTTTCACTGAGAAAATAGCAAATGACAGAGATGCCAGCAAGTGCCAATGACCAGCCAATCTGTTAATGAAACATACGTCAGATGAGTGATGCCAGAACTATGGTAAATGGAAAATGAAAATGACCACCATATTCCTGTATAGCTGAGGAATGCTGAGAGATGGCAAAAATATTAAGGTAAGGCTCTTTGGAAACACACAGTGCTGGTGTAACTTTGCTCCTTTTGAAGTCAGTGACACCAGTGACATTGGCTGGAATGGAAGCAGTTAGGCCCATGCTGGGCACCTTGTGGAAAACTCCCCTCACACTGCAATTCAGAGTCTGCACAAAAACCACGGGGGACATTTTAGAAAAAGGAAGGATGGAGAAAAACTGCTCTTTTGCAGGAGGGGAACGACTGACACGCAAGCCCACAGCATACAGTGCAGTCCTTACTGAGGAATGGGGGACACAACAAAGCTCTGCCAAACTGCCAGAGGGATCTGAACATTGCCAGGTTCCTAGAAAAACAATTACATCCAAGATACATGTTTTCCAGATAAGGATATAAAAAAGGAGGAAGATTAATGGAGTTTTACACATACTTTAAGACAGAAAGTTTATTAATGTAAATTTGGACTGCTAAAAATACCATTTTATGAAAGGCTTTTCTTTCCCCTAAGGAAGGAGTAGAAAAATAAAACATGCACGTGAATTGCTTCTCAGCAAAGTAGAGCTGTAAACAGCAAAGTAGAAGATGACAGCTGGATCACGTGCCAGAGTGCAATGAAAGGTACAGGAACAACATAGGGCTATAAGCACATATAAATAGAAAAAACAAAAATGCAGGGGAAACGAAAATGAAGGGGAAAAAAAAAAGTAAAGTGAGGGAGGGTTTCACAGAAGAGACATCAGTACAGAAAAGAAGGAAAATAGTGCTGATCAGCTGATGTCCTGAGTGGCTGACTAACACTGCTGCCAAGGGGCCCTGGGTTTCACTAGCTGTCTATGGGCCGCACATTGAAGACATTTAATTGGGCAACTTGTGTGAAGTCCAGGAAAACCACTCTAGAGAAAGCACAGAAACCAAATTTCTCATGCATTCAGTTAGTATCAGAGGCAGGAAGCAATTGTTTGTGAGTTTGGATCCCTAAAGACTGCACACACATAGATACACAGACACAAATGTAGAATGGCCTTGCACTGCATTTTTCAGAATCAAGCTTTAAAATGGGAACCGCATGCAGCCCACTGCCTGAATATGAAAAAGTCCTGAACTGATTTGCAGCAATGTGCTGCCAGTTAGATCTGCTTAGTTAGTGACAGGTAGGGTGCCATCAGGGCAAAGCAGGTGTGCAGAGTGGGTTTGGCAGAGTCAGTAGCTGCTGTTCTTCCAGTTTGACATGGAATTCAACATAATTCATGCAATTACTGTGTCTGTGGACACAAACACACCATCTGCATTTCCCATCCAGCTAGATTTGGTAAACTTTGGTGTAACAAGCCTGTGTGTCATAATGTAATCAACAATATAACAAATACATCTTATTCTAGACTGAGAATCTACTACAATGATATTTCCTTAAATCTGAAAACAAGTCCCAATTCTTACACTGTTGCCACACAGAAGTTCACATTATTTTGGTTGCTGCCAACCTTCACCCTGATTTTATTCCAATTCTATTCACATACACTGATACTACTACAAATGAGGATTTCTAAAAATTCCACAGAAATTTGATGATGCTCATTTTAGTCGACTTTGGTTCATATTTATTAAGCAAGAGGCCCAATTCCTCACCACAGGTATACTCACAGAGCACAATGACATTCAGAAGCTACTGTGTGTGCCAGAAGCATTACAGGGTTGTAAATAAATCACTGCTTCGCAGAACTCCTGAGCTGAAGTGCCATGCTGTCAGGAGCGTAAGACACCCGATACCGCATTCTGCCACACCGATCTACCTTACTTCAAAGCGACCAAACTATTTTAGCCTCTCCCTCCTGATATCAAGGTAAAATAGGATTAACAGAATAGAGAATCAGATACCAGAAAACTAAAGATCTGGTTCATCATTCTAGTTACTATCTGCATAAGTGCATGATGTAAATGTAAATGTAAGCCATTATCTATTTTTAAATTTTAGCATTTTATTTCACACAGCTGCACAGCTGTAGGGAAGCGATTGGTAAAATTTTATGCAGTGACATTACCCACCATTTCACAATCTTTCTGATACTTAAGATGACATCTAGAGACAATAACTTGTGGATCTCTTATAGAGCACTACAGTTCCTTCCTTAACCTTATATTCTGTTTGCATTTACACATTATCTTAATGCATCACAGCCCTTCATTATTTGGAAGGCATTTATACAGTTAACATATTAATTTGACTTAATTGCCAACTCTGCAACAAAGTAGTTCTCCATATGTCCACTAAAAATGCTTCATAGACCTTGACCATAGAACTAATGTTTTGCAGTAGTATTTCCAAAAAAATTATCTTACCAGTTTCATGAAATTACAAGTTCAAAGTCAAACCATGACAACATTTATCTCTTACTCATATGGTTCTACAGGTTTAAAATCATACTCTTTATTATATTTCAGTATGTTGTATATGTAAGATAGAAAGCTCTTGTCACATGACAAAAAACTGTCATAACCATTTAGGAAGCATCGTTTATCTGATAACTTATTTTAATCCTTCTCAGCAAGAAATTAAACTGATTTATTCTTTCTGCTGTGATACACAAGTCATTATTCCTGCCTTAAAGTGTTTTTGTTTATTAACAAAATCAGCTAGAGCTGAACTTCAAAGATCTATACTCATGCCATAACTCTCCATGGAGTTTATGTCAATCAAAATACTGTACTCTAAAAAAGACGGTTTTGACAACATCAGTCCACAGCAATAGCAATATGTAGCAGAAATACAGTAATCTAGAACCACAAGCAGATTTTAGGTGTCAGTTTGTTAGGAATACACATCACACTTACTGCCACATGGACAAGAATAATGGCCTGAGCAATCATTATTTATCCTGAAGGTTTTTTAATTTCAATTGTAATGATTTATTAGAGATGGTGAAACAATCTTTTTTGGATTTTGCTCATGTTTCTAGTCTTTACAGTTAATAATTCCGTACTGAATGCAATATGCTGATGATGGATAGCTAGAAGCTTCAGATTTATTCATGCAAAAATATTCAAGACTCCTGTTGCAAATGCTCTTTAATGGCCATCTTTGAAAATTGGGTTATAAATCACTTACTCAAAAAACCCTTTCAGTATGTGCAGTTTTTGAGATATCAGCTGAGTCTTAAAGACTGTTTTAGTTAAAATGAGACAGCCAGTGGAAGGCTAAGGCAATTGCACTGAGAAGGTGAGTCCTTCCAGTGAAACCTTTGACAAGCAAAGAAGCCAATATTATTATTTTACAGCAGCTCCTATGGCACTAAACAAAATCATAGCTCTGCTAAGATAGATATTGTACAAACATAATAAAGGAATTGCACTTACAAGCTAAATACATACCACAGACGAGCAATGGGGTGGAGGAAGTATTATCCCCATTTTATAATATGAAGCCAGAAAGGGAAAGAGATGCCAGACTTTTCACTCTTGAATTGCCTTTGTTTCCCCACTGATCTAGAAAAGGAAGTAGAGGAGACATGGCGAATTCTGACTCATATCTGACAGCTCTGTAGCCTCATGTTCCATCAGGTACACATTCACCATCAAACACTTAGATCAGGGAAGATTGTTACTCACATTAGGATACATTTTCCTTGTAAACTTGCTCAAGCCTGATGTTTTGTTCATTAAATCGTTAGCTGCATTAAATAATACACATATAAACAACTGTTTCTTTGGGCTTCATTGGTGCTTGAAGTTGAAAGATGTTTGGTACAACAGAACACCAGCAGGACAGTGGGTAGTGACACCATCCATATCATTCTCAGGCCAGTATTTATGGCACTTCCAAGAGATGTGGTGTGGAATCACCTCAGTTTGAGGTGACTGCCAAAACCAGGCTTTCCAGTTCTATGTAGGACACTCAAATCAGTCATTAAATAAAAAGGGGATGGAATCAACCACATGTGGTCAGGATGTGTTTTCAAATAAAAACAGTCCAGGCTGCTTCATCTGCGGTGCAGATGTGAGCATATGGTAGGTGCACACCAGGTGGGACTGCAAGCAAGATTCAACTTGCATGAACCAGGTTCCATTCTGCAAATACAGAAAGTCTATATAGGCCCAGAAATAGAAATTCAGTAATTAGAATTCAGATTCCAGAGAAATATCTCTATTTACAGATTTCCTGGCACCTAAATTGAGGGAGAGCTGAGAATCACACTTGTAAGTTTAGACACCAAAAGTTCTGCTCTGCCTGCCTACATCCTCATGAAGACATGAGTCTATACATTTTTCTGTGGCTTCAGTGTAGAAAGCAGAGATTTTATCCTACAGTGTTGACTTTGTGGTGACTTGAAGTGAGGGAATGAAAAGTTTGCAATGGCTGAATAGTGATTTACTTCTCAGTATTCCTATGGATTGGTTTTGTATTTCTTACTACTGGTTCCCTCACAATTTGGGATTTATCTTTCTATCCATTTTCATTCCAAACCACATAAGAAAAGATGTTATTGACTGCTTTGTATTCAGTGACAAATTCATCCTCTTATTACCAAATGTATTCTGACTGTTGCTAAAAAAAATGATGCACTTGATAGCACACGGGGATTTAAATACCGGCAACTGTAAAGGGTACTTCTGCAGACTAATGCGCAGTTCCTAGCAATGCTTAGACCTAATTGCTAGAGTCTGGCTGAAGTAACAAACTTGGCTTCCAGATTTCAAATGTATCAACTTTGAACAAACTCTGAATCCAGGTTTTGATCCAGCCATTATTTAAAAACAAAAGAAACCACACACACCCCCCAAAAAAAAAGACCCAAAGGAAAAAGAACACCACAAAGGACCTTCAGGATTTTTAATTCCTTCCTATCTAAGGCATTTGAATCTAAGACATTACTGAAGCCTATCTAAATACATAGAGACAAAACTCCACTGCAATATAGATCTGATTAAATAGTCATTGCATTTGTTTTTATGGAAGAGAAGTCATCCTAAATGTTTAATGTATAGAATAAAAAGATGCAAAAATAGAACGGCAGAAATACATGCGTACAATATTTAGAAGAGCCAAGAAGAAAGGAAAAAAGAATAGAGAGCAACCAGGAAAGTGGGACAGAAGGACAGAAAGGGGAGACTGCAAGAAGTAAAACAAGGTAGCAGGAGAAAGGAGACAAAGATGACAGCAAGAAAAATACTGAGAAGGTATTTTCCTACCATCCATTAAATCGTCTCACAGAAATGGAAAACTGAGAAGCTTAAAAGAGGAAAGATTTTTATACAAATATTAACAGTAGAGTATTTCTTAGAGGCCTTCATATCGGTTTATACAAGTTTTAGGTCTGCGAATTCTATTGGCAATAGCATTGCATCTGGCAGGTCTTTTGAGGAAGCCAAGGATGTAAACTTGAAGTGCATATCTGTGCTTAATTTCAGTTGTCTTGACTGTCTCATATAATTTGTTATGCTTTGTTTTTTCAACATTTGCAATTTAAAAATAGCATGCTACTTCATGTCAAGTATATCAGAGTTAATTATAGCAGACCATGATTTTCAATGGTAGGTGCCTTGTTAGGCTCCCAAGCCTATGTTTGGATATGAAATAATTACCTCAATTTGAGAACTGACTGAATTGAGTCTGCTTAGTGCACGCTTAATAAAATTGCTAATGTTCAAAATATTACGAAAAATTCATTGATATTTTAATGTATTAAAAAACTCTCCCATAGAATGCAAAGAGTGATCTGGTCCTTTTCCTGAGGGACTTTAAATCAATAGGTAAGATTGTTCTATCCACACTAATTTCCAGTAGTGAGATACTATTTCATGAGAAAAACAGTAATGGCAGCTGACCCTGTGTTTTAAGTAAAAGTAGAGACCAGACCAAAGGAAAGCATCAGCTGTAGCTCTATGGCATTCCTGTGGCATAAAAGCCTTTTTTCTTTTTCATATGTGAAAAAGCTAAGACAGACATGTGATTTCATTATATATTAATTGCTGACTTTTTCTGGCTTTAAATGTAATACTCCTGTTAAGATTTCATATATCTTCATATTTGCAGTATTATAATAATCTAATATCTTCAGAACAAACAAGGCAGAACAGCTAGCTACCTTTGTAACTATAAGGGTTAAAAATTATACATGAAAGAAACTTAAGCACACCACAAATTCTGTGGAACTCTGTAAATCCAAAGTTTTTCGGTGCCTGTGGCCTCCTGTTGTCAATGTGATTGGTTAGTAGTTATGTCACTGCTCCTGAAACAATATTACAGCCAGAAACTCTGGTTCCTATTGGCCCTGTTGCCTCTCCTTTTTCACATTTGCTATTACAGTCCTTTTAGTCCTGAGTGAAATGTTTTCTGTTGTCTTAGCACATTCTATAACAAACGCATCACAACTCCAACACACACAATCAGTCAGAACTGGCAGTTTCTCAACTCCAGTAAGTTCAGAGCTGCATGAAAGCTAAATTACTTCTGTCCCAGGAGACTGATTCTTTGAGGTCAAGTCAAGCTCATTAAGGAGGAGAGAGTACGGGGAAGTTTGTGCCGTAGCTTTTCAGCTGTAACTATCATGCGTAAATGCTTTGAATTTTTTTATTTCTAGAACTGTGCAGTCCCTTAACTATTGTACTGCTGGTGGTTTTCTGTATTGACCAAGTAGTGATGTTGGTGAACACATCTAGTGACTAAGTGTAGTGTAATACGCATGGCATGTAATTGCATTTAGGAGACTGGGATTCTCTTTCTGGTTCTGACCTGGTTTATGAGTTTGGGAACATCACACCTGCATTTGTGCTGTTGTTCAACGTTCAGATCCCACTGTACTTACACCGTACACTGTGCAACGCAGGGCTCTCTCACACTGCTTATTTTTACAATGCCAAGCACAGATAAGGCTCTAGACACCAGTGTTCTGTACATGACACTAACAAATCAATGCCAGACAGATGGTTAAACCTCTATGTAATGTTTCCTTTTCTTTTTCTATGTAAATGTTCCCATTTTAATGAAATGGAAAATACTTAACTTGCTTTACTCCAAACTAATTAATAGGTTAGTGCCACCATGAATAGGTTAGTGCATCAGAAGCTGTTTCTAGCAATTTAAAGAACAACAGAACAAAAAAAGAAAAAAAAAGAGGAAAAGAAATAGCTATTCATTCTGCCTCCTTGTTGAGTCAGCACTAGGATCGTTATTTTTAATAAAAAGATAGAAATATTTATGCCTGAAGGACTCAGATTTGTTGAAGCTCAAGAGCTATGACAGAAACAAACATCTGTTTTCTCTTCCATTCAGTATTTACATATAAAAAGTATCTACTTTGCATATAGCTCCTGTCATTGTCTCTGACTGAATATGTTTGTGTGCATAGTATTTACAGGAAAGAATGTTGAGGTATGCAGTTTTTAATATTTTTAATATTAAATATTATTTTAAAATTTATTTTGATGTGTTATTACCAAAAGAAAAAATATACTCAAGAAGGAATAACATCAGAAAAACAGTAAAGTGGCCTTAAGTGAAAATCTAGTGAAAGAGCATGTTTTATTTGCATCAGTAAGTTCTGTATTAGCCTGGCTGACCTGGTACTATGTGGGAGCTTGTGAGGCGTTCAGGTGCTGTTGGTCACTCTGTAGCTGTGAGCTTCCAATTCCAGTGATAAGAAGGTTCATTATTCATCATCCCTCCCTGTTGTCCTTCCTTTCTTGGTGTGAACATCAGCACAGGCCTCTGTCATTCAACTCATAACATTTCTCAGTTGCATTTCTCCTCAGTTCTGAGTATCAGCAGAATGGCAGTTAAAAAGAATCTCAAGTTTCCTAAAAACTTATTAAGAACTTCCTTGATTAAAAAAAGCGATCTTAATGTTTTTCCAGCTCTTCTCTGCGTTTCTCACATAGTGGCACAAGAGAAACATTTCTACCCTCAAAGCTCACTAATATAGATCAGACCCTTACCGTATGTCTTTGATTTTGTTTGTTTGTTTTGTTTTTTTTTAACAGAGTTGGCGTAGATCCAGATGAAGATCTGAAAGCAGAAGCTGCAAGCCAGGTATGTTGAGATTTTAGACATACATGCTGAATTAAAAACTGTTCAGTTGTTGACAGATCATGTTTGTCAAAAGCAGTGTTATAGCTGAAAATATTTAGACCAGGCAGGTTGAAAATAAAAAGGAGCTGCAAAGTATCTATTGTACAAGGTACAAAGAGAGGAGATATATATTTTTCAATGTGCATGCACTCATAAAAATTTTGTAACTAAAAATGGTATAGAGTTTTGAAGAAAATTATAAATAAATGTGGATATCCTGAAAGATATAATAAACAAAATAATATAAGTATTGCCTTCATAAATCCAAATACTTGTCATTTTCCAAATGCTGAATTTAATGAAATGAGACATCTCAGAACAATGTTTAATTCCTTGGAATGAAAAAGGAAAATGTGTAATGTTCAATTCTAGTAGGTGAAGTTTCTGAAAATATTTTTCAGTTATTTTCCACAAGGAAACCTAAGTACATTGTGATTTTGAAAACTTTATAGGAGGCTATTTAACAAGCTACAGCTGTTCATCTCTGTCACCCTCCCTTTCCTGTCATACCTGGATGGTATTGTTTCAAATGCAGCGCTGCCTGCAACAACAGTAGAAATCTATATAAAGTCAATACACAGAGTCATGACACGTGCTTCAGCGTGGGAAGGGGAGCAGCAGTAGGACTGGGGAGAAGCAATCCTGCAGTTGACAAGTTGCTAAAGTAAAAAGCAAAAGTGTCCAATAATAACTGTGTTCCTGTTTCTAGGAAATACCATCCCATCCGCTCTTTCAGACTGCACAACTGGAACTTAAATTGAAATCACCCAACAGTGATATAAGTGTAGAAAATCTGTCGGGACAAGACATGAATTAAGACACTCTAGTAACTTGAAACATTAAAGATTTCATTAGAATTTTAACGTATCTTACGTACTGAGTATTCTTAACATCTACACCATATCCTTAGTTTTAGAACTCAGTCACTATTAAAAGGGTTAGCATAACACTCCATTACACCATGCCAAGATACCGATTTATTCTGAATCTGAGGGGATTAATCAGTAATATCGCTCTCCTAAGCATCTTGGTAGGAATTCCTGCAATGTCCCAGCCCTAATTCTGACTGAGGCCAGGACACAGATACTTAATCTATTCTTGACTGGATTTTAAAAATATATAATTTCAGAAATTTTCTACTTTACAGCACTCATGAATTATCAAAGATCAGAGAATGCTGAATGCAGTATAAAATTGAATGCATGTTTTGTGAAAACCTGACTTCTTCAGAAGTCACGAGGCATCTAATTTTCTTCTTATTTTATTAAAAATGAAAATAATCACATTTATGGATAACAATAATACATCCAGTGTCCCAGCTGTGCCCTGTGAATTAACAGCTATCTGTGTTGACAAAAACTCAGCAATATAACACAGAAGTTGTAAATAAATATAACACCTTTCATGCTCTATCATGTCCAAGTCAGCATTCCTTATAGTAGTAAATTTTACCTTGGAAGACAGTTTTGCTGCACTCATTATTCTTTTTCCCCCCTGTGGTATTCTATTTTCATTTGTCTGATTTTTTTGTATTTGATGTCTCAGTCTTTTACTAATTCAGACCTCTGCTGCATCCTCTGTAGCCCTCTTTGTTTTAACTTAGTACCTATCACAGTTATTCAATTTATGTCAGGTTATTTCTCCTAATTTTCTCTTTCATCTCATCTCTCATTCCTCTTCTTCCCCTTTGTTGCTTTTTTTTCTTTCCTTTATTTCAAATACAAAGTTTTTATTTGATTTACCTACTTTTCATTTTCTCCCTATGTTAGTGTGTCTTCACAGCGAAAGAAGTTGTTTTTCCTTGCATATATCCCATATTAACAAGTGTCATCCATCTAAGGGAATGTTGTTGGCCGTTCCAGATTCACAGGGAATGAAAAGGAACAGCCATACACAGGACAAAGCGCCCGGCACAAACAAACCTTATACATGATAAAAAACAACTCGTTAATGTCCAAGCAAGACTGTTATTGATTATGTTTTGAGTTCTTAGCAAAGTGGCACAGCACTTGGCAGAATGCAAGACTGAAAGAGTATGCTTTGAACTAAAGCTTGCGATAACTATAGATGTACCGATATGCAGGCAATACTGTTACACCTTAGAATTTAATTTTAAGGTCCATATATTCACCATCAGAGGTTAAGCATACCTGGAGCTTGAAGCTTTGCAAGGCACACAACTTAGGCCATCAAACTACCTAAAATTCTGCCTGCTTCCCCTGACAAAACATGGCAGGGGAAAGAAGGGGGAGAGGGCAGGACAGGACCAACAATAGTGGAATTATCAAATGCAGTGGTTTGAACTCTATGATTCTTATCTGCTTTTCATAGCTATAACCAGCTCATAGCTTGTTTTGAATCCTGTACAGTGCATATTCTTAAACATCACAAAGAACCTGGACAAATAACATATCAAGTGCCATAAGAAAAAGCCTTAAATGCCTTCCACTTCATAACTACAGTCTCAGAGGCAATAGCAGTTCTATAGCTGCATAACCCTTTTCCTTTCCTACCTCTTCATCTTGATCTCCCTTCTTTCCCCTTCCATAAGCTTAATTTTCTCTTCTCTAAAGGAAATGGATTTATTTAGTCAAGAATTCAGCATACACAGTTGTTTCTGGACTTCTGATTATGCTTATCACTCTATTCTGGGTGGCTCAACCAAAAATTTTGGCAGTCAGCTAGTAGCAAATTCCAGTTTGAATGATAAGACTGGGAACCCAGGGCTCCTTCCCTAGCAAAGGTGTAGAGTCTTTTAATGTATAATTACCATCTGGACTTCACTGTGCTGTGATCTCAGCCATCAAAAGCATCTCAGTTTCTTTGTATCGGTTCTGCCTTGCCTTTACTTAAATATGTTTGTCATCAAATCATTATCATAAGCATAAACAGAAAAAATAATAGCCTAATATTCATAATCATTTATTAATTGATGGACTGTCATAACTCAGTTCTGAACTGAATTTCATAATATATATACTACAGATAATAGTATATATTATTGTATAGAAAATTACAAATAAAAATAAAGAAAAGCAGTCAGTTTGCTGCATATCACATACATTTAGAGTATAAACACCACAAGCTAACTCTGATAAGCAGAATACAGGATACATAAGCACTACACAGAGTTACAAAGTTGATCTATTAGAAAATCAAAAGCTTTTTTGGAAGTGGGCTTTTTAACTAATTTCCCATAAACTAAGTTAGTCAATAGCATATTCTATTCAGATGGTTTATGTATCTCAGAAATTCTGCTATGTTAAATCTTTATCAAGACAGCGTAAGAATATGTTTTCTACAAGCATTTTGGAAAAATGTTGTAGATATAGTATTGATTTCAGGAGAAAACTGAATAGGCTGCAAAACACCTACCAATACCCTCTCTGTCAAACTAATGTTCATAGTTTACTTAACCACCCCTATATCTTTATTAGTATAATAAGGAAATTATTTATCCTTTCTCCATTAGTTTCATCTGCCAGCCAGTTGATGAATTTATTGCAAGTGACTACTGAGAACAATCTCCATATGGGTAATCCCAAGGGATGAGAAACACTGGCATTCCCCCTTCCCAGAGAGCAATTTGTTGTCCATAAGAGGTGATGGATTGTCTCCCATACTTTTACCTCTCTGAACTGTAGGGAAAGTTAAAAGTTTTAGGATCATAGGACACAAGGATCCTGCCATCGCCCAAAAGCGTTTACATTGACATCTCCAACCACCCCTGGAGGAGCTGGACTACAGAGAATTACTCAGATTCCCACTAACGCAAAAGCTGACAAGACAACAAAGATTTTACATACAAGAGTAAGAAGCTGCAACACTTGTCACACAGAGGTCAAACCAGCCAGAGGTTTCAGTCCAGCAGAGCAGGTGTGGAGCAAAACAGCAATTAATACAAGAAATAAAAGCGGGTCCCAGTCAGGACCAGCAAATTCTGGGAGAATTATACTCCAGTGTAGACTCTTTCCTCTGCATTGCTCTTGTTGGCTGCTCTCTGCAGTACACTCCATGATGATGTCTATTTCTATGCCTGTCCTCTTTTCACCTCTATCCCTGTCCACCTTAGTCCATCACTCTCCTCTTTCTTTCAGTGTTTCTTTTTGTTTTCCATTGGGTTTATTCCCTTCTTAATTAAGCTCACCCAAATACTGACCTATCATAGACCTTACCTACCATCACTCTTCCTTCTTAAATGTTTCAGCACTTTTCCCAGTCTGTATCTATTTTGCCAAAATGCATTATTAGATATTAAAGGCTTAGAAGAATGTTCTGCTGCTTGGTTAGAGATTAGCACCATCTTCATCTCTGCTTCAGCTTCCCCAGTTGCTAGGGGCAGTTACTGAAATACTCAATTCAGTAACAAGAAATCAGATCCCAAAAATAATATTTGGTCTATTTGGTGCATTTGTAAGTTCACTATCAGCATGTTTGGCATTAGCTGAACCATCAACAGCTGTAACATGATTTCTGTCTCCATATAACCTTATTCAAAACTCAGTGAAATAACCACAAAAGTTCCCATATACAGGTTGGCTTGGACCTAGACCCTAGAGTTTCAAGGATCAGACCGTTGACATTATTATTATCATCAGCCAATTACATGAGTGTTAATGTATCATAAGAAGTTAAAATTTTGCTGTTAATAGATTAAAACATAAAAATTATTAGATAAATCAGTTTAAAATTGCTAAGAAAAACATTTCCATTAAAAATAATCTAACCTGAAGTAAAACAGAAACAAGACAATAATGAAAAACGAAAACTGGCAATCCCATTCCTAATTCTGTCCTGCCACTAATTCTTCCAGCACTACTGATGTGATGCCCAGAGTACAACCAAACTAACCGTCTTTGTACAGAAGACTCTGTTTTATTATTTTTAATTATGACCCTGAGTGAAAGGACAGTCTATCTCCTTGTGCAGTGCACCCCGTAGTTGGCTTACAGAATGGAACGCGGTGGTTTGAGTCTTGTTGATGCTTATAAATACCCTACTTCTCCAATATTGCTGTGTTCCTCTCCCCTCGAAAAGAAGCACAGAAAGAAAAGTAGTGCCATAATTATTAGAATATCATGATCCCTTTGGGAATGACATTTTGTTAGCCATACACAAATAGCATCTGATCGCGTAGGAGTAAACTGAAGTAGTCCCACAATGGCAATTAAATCGAAATATCATTTTATTGATCTCAGAATATAGTGCTTCTCCGATGCTTAATAAAATTGGAATCATTAATAAAAGTAAATGCTGCATGCTTCCAATGAGTATATAGCAATGAGAAATATGCTATATGAGCCAAATTGCTCCTGAGCTTATTCACAGAGATGACATTTCTGCAAAGAGGCTTTTTAAATTAAAAAAAAAAAAGGCAGTTAAATTGTAATTTGGTTTGACATGTATTTTTAATATTGGAACTTCATTATTTATTTATGTTATCAAATGCTTTTCACTTCATTCATTTGTTTATTTTGCAGAGTGCATCTAACCTGGATAAAAATACAACCAAAGCTGAGAGTGCATGGCTGTTCAGAATATGGTATGGCTTTGATCACAAGTATCCTTTTCTGTTATAACCCATAGATGATAGTTTCATTACAACTGGCACCTTCAAAATATTTACAAATCAAAAAATTATTATACTTCTAAAACCAAAACCTAAAGACATTAAAATAAATTACATTTTTGTAAGCAGAAGAAATCCTGAATGTTCAAAGAAACAGAAGGTCTAGAGAAGCAGGACAATGCAGTTGTAGTACATTCCTGACTGAGGCTATGAGGAGTGAGAACAAATTAAGCTCTGCCCTAAAGTAATACATTGTCAGTAGGTTTAAATAAATTAACCTTTTAAAATTCCAGGATAAAACTAATCCAATTACTAATCAGATGTGTCTGGGAAACCAGAAGGTTGGAGATTGAAGCAGCCCAATGGCTGCTGCCTGCCTACGTATTCACAAAGCAGTAGCTACCCAAGAGAAAGTGAAAATACGACAGCAGTGGTTTATCCGCACCTCTTACAAACAGAGAAAGATGCATCTATTATGAAAATGTAACTCCCAAGACTTTCCTGGAGCTCATACTTCCTATTCCCTGATTCCTGAGCCTTTGTGCTTCTATTCATATTCCTACTGAGGCAACAATGCTCTCCCACATCTACATCCTCCCAAAGCCAAGGTAGAGCACATAGTCTTTGACACCCAATACTGCCACTAATGCCTCTGCAAAGATGGCGAAAGCCACCATTCTAATCTATTTTCATTTTAAGCTGACTCTGCAAAGGCTTTGTGTAGCTATCAGTGAGATGCCACAATAACAATCATGCTCTAAGTTTCTAACAGAGGTATACAATGAATATAAGAGAAGACCATCTGCTAATTTCTATGCATACTGGCTCAGGACCTAAACAGGCAAAGCTCTACCAGTAGTCTCCATTAACCAATAGCAAATCTAGCGGTTCATTACCCTGATTAACGTTCAGGCCACATGTATGTTTCTCTGATACCAGCTGCAGCAAACTAGGATGAAATATTTCGGCTGATAAAATGTAACTCTTTGGGAATACAGCCTCCTTAGAGAATTCAAGTGAAGTTATCCTTCAAAGAGACTTTAGATGGAAAAACATCTTTTTGGTTAAAAATGAATGCATTGCCCTAATTCATCTACCAGAGCAGTTTTAAGGGCCAAAAAGCACTTAGCATTAAAATGTTTCCCTAGGATAATTCTTCAAGAATACTTAGAAATGGTAGGTGAATGCTGTATAGAGTGGGAAAATATGTTTAAACGTTAATGCTGAGCACCAGCATGACTGGCTTTAGCTACCACCCAGTCCCACTTCTTTTACAGAAGGAATAGCCTGTGGTTGTGGTATATCTTGGAAACTATAAGTCAGGAAGGACAGATACACCAGGAAAAAAAATTACTCTCAAGGAGAAAAAAAAAAAAAAAGCAAGCAAGAAAACATGGAGGGCAAGAATAGGACATAGGCATGAGTTAAAAAACGACATGAAAGAGACAACAAGGGTAGAGCTAAAAACAAGGGACAGAGGCAGAAGGGAAAGAGAAATCAATGTGAAAAAGTTTGACAAGAGTACCTGCAAAATGAAAGCCCTTCAGAAGGCACCAGAAGCACCACTTCTCAGAGATTATGTCTATCAAGGTCTCTAGAGATCTGAAATATGGGTGTCTGATACTTTATCCTAGAAAATCTAGTTTCCATGTCTTTTGGATTTCAAGAACATATTTTAAAAAAAATTTAAAAAGAACAAATTTATTAATAAGTGTCACTCTCTTCAAGTCATCATAATCTTTCTTTAGAATTCAGATTTTTAGAGATCAGAGCCCTGCCATTATCCTAAAATATATTTTTATTACAAATAATACTTCTAGCATTTCTCTAATCCTGAAAACATATGCCAATATACCTGCACAGAATAATGTTCAACCCACTAGTGCTGTGACTCACAGCTCTGAGCATTTCTTTGGTATGATTATTTCTGGAAGACATTCTTTTCATGGAGAGAGAAATTATCCACCCAAACTTTATTTTGCCTTTCCCTGCCTAATGTTACAGAGCTGTGCTGCTAAATTTAGAAGAAGAAATTGTCATGTAGCACCGTATTTGTGCCCAAAACAAAATTGCATAGAGGATTATGATAAAGTTTTTGAAGGAAAGATACAGCAAATAATAATCTATCTGGTTATATACTTCGAAAGCATACAAGACTGTGATATTTCTATAGTTTGACATTTTCTCTTAGGCATTAACACAAATCTACCCACTCTTCCGGAAATAACATCTCTTATGCCTATTTATTTCATAAGGGAAAAGCAAGAGGGAGGAAATATCACTGAGGAAATCAAAAAGTTGTGTTGTTCCTTGATGTCCCTCTGAATGATTTCCACTTAGTTCAGTGGTCTAAGGCAATGCCAACATGCCACGCTAAGGTAGAACTACACCAAAAAAATCCCATGAATTCTGGTTTTGAATCAAATTTCATTTTTATTCCAAAAGAAACAGTAGGAGCCTGATCCAGAGCCAGCTGTGTTCCATAAGGATTCTTTTCTTTAAGCAAGTACCTTTGAATCAGGCATTGACACCTAAGAAAAACATAATGTTCTCTAAAATCTAGGCTAAAAAATATTAATATTAGAATAATAAAAATTAAGAACAGATCATTTAAGTACTTAGAGGTATCACCTTGGATTTTTATCTCAGTAATTTAAACAAGGAAAATGCAAAATAAAATACTTGGTATCTGAAAGTGGATAAATTCCCGGGAATTTATTTGAAATTCTTTGGTCTCTACATCTTACAATGCATTACCATTTGAAGCTGTAATAACCGACTTAAGGCTGGTAGAAAAGTGAGGGAATAAACAAAAGATATTTCAAGAATTTATCAGGGGAAAAAACCCAAGATCTATAATCCAGCACTATATATATGGCTTTATTTTGTTGTTTGTGGTTTTTTCAAGGCAGCTGTAGCCAAGTTTAGCTAACAAATGAGTAAGTAGGTGGAAATGTCATCCTGCAAGGGCAACAACCTGTGTATGTAAAGGCAGAGCTCAAAAAAATGGTGAGCAAAGTCATCCCATTCCAGAGCATTCCACAACAAAATTATAACTTTGCTCCCAGCTAGTAGCAATTTGCTTTTAACTCTTCTCAGTCACAAACCTCTTTACTTGTTTGCTCCAACAAACATCACTGGCTTTTCCCTGCTTGGTCCCAAGACATTGTGTAGCTGACTAGAGACAGATTTCCTTCTCTACAGGGGCCTGTGTTCCCAGTTACAATCTACTGCTAAAAAGCAAGGTAAAATTACTATAATAAAAGTTTCTTGCAAAATTCTTCACCTTTTTTTTGCAGCTACTTTAGACTAAACTCCTGCAATCATTTCTCATTTAACATGATCTTATACAAAGCTTTTTGTCCACTAAGGCTTCTTTCTCTCTGTGCTCATGTAATTCTCGCTTACTCATGTGGGGGTATTTTTGCTCTCACTGGATGTTTTTAGCATCAGTCAGGAAGATGACTACATTGTTCCCTGGCTTCTCATGCTGTATACTGAGAGGAGGAGGAAGGATTTGGGATTTCTGCACTGAAACACAAAAGTGCAAAAATAACTGAAAATGAAGATGAAAAAAAAGAGAACATAATGTATGTGCTGTTTCCATCCATAAATACTCACCGACTTCATAAGCAGAAGTCTACGCTATGTTGCAGGATATGTACTTTAATAGTACACACTGAAACTTGCATTGAGAAAAAAGTAGTTACTGTGTAACAGGAAAATGTATGCAAGATTACAATAGAAGAAAGCAAGAAGGGAAGGAAGAGGGACAAAGACTTCAAGTGCACGGTAAGTTTCTTTGAATACTTATGCGTTAAATTGCAAGACACGGGCCTTGGGCCCACCTGCAGCCAAGTCTGATTATTTTTTTTTTCCTGACAATGGGGTGAGGATGAGATTGTGTGTGATGTGATCCTCCAAGACTAAACAACAATCGGAGCATTAATGCCGCCTGTCTCTGGCACGTGAGGGAGTGAGAGATGGTAACTGTTGTCAGCTGGCCAGTATGGGTATTGTAACTAGTGCAATGACAGGCCTAGGGGCATCCTTGATATTGATCCAAGATAGCAAATAGCAATGTAGCCATCTAACTTGCACAGATTTCTTTTCAATCTGAGGCACTAACATTCAGTTACACTGAACAGAAGCCGAAACCTGGGACAGAGTGAGCCAGTTCTCCATAAAGCAACTTCTAAAAGTGTTTCTACTTGAGCTGCAGTTATCCATCGTTCCAATGCATTCCTTTCAGTTTAGAAAAAAGGTGTCTTTGTCCTTTGCACTTACCTGAAACCAATCAGCCAAAAGGAATTGCATTATTTGTAGACTTCAAGAGTTTATCCTCCTTAACTTATCAGGGCACCTATCATTTCATTTCTCCTATGCTTTATACATGGATAAAACGGACATAATGGCCGCCTGTGAAGTAAGATAAGTATTATTCTGTGCCTGTGAGAAAATGGAAATGCTACTAAAAGCAGAAGTGCATTCCAGGGTGAACTGACAATAAAAGAAAAATTCAGCATTTTGTGATCTTCGGCTGCATTTTCCTTATGGGATGACTTACCACTCTCATATCAGAGACAAGACATCTTTGGAAGGAAAAGAGAAGAGGCTGTGAGCACGCATGTGCACACCATTTTCTTCTAGCTGCTGGAGAATGACAGGTTTCTTAATTACTAATATTCTGATTTTATATTCCTTGTCACTTCAGTGACAGCTGCAAAATAGCACATGGTATCCTAGTTTTGGACCAGAACCTCATTTTGCTAGACAGTTTTCAAAAAGAAAAAAGAAAACCTTTTCTCTTCGGTCTAATTATGAATCAAAGAAGCATCAGATAATTTGATGTAAGAAAATTCAGGTAGTCCATAAAAATGGCAACAAGGAATTGGCCAGCAGGAAAGCATAGACCTCATAGCATAGATGTGCCAATAGAGCACAGAAATCGATGTCGCAGGTGTTACAAGCAGATCATAGTAAAAGCTGAGGAGAATCACAAATCCTAGTAAATGGATTATAGTGGGTATCATAACGTGAACATGACACAAGAGTGAGCGGGTGGCCGTATCATAAGGCTTTCTCAGGCCCTGCAAACCATAGCAGGACAGGGTTCCCAGGAGATACTTTATCATTAGCAACAAGCACTTGAACCTGGTTCAAAACTCATTCCAACTACACATTTTCAAGCACGTGACCTAGAAAAACTCATTGTTGTTTTCACAGCACAGATTATCAGTATAGCTGATTTGGTGCTGTTTCCTGACCCTTTCCAAGGACACAAGATTGTTGAAACTCTGCAAATTAACCTAATAAGTAAACATGGCTAATGATTAACCAGAATAATAAGTGACCTCAGTTTGTCCTCCATTCACAGAAAGAAACCTAGATAAATAATTCTAAAACCATTCCATGCTGAATATGCAAGTAAAATCATTCTCATTTGTAAAGTTTCTCTTACGTCAATTCTTTGAACATCTCTTTCATGTCCAGTTATTTTTACAAGAAAACATTACTAAACAGGAGTTGAATGCTAAGTATGAATGCAAAATTACATACAAAGTTTTAAATGAAAACTGTCTAGTTCTTTTGCAGTATTTGACATATGCTCTTTTTTACCCTTCCATTGCATAGAAACATATGTACCTAAACCATTCTATGATTATTTGTGCTCGTTTGTTATTTTTATTGCAAAATATAAATCTTTGAACCCACCCTTTCCCCACCATGATCCTGAAGGAAAAAGGAAGCTGCAGGAATTTTGGTTCCACAAAATCCAATCAGAAGGAGATAACGTTTGAAATTTTTACTATTTTGATTTCTCATCCTGACACTAACATTCATTACATTGCAGAAAGGTCTATTTACATGTTTAAAAACTGAAAAAAAAAAGCAAAACAAAATATAGTTAGGGAGAAAAGGATCTGACAAGGGAAGACACTAGAAAGATCAGATTATTTTTCATAGTTTAATTTTATCTCTTATATAAAATAGTACAAAAACTAAGTCATTCTGCAAGAGGACTTTTTTCTTTGCCAAAGGCTTTTACTTCTGTGGTAGCAAAGCCATTATATCAAATGTCTTGATTTCTTTAAAGCCTTCATAGTAGTGTTATGCCTTTAAGGAAAGAAATAAAGAGGCACATTGGGGGAACTGTGGGATTTCAAAAAAATCAATGTTCAAAACAATGGTTAAACAGTGCAGGCATGGGACAAGTGGAGAAGGAGAGCATGTCGTTATTATTGCAATCTGAGAAAAGGGGCAGTGCTTTAATGTGAAAAGAGATTCACATTCAAGTCAAAAAAACCACTCCATTTTGTAAGCTGTTATCAAATCCTTGTTGTCATCCATCGGAGACATGCTGGGCCAGGTTCTATTTTCTGTTGTTTGCGTCAAATGGTCATTGATTTTTGTAAGAGTTTTGCATGGTATCTAAGACAGAACCTGGTCTACAGCTTATTCTAGACAACTCGGTGTATAATCACCAGCATCTCTCTTTAACATCCTACGTCATTTGACATAGTATACCTTTTGTTTGTGCTATTCAAGGGGTTCTGTCAATTTCTGATAACAGGGACCACAACTGAATATAAAAATTGTTGCACAGACCTCAGTGGCCCCAATAAAAATGCATGGGGGTTTATGCAACTATGTCACTTTCTTTCATGTAAAAATACATTAAAATGCATTAAAATCTGCAATACATAGGAACTATAGAAACTATGATCCTTACCCTACAAGGAGTTCTAAAATCTGAAAATAAAGTTTTTCGCAGAAGAAATATAACATTGTAATCTTTCCAGTACAAAGCAACTCCAAAGCTCATTTTAAAGGCAAAAACTGGGGGGTTTTTGTTGGTTTTGTTCTTTTTTTTTTTTCTTTTTAAGTATTTCTGAAATGTTTCCAAGGCTCATCAACTGCATAGGAGTCTGGCAGCCCACCAAGTTGGTCAGAAAATTGAAAAAAGGTAGAGAAGTGGAACTGGAGCCTCTGGAGCCCTAAGAAATCTGGCTTTTGCAGGGCTCTCAGCAAAGACTCTTAATGTGGCAGAGCAGGGAGAATAAAGGGGAAGGGGGCAGGAAAGAGGTAAAGCTTCTGCCTACAACACTGCTGAAAGTGACTTTTTTTATTTCAGAAAACACGTTAGACACAGAGATCGCACACCTGAAAAATTTGGACTGAGTATGACTAATTTCCATCTGTATGTTTTAGTGGCTGGCATTAAAGAGGCCTCTTTTCTCAGCAAAGCACCACTATGTGCTTCATCCCTGCCTGTGGGTGAGTGGTCAGTCCCCCTGACCTGAGGAACCTTTGCACTGCACCCAAGAACTGGAATATCCAAGCCATTCCTCCCAGATTTACCAAGGGCCATTTCTGAAGCTATTTACCAGACCAGTGGATGCTCACAAGCCCATCAAGAGAATATAGCACTTCATACAACCAAGGCCTCAGTCAGATAATCCAGTTTACAGAACTGCTTTCATTTTTTTCTCTTAATGTTATTTTCAGCTGTGTGAAGGCACCATATGCAGCTGTAGTGTGTTAAAACTAGACAGCGTCAAGATTTACACTTTAGCATAAGAGAAATTCCGCACACATGCTACCAAGACAGAACTAAGTACAGAGGATTCCTCTTACAGGCGCACTTTATACAGAGGTGCTATATTAATAGCTATTGACCAAGAGCCAGATTTCCAGCATGGACAAAAGACTCAACTAGAAAAATTGCTACATTTAAAAAAAGACCATCCAGTTCTGCAGCTTACTTCTGCCTGCATAGCTGTGTGTTATAGTACCTGTAAAATCAAAATACAGAACTTGAAGGAGTTGATCTAAAGCCTAGTGAAGTAAATGGCCTCACAGTTTATTGATCTCAACAAATTATAGCCCAAGACTGATTTTACTGATAAGTATTAATTATTATTCCATATGACAATTTTTTATTTTACTTTATTTTTTCCTTCCCTTCTCACTTTATTATTACAGCATACTGTAGTTTGAATGTGCAAAGCAGAAGCCTAGACTTGTATTAGTCCACTCAAGCATAAAATTATAGTTTGTTGGCTGACAATACTTAACAGCACCCAGGAGACCTAAGTAGGATATAAGAGTACCAGAAGATTATAACACAGATTTAGTCAAGCATAACTTAAAACCTTCCTTCAAGTCTCTTATTATTTCATTTACAGGCCTGTATGTGCAAAAAGTTACTTTGCATTACATCTGAAGTGTTTTTAAATGTCCTTCTGCGTGTATATCTTTCAGTGTTGCCTTTCCAGTCATTTAGCACATATCAGAATGCTTGGACTTGCACGTAGAACATGCTGCATATGTAATACCATCTATAAATGGCACTTCTTTTTCAGCAGCAATTGTCACAGCAAGATACTGTTAATTATAACATTACCTAAGCAAGAAATTGGTAATACTTCCTAGTAAGGGTCTTTTATTAATGTTAAATTACAGTGGTATTCCTGTAAAAGCTGTGAGACTAAAGGAATTCACTATGATTAAGGTTATTGCCAGGAATGCCAAAGGGCATGTTAATGATTTTCCATTAGAAAGTATTCTTAAGTTGAACTCTTTTATGGAAAGCTAATATCTGGATGCAAAACCCTTAAAGTCACTGACATGTTCCAGTGCCTTTAGTGGATATGGATGAGTCCCTCAATACAGGTCCTATTTGGAAGCTTAACCCGCATATTGGCATTCTTCCCATTTTAGGTGGTTGCTCTGGAAGAAGTACTGTTGGTATCCTTAGTTTGTGTTGGCTGTGATAGTTTTGAGTTAAACTACTTTAGCACACTCTAACACAGAACCACCAATAAGGCTGAGGCAAACGTGCAAATGTGTGAGAAAAAAAAATTGTTTATCTCTAATTTTAGGAATACCAGCAATCAGTGATTCAAAATATTGCAATTCTCGGCAGCAGAGAAACTCAAGAGCCATTTTCTATTTTCTGATATTGAAATAGGTGCCTGATTCACTAGAACATATGCATCATCACGCATTCAAATATATTGTGAATCAACCAATCTTAGTACCAGTTCTTAATTCAGCACTTCTTCTCAAGGGTATGTTAAGGGAAGGTGGAGAGGATAAATCAGAAGAATGAAAGTACTGATTTAGGGCTGACTGCAAGTTTTCACAAGGTATTGCAACAGATCATCACATCTTATGAGTTTTCTTTAACTATTAGTAGAGAACACAGAAGTCCCAAACAGGGAAGGACAAAGTCTGCCTTTCATGTTAAACTATACTACAAACTTCAAGTAAAATAGAAGAATATAGCGCCCATAGGAACACAGTCTCTTAATTTACATGCCTAAACAGTCAGCAGAGTACTTCTGAAAATCAAGGCTATGGCCTTTTATTTCTCATAAATATAGACCTAGAGCTCAAGAACCTCTTGATTTCTGTAGATTCAGTTATCCTAGTCCAGTTTGATGTACAGATAAAGAAAATGAGCTGTATTTCCAATCACTGCACCAGTTCTACTCCTCTTCTACCAGCATCATAACCATAAAACCTGTTACTCTCTATTCTTAGTGAGAGAGGGTAGAGGAAGATGTTATGACTTGGAAGCCTTGGTCTGTAACAGAAAGGGACAGCACAATTATTTTATGAACTTTGTTATTTCTACTACTAGAAAAAGGAGGTATTCCTGAAAGTGAGCATAGGTGGGAGCACAGAACATTTTCAGATGCTTCCTTTGTGGCTTGGTCACAATTGGTCATATAGCTGTGCAGGAGGAGAGGAATAATGATAGATTGTAAAATAGTGACTTTGACAAAATGTATACAGTTTACCTAACAGACGATGAAAATAATACCAAAATGTTGCAGGTTCTATGTCCTGGAGCTGCTATTTCAAGAAGCAAGAAATAGTGTCACGGAAGGTTAGGAAATGTGTACCTAATTACATGAAGGAATAGGATAAGTATTTTGATCTGGTGATTTTGGTCAATTTTTTTTTTTAACTTTTGCTATTATACCTGATGAAAAAATATTTTAATCTTTTAAATATTTATTTACAAATTATTGTAAAGGATGCATTATTTATGCAGACAATTTTTACAGATTTTTTTTTGTCTTCCCTGTAATTATGTACCGAAAACACAGTTATGCTATAAATAGTAAAATCTCACTCAGTTTCTACAAAGTTCCTAGCCCGTGCTGATGGACTTGGAGAGTTTTGCTGTTTGATCATTAGAAATTTAGGGGGGGGCGTTTATTCAATCTGCAAAAATCAACCTGGTGATTTTCTGAACTAATTCTTTACCACATTATGGTACTTTAAATATTTAATTTTAGTTGTAGAATTAGGTAAAACCAATTGAAAAATGAAGCCTTTCTCTACACTTTTTGAAATATGAAATTTCTTAAAATAACCCATCGACATTGACCACAATCTTGAAATTTTAAACAGTAAATTGTTATTTATTATATTCTCATCATTAGCCAAACTTCTGCTCATTTTAAAGAATAGAAAAAGAGAAGTCCCAGCTTTGCAATGTCTATAAGGAGTTCAAGAAGAGATTCCTTCCCTGTTTTGTGTTTGGTTGACCGCTAAGACCATGTGGTCTAAACTCAGGGATGATTTGAACTGCCATTGTTATACCAGTGTAATACTATTAACTTGCGTATAGCCCATTAATCTTGGTGTACACCAGTGCAAGAGAAGATATCAATGCATACAGCCTTCATCCCTTTCATTATACATGTCTTTAGCTTCAGTGTTTTAAGAGTCTCAGTTACGTCAAGTAAAACAAAGCATCCCTATTCACAGCCACTCTTTCCCTAAACTAGTGGGAAAGAAATTCCCCCCATTCTACATTGATTTAAGTTGGATTCTTTAAGAAGAAAGAAGGTGGAAAGTGGATTTTTCCTCAGCTATTGCACTATTCTGCATAGCCTTGGTCATGAAGCTGTGTGTGCTTTCTCATTCTCCAGTGACAAGCCGTCAGGTGGGAAGCAGGGAGCACAGCCTTAGAGTACAGAAACCTGATTTACACTTTAACTGTTGACAGACCAATCTAAAACCAGTTTGAGGAATTTTGAACAGTAATGATAAGCCCTAATATTTTCAATGTGATTAAGATAAGAAGTGATAGACCATTCTTTAATGGGAAAGCACAGAAATGGGTTTTACTCATAAAAAGCCCAGTACGATTTATTCAAAGGTTGAGTCCTCATTAAAGATACAGACTAGTGCATGTCACAAATGGTTAAGGCTTTGAGATTCTTTGTGGATTATTCACTGAAATTTGCATTGCTACACAGCACAAACTATTTTTGGATTCTGCATAAATAGAATATCTAATATAGAATTACATTATAATGAAATATGCAATAATGTAAGTACCCATAAAGTGCTTTTCATGTACTTCAGGCATCCAAAAGTTTCAAATGCATAAAATACGATTACACTTGCTGCACAAAGGACTGCATTTCAGGTTCATTCACATTTAATTAAAACTCAGATGCAAAAAATTTATATATACGATCTGCTAAGACATAGTTAAACTGCTATTGACACTTTGTATCATGGCAAGTATCAGTGGGAACTGGAGTGAATAAAGATGTGATTGGTCTTCAGGGCTCGGTCCTTCTAGCTAAACTAGAGAATTATGCTTTTTGCTATGCAGAAAATGCTATTCGTTAATGATCCATGAAAATGCAGATAAGGCAACTCTGGATCTGATTGTTCCACAGGCTGCTACACAAATTTAAAGAAGCAATATAAAGATACAAGTTTTATGTTTAATTATCTGTGATACTCAATTCAATAATACCTTAAATCTTAAATATAAGGAAAGAATAAAAATAATATGAAAAGATTGTGTATTTTACAATATTTATAATAATATACATAATAATATATATATATTTTTTAAAATATTTTATAACAATACGTACTACATACAAATGTAGTCCATATTGAATATAATAATAATTTTCAACTGTCATTTCCCCCACTTTCATTCTCATTTACACAATGGTGCAGTCTCGGTAGCAGGATTCAAAAGAGAAAACATGGCCTCAGCACAGGCTGGTCTCTATCTTGCCTGCTATGATATTCTTTTAGAAAATAGAAACAGTTGATTCAAACCCTCTTGGACTAAGAGGAACCAAAAATCCTGGTCTTTCACTTCCCAGATCAGTGCTTTAGCACCTAGGCTATTATGTAAAACACGGCCAGCAACTCACCTGGCAGCTGAGATTTTTTGGTTGAGTTCATTGCTGTCTCAATGAGTTAGGGATGGTACAAGAACACCTAACTTATCATGTCACCCTAGGAAATGAGGCAGAAATGAAGTATCTCCACAGCCCTGTCCAAGTTACAGTGATACTAAGGTGACTACCTCTTTGATGGCTCTCTTTCCAACCCAGGTTGCTTCTCAGCATACACAGGGATGTGATTAGGAACCTAAGGAGATTTGTGGCTAATAATGGAAGTGACTTGTGCTTTATTCTTAACAGTGTAAAATGCCAACTCTGCTAATTTTATTGGACCGTGCCTTTTCACCAATATTTCCAAGAGCATAAAGGATAGATGAAAACTACATTTTTATTTTAACTTCTTATATAGTAATAAATACATCTCTATATGGTTTTGCTTTAGGCTCTGTTACTACAGATACAACAAGAATGGTGGTGTTTTTACTTCTGCACATAAGAAGAGATAGATCCTATTTTTTAAGCATAAATACATGGACGCTTACAAAATAAGCGCTATGTCTTGAACTGCTTTTTCAGTCCTCTGTCTACGTATCCACCCTTTGTATAGCACAGAACAATAATCTTTTTACCTGTTCCAATAATGACATATTTTCAATCTTTTTTTAGCATTAGATGTGTCTGATCAAAATAAACACCTCCTGGACCAAACCTTACCACACTTAATCCAGACAGACAGCAGTTCCTCCATGAGTGCACAGCACCCCTTCATCACACAGTGGGCTTTACAGTAATATCCCTACTGAGTTGGTCAGATCAAACCTGACACGAGGCGTAGGGAATTTGAGGTGTGATTTCATGTACAGAGTGGCAGGTCCAATCAGTGACCAAAAATGGCTACACATTCACTAGCAAGCAGACCTATGCTTGCTTTGCCTCCACATGCAAGGTAATTGCAATGTGAAAGCTACACTGCACACGAGAGCAGCACCAAGCCAGAGCCACTGTCTCCTGAGCACACGTGGCAGGAAAAGACCAAGTAGGTATGTTATGAAATACAACTAGGAAGCTGTAGCAAATAGCCGTGGATCAGATCAGGTTGGAAGCTCAGGGCAAACACATCACAAATGCTTTCTCAGGAGTTCCTCATAAGACACATCTGGGACCTACTCACATAACCCTCCCCCAAAAGGTGAGCAGTTTCCTGGGATGGGGAGGGGAATTCCTGCAGCAGAAACCTCAAGCAGACCTTGCCCCCAAAACCTCTCTCCCTACGGCTGGGGAGATAAGCTATGAGCTTGTCACTACAGATAGATATTTTCTGCTCAGACTTTCAGAGGTAAATAAAAAGAAAATTCAGATTCTGTAGAGCAGTTCATCCCCTGCAAAGCAAATAGCTATGACTCAGTTTATCACAAACAATAACAGAACAGGAATTAACATTAACAAGCTAATGCTTCATCTGATTGTGAAGGGGTTTTTTAATCTTGTTTCTAATTAATTTTGACAGATTGAATTAAAATGCTTATTTGCTTTGCATTTGATGTGCATGGGGCCCTTCCTGACTTCCTCTCATGATTATATGCTGTCGGCACCAGCCTTTGTAAGTCCTTTTTCTTTTGGACACTGGAGGACTAAGTCCTTATTTCCATTTATTAAATATTTTTAATCTATTAAGAGGCTTTTGTTTTTCAGCAAAGTTTTCTTCCTTTCTGTTTTGTTTTGCTTCTAACTTTTCAGATGTAGAATTTTACTTTAATTTGGATATTAATGCATAAGCTCCCATTTTGACTGTTGAGCCTCCTCACTATATTCTTCTTTAAAATTCTTCCAGTGTTAGTTCCAGCTGAAGTACCAGAGGAATAGGCCTCTTATCCTTCTCTGTACTTTCTGTCAAAATACTTGCAAGAAACATTTTTGAGACATTTCAGCTGGAATTAACAAGAGAAGACTGATTTCCTCTGGTATGCATCCGTTCTACTGTCAGAGGCAAGGAGACAGGCTGCTTCAGGAGAAAAATGACTCTTCGTGCATTCTTTTCTCCTTCTGATGTATGAACCATTCTCATTATCATTAATTTGGATTCTAGTTGCTTACAGTGGTGGGTGTAAGCTCCTCAGCAATGAACATTTTTTAGAGCTACTGTGCACAAAACTGTAACTATCAAATAATGCTCAAGACTAATTCTAAAGATCTACAATCTATCACACAGAGTCAGGAGATTATTGGATTCTTATGTTTCTGTACCCTATGTCTTAATACCTGCAGTTTTGATGTGTGCTGCTAGAATGCACACATCTCAGGGAAATGGGAGCAAAAGAGGAGAGAGAAAATTCTTTTAGCAAGTGATTTCATAGTAAATGATAGAGAGCTCAGAAGGTCGGGGGTATAATGATTTTGCACAGAATTTCAGCCAGTCCCCTTAGACTATGTATTAATTACATTTGTAAGAGTTGTATTATCTGAACATAGAGGTGACTTTTTTCTTTGTTCTGTGTTTACGCTGCCTATTTTATGTTTTAAACTACAGTTACACAAATAGTTGTGAAAACAGCATACAGGAAAAATATATAGATGAATTACATGCAAAAATTGCACACACATTCACTGCCACCTTGTATTAGCATCAATAAAACAACAAACAATCCAATGTAAAAGTAAATCCAAAATAAGCCCCTTGGAATGAATGGAATTGATATGACTCTTGACAAATAACTTAGCTCTTGCTCCAAGTGCTAAATCCAGCACAGATGGAGTCAGTTATTCTGCATTAGCACTGTGGTAACTGAAGGCAGAATTCTCTTTGGCGATTCTTTCCTGATGTTTCGCTGGGTTGTGAAAGCTGATGTAATGGTGGTACCAGGCAAGAATAGCCAGTCTTGAAGGGTGCTTGGTCCAGCCTAGACTTCAGTGTTTACCAATCACTCTTACAGGAACGATAGCCAGGGTTACAGGTACCCTGTGCGCTGGCAAGTGAAGGACAGATACCCAGGCTGTCCGAAATACAAGATCTTGCTACTCTCCTTCACATTCAGGTACTAAAAAAACTACTGATTCCTTTTGCCCCAGGAAACAATAAAAATCATAGAAACTAAGCTTAAATGACCTCTTCTGGCACTGAAATGACTAAGAATGGTGTCTGCAATCCATGCCTACTGAAGACCGAGATGCTTTTCAACTGTCTGCTGTGAAGGCCAGAGTAAACCCAAGCTGGGCACAAGGAATCTGAAAGCACTAGGGCACTCAGCGTATACTACCATCCTTCCCTACAGAGTCACACAGAGTAGGGGCACAATGGGTCTTTTCACTGTGGAAGGACCATCTTCGAGATCTGTAACCAAGTAAAGAGCTACATGATGTAAGATGCTCTCATAAGGATATGCAAAGTTTTTGACGTAATATTTATAGGTTAAATATAATATTTAACAGTATAAGTTGTAGGGACAAGCAGAATAGAGAGCAGGCAACACAAAGGGATCAGGCAAATATTAAGGAGAGACATTTTGTCAGTGTGCGTGTAACACATATGTAATCAACAAGAATATGAGTAAAATCTTCACTTAGCTTCAGCATTCCCTTAAGATTCCTACATTATTAAAGAATATATCACAACAAAATCTAAGGCAAATTATTTCCGATATACTGAGGGAAAAAGCAGCCTACCTTTAAAGCGGTATTTGTTCATTTATATTTGCTCTATTCACAGATATGATGGCATTTTAAAATCATATATGACTCTCTATTTCTGAAATACCAGACCATGCTAATTTATAGCAATTGGGAAGCTGAGGACACTTGTGGCTTCAAACTTAACCTGCAAATTACAAGCCAAGACCAATTAATGGAACAACACAAACATAAGGTGATACATAGCTGTATGAAATGAGAACAGGCACCTTTCTGCAGGAGGTTAATTCTAGAGCCTTCCTATTGCAATTTCCAAAGGAAGGTGACATTGGTCAGTTGGAAGTAAACAGCTGATCACGATTTCTATATCTGCATAAAAGTAATAAATGATGGGTCAAGCTTTGAAAAATTATTAACCATCATTTCTCCTTTTTTATCCTTCCCATGCTGGCATTTACAGAATTGAAGTTAACCTCTCCCAATTCTCTCTCAGGGGCTGAGGGTACTGGTTTGCTCTCCTGCTAAGGAATATATTTAACATTTCTCTTTAGCATTCTGATTTCCTCACACTGATTGATTTAAGATTAATCATCTAATGAGTTTGATTATGTAGCCAAAATACACACGCCATAATGTGTTCAAACTTTCTTTCAGTTCTAAGAGACTGGTTAGTGATATTTGTGCATTCATCGTGGCACTAGAGTTTTTGCTGGGTGGCCAAATTCTTTCCAAGATGTTTCCTTGAAAATGTATCTGCTTTCTTCCCTGATGATCTAATAAATTTTCAACTCTTATCACTATATGTTACTACCAGCACTACAGTTTCATTGAAATTCTTCAGTGTTGCTCTGCACAGGGGTTTTGAGTTAGTGACTGTTAAAGATAGGTTTTCCTTTCAAGCTCTTTCATCCTCAGTGAAGCACTGCGTCACTTCAGTTCTCCAGTTCTTGCTCCACTTATGTCAGTAACTGGTTGTGATTGTATAGCTTCCCTACCTATTTTTTTCTGTCTTTCATCTTCACCTGATTCTGAAAGGGTCTTAAATCTGTAGCTTAGCTCAAGTTGAAATTTCCCATAGACCCTGACGTTTTCATATTAGAACTATTATTTTCCTCATTGTTTTTGATAGATTCAAACTTTTTTTTAATATTATTTTAGGTGTTGAGTGGGTTATTTTGGTTGTTTGTTGAGGGTTTTTTTCATAAGAAAAACTATAGTTACTGCTAGAACATCCTGCTCAATATGCTATTGCATTTGGGACAGATGACCTGTTTAGCTAACTACAGTAAAGAAAAAAAAAGTAGTAGCAAAAGATCAGATGAAAACTTGATCATTTGTTTTGCTATCTCATAAGATCTAGGTTTCTTTGCGCACATTTTGGTGAGGATGTGCACACCCTCAATCTTACAGAACGCCTGTGGCACTCTGAGATAACTTTATTGGCGGTATCAAAAGAAGCAGCATAGAAAATGAAAAAATCAGAATATATCTCACTATTTGGTAAGATGTACTTGTGGCACACACAACAGAACAGGGGGAAGCTGTAGTAAAAAGGGAGATTACATGCTCTCCATATGGTGAAACTGGTCAGTCTTGGTAGCTGTAAAGGAGTTTGGAAATTTAAATGAGGCTTTACTAGGGTGAGACAAGAAAAAAAGAAAAAAATATGATACACACTAAAGGTCAGAAATGTCAACGAGGCACAAAGTACAGGACCTTTTAGATCCCCCTATATCTGTAGACAATTAAAAAAAAAACATGAGCTTTGTTGCAAGTAGATAGTTTTTTGTTGCCATTCTATCATCTATAAGCACTTGTCTAATATTCTGTAGCAGGCTTCCAATAAATACTAATCCTCTAGGAGCATACTTGTAAAACCCATCATCTTTTCAGAATCCTTTAGGCCTAGAATATCTGACCATAGGTTAATTAATAAATTGCTGCTAAAACTGACTGAGATTGCAACACAACTACTTGATACCATATCTAATGTTTTCAGCCTCCATAAGACTTTTTCAACTATAGGCAATAATTTTTCTCTGAAAAATCTGAAGGGAGTCTAATAAAACCTGAAGAGCTGAAACTTTAATAAACATCATAAGTCATGTTCCTTAGTAGTCTGGTTAAAAAAAAAACCACACAAACCTATAAGATCCTTTCCTTTTGACCCCTACAGGGTTTTCTTGATGGATCTCAATTGTTGCATGTCAACCATTATTTAAGACTATCACCTGCATAGAAGAAACTATTTTGATGACGTCCAATCTGTACATTAAAAAGTCTCCATGAATCAATGGGTATTACTTCTATAGTTTTTATTTATTACTTCTCATTGTTTTTATTGGAATCCTCCATTTTCTCAGTCAAACCATTAGCATGGCATTTTCAACAGATTTTAAAGATGCCTCATGACTGGTTTTAAGAGCTACATGCAGATTTTACTGTATGTACTCACAGAGCAAAATCTGCATTTTTAAACTTCCTATATGATTCTGTTACACGACATGAATCAGATATATGCAAAAACCAAGCACAAGTCTTTTCATGAATATTAGTTAAGACATATGCAATATAATAAAACTCCAAACTGAGATATTTAAAACCTCTCCATTTACTGTGGTAAGGTGATTTCTGTAATTACACACAGTGTCTACCACCACTGTAATTATCTCTATTATTTCTCATGAGGGCCAATTGCTGTGTTTTGAACTGATCTGTAAGGGGAGAAATATAGGATCACAGGTTTAAACGTAGCTCTCCACGTGGAGCGTGAAAATCGCAAGCCAGAAAACTTGTGATTCAGAAAAGCCTGCTGTGGTATTTTCTTTAGTACCTGGAGAAATCTCCATGGCAGAGAATAAAATCCTTTCTCTCCAGTGGTTGTTTTGATACAGCAAGAAAAGGGCAAGTGCTACCCACTGCTCCATTAACAAAATTGCCTTTTGGTAATCTCTGAAACTCCAAAATAGCTGAAATCCTTGCCTTTATTTTCCCCCCTGACAAACACACTGAGTTGTCTTCCATTTGCAAATCAGCACTTCATTGCAGCAACACACTTAATAGCTTATATTTTGTTTAGAGACTTTTAAAATACATTGTTCTTCTCAATTCAAGTTCAAGTCTCTTGAGGTTTCTCATTCTTCACTTAGAAGAAGTGAAGCTACTTAGTGGCCACCACCAGCACGGCCACCGATTGTGAAATTGTAAGCTATAATACCAACAGGCTATGACTAACAGTCACTGGAGAAGCAAATTGATAACCTTGTGTGAATGGAAGCCCATTTTCTGATTTTCATAAATATTTGATAGTGCCCTGTTAATGAAACTTAACTTGATATTCATTCCTGAGAGATGAGAGCATGTTCTGTTCAAATCTGACTAATGGCTGTGACAACTCTTGCCTGTTTGCTTGTAGCAGTGCAGCGCCTGTCCCGGAAACTGAGTAAATTCCCTAACAATTGGCCCATGCTAAGGCTTGCTGCTCCTGCTGTTGTCTTGCCACCAGAGCTGTAGCTAGCTAGCATGTAGCAGAAGCTTGCGAAAATCGCTGTTGCACCTCTGACAGCAGTACTGTGTATCTCATTGAATCTAGAGGATAAGTGACAAATCAGAATGAACTTGGGCATTTCATAAACAAAACAATGTCCCAGTTCACAAAGCTACCGGCTTTTCACATATTGAGGTACGTACGGTATGTCTCCAGACTTGGGAGGCAAGAATGAGCAAAGACCATATGATTTTTATAGGATGCATAGTAGGATCTTTCAATGCTAAGGGCACAGAGGAATATTTGGAGAAGTATCAAGGAGGAAAGGAACAGAACAGAGGTATGGTTACCCACTCCCTTTTCCAATCTCTCTTATCGCAGCACAGCACGTGCAGCCAGTGAAACACCAGCAGCCATGCCCTGGGACTATGAGTTCCCAGAGGTGGCATCACCCCATTCCCCAATGCAGGGCTTCACTGAAGCCCACCTACTCCAGCTGCCAGAAAACCCCTGAGCACTTACAGTGCTCAGACCAGGTCACTTCCACCATAACTGTTGCTCTTCATTCCCCAGCACCACTATGTGAGCATGGAGTGGATGAGTGGCACTATTTTTCCTTTTTACCAAAATTAAAAATATAGACACATAGATATTTTTTTTCTTCAGTAATTTTTAAGTTTTCTTTACTTCAGTGTTCCTCTAGAAGCAACTCTTCTGAGCTTACAACAGGGTAAAAATGCAATTCTTTCTGTGGGAGACCTATTTTTAAGACTGAAATCTCTCCCAAATACTTTAAATATTGGTCATGACTGGTTCTCACACCATTGATTCTATGCCATGTGGCATCAGTAGATATCATCCACTCCTGAGAATGAATTGCTTTCTGTAATGATTGGCATTTTCACCAATTAGCAATCCTTCCATGAGATGCACTTGTCAAAACAGTATGCAAGTTTGTTTTCATGCTGCTGCTACGTGTCTTAATTTTGTTAATACTGCTTGGACGTAAAAACCAAGGATATTGCACAACTTTTTTTTTTTCCCCTTCCCTTGAAGTTTAGGAGGTAAATTTCACAAAATAGGCAAAATATTCAAGAACTGTTGAATTAGAAATCACCTGAAATTTTAAGAAGAATCTTAAGAAAGATTCTACTTCACCACCTATTTAAGCATATAACAGTGGTTTGCAAGTTAAAGGATTGTAGGCTTCTGTTCCCAGATTCACAACAGTGTCACCATGAACTTCAGCACCACTAAAGTCAAGGGGAGCTTTTCCACCCATTTTAATACCTGCAGTTTTGGGCTTTGTTTTGGCCCAATTTTCAAACCAAAGATCTGTAATGCATATATCAGTAGAGTCTGTCAGCATAGACTTCAAAGCACCTTACAATATTCATTCTTTCAAAATCACCCATGATAGAAATATTACTGTTCCCTTTTTGCAGCTGAATAAACCACAACACACAGTAGCTAAGGTAACAATTGTTCACCCAGATGTCCATTTCTACAGATGCAGTAACAATAAATTGCACCTGTAACTTTGCAGCCAAAGATGATTCACACTTTTTGTGAGGATTTTTTTCTTTTCACAAGTTGTGGATATAACAGTACTTGCCATGAGATGGGAAAAATGTGTCTGTTGTGGTAGTCAGCCTGGAGAGAAAAACTAGAAAGAAAAAAAGCAGCTTGATAGATCCCTATTTTGCTATTGTTCCAGCTTTTATCAAAACTTTCTCATCAGATTTGGTGTTATGAGAGAAGCAAGCCACAAAACTGGCTAGTGAGTATTTTTTATGCTATCAGGGTGCTCTCTGCAGGGAGGGGCACTGTCCTTGCCTACAAACAAGTAGGTTGACATCCAGAAGAAATAACAGAACAAGAAACATGTTTGAGGATTCTGCTTTTGTGCAGATGTTATGCAACTGAAGAGAAGTAAAAAAAATACTATTTCTTTCATAAAGATGAGCGTGATGAAAACATTAAAATGTCACAGTTACGCAAATATAACTGTCATTCCATAAAGGCAGAAGCAAGTATTTCTATACATACAAACACATATGCTGCTCTGTCAAAATAATGTTTTCTATAATCCATAGGAAAAATATAGAGGGAAAAATTAATCACAGCAATTGATATAATAAAGTAGGTGGAAAAAAAATCTTAGTGCCATCAGAAAAGATAGAAACATTTCCACTGACATTGGTGAAGTCAGGATTCTACTGTATCTCTATACTGGATTGAAAGCTCTTCTTTTTGAATACTGACTAGCATTGACAGTGAAATATATTTTAAGTGACAACAAAAGGCAATTTTCTAGCAGAAGGGATTCTAAATAAAGGTCAAGGAAAACTGTACATAAGCTTGAGGTCAGGTTTAATATGGCCTTTTGGACATGAAAATGAAGAATAGTGTCCTATTTAAAGCTAAAAAGTACAAATTTTGGAAGAAGTCCTCCTTGACCTACTTATAAGCAGAAGCCTGATGGTTTCAAAGGACTTCCTACTGGGAAGAAATTTAATAGCATCTGTCCTTTCCAAAGTGCAGACACTTGCCAGCATAAAGAGATCTATATTCTTATTTTCCTATCTACCACAAATACAAAATACATTTTAATATTATTCAAAGAAACGCCTCACAGTAACTAAATATAGAGAGATATCCCACAATTGACTTAACCATTTGATTTACTGTTTAAAAAATTCGTATTAGAATTTTTTCATTTCCATGAATTATTATTACGTTTTTCTTCTCACCCTCATTTCTCTGTAAGGAACTAAAACTGATGTATATGTTTTCTGAGGAGAATGATTCACTGGTTTCTGCAGCTGGAGTGCCAACCTTGGCTATTCTTGGAAAGCCCAGATGAGCACATACAGTTACTTGTGACGTGCCACGCATTTCTTTGACTTCAGCTCTTAACAGGTGATATTATTTATCTTTGCAGTAATCTAATTTGGGGAAAATCGTTCTAACGTATCACGGGTGGTAAAAATGGGACTAAAATGCACCTTATTGCATTACTCAGATGACTAAAAATATTAACTACTTTTTGTCTTTACTAGTTGACAATTTTTTAAACACATTGAAGCTTATGCAAAATGCTGCTCTTTGAGAATCTCATTTATCTCACATATCAAGCTGCCACATAAAGCCCTGGTTCTTAATTTGCATCCCTAGACTTAAGAGAAATTCTAAAGAGTGTGGCACAGCCCTATATTTTGGTCCTTTTAATCTGCATTTTATGAAAATTTCTCTATTTTGCTATTTTTGAATCTTGTCTCAAAAAGCTGTTTACCAGTAGGGTGATATACCCATAAAGTGTGACCTTTAGGTATCTTTATCATAGGCCAGATTTAGTTCTCTTATCTTTTATCTTGTGTGGCTCTGAATTTCATCAAAGATCACAGTGAGAATCTCAGAGTGAGTGATGTCTTCTTCATCTGCCCTTTTATTTGTCATATTTCTGTGAAGCAGATAATACTGTCCGCCAGTCTAAAATAAACTGCCATCAGCAATGTTGATCTAGTAACATTTACCAACCAGCTTAAGATTTTCTTGAAGACAAGCTTATTTTTCTTTTAAGTTTCTTAAGGACACTGTGTCCTTACACCATACCATGATGGCATGTCTGTAGATCCAGTAATATCTCCCATCTACAAAGGAATGTTACTTTGATATGTGTGAAAGACATGCATCTCATGAACTTTGGAACAGAGGATGGATAAGTAGTATCATTCCAAATCAAGCAATCATTTTCCAATTGAAAACTCAAATTTTTATGAAGATGTAGATAAACTACTGTAGTAATTTAATCTCTCTATGGAGTAGAAGTATTTAAATATTCCTCATCAGAGAAACACAATGTGTCTCAAATACCATTGAATTACATGATAAATGCTAATACTAGATAAAAATTTTATACTGGCTAATGCACAAACAATTCAGTCCCTAATATTAAATCTAATGCCTGATAATAAATCCAAGCTAGAATGAAAAATAAAATAGATCTTCATACTTTACTCATACCGTAGTAACTGTCAAACAACAATAAAGAATTTTTTTCTCAATGGAGAGTGTGCTTTCAGCAGAGCAGTACATTAGTGAACGTATTTTAGGTCACAACTAAAGAGTAAGTTTAGAATCAAGAGCAGAAACTTGAGTGTTTCCTACTGCTCTTTGGACAGATATCAAGCAGTGACATCAGTTCTTGCTTTTCTAAAAGCTAGAGTAAATTATAACTAATCCACAAAAACAACTTGTATGCAGTACTATATAAGAAATTGCAATGTAATCCACAAACCTAATTTGATCATGATGTATAGTTGACATAGAAAAGCATAGAAAAAATGTGTCAAAACCAAATTTCAGGCTTAGTAATCAAAGAGGTCAAATATTATAGTTATTTAAGTATTTACAGGTTTAGATACAAAGAAAAGTGAAAAAACAGTAAGACAGCTGATGCTGAGTTACTGATGCTGAGTTACAATGTAGTACATGAAATGCAGAAATTTTGAATGCAATTCTGAATGGGGAAAAAAAGAGATGACTTTTTATCTGTATATGAAAAAGTGAGTCATGGGGGAAGAGAAAAATACCTGGAACAGAAGCTATAAAAAAGGCAAGAGAGTAGTGGGGAGGAGTTCACTTGAGATTACAGGATGTTTGTTTTATCTGTGACTAAACAAAATGCTGACCTGACAATACACATAAATTGCCTTACAGCAATGAAATAAGAAATATCAGATGAATTTAAGTCCAACAGAGGGAACCAAGGAAGGAAATCAGCTGGTTGTATAGTCCTTCCCCCTTCTCTGTGTGTTTCCACTGAAAGTCTCCCACACTACCAGCTGTCTCCTTTCCTGCTTTTCTCAGTGGGTTATCCACTTAGGACGCTTGTCTTTCCTTAGCCCTGGCTACTGGGGAGCAGGGTCCTGAGCAGAGGAGGCAGGCAACATTTAGCTGGTGAGGAAATGGTCCAAGAAGACTTGTAGAGAAAGAATATTTTGGGCGGACACATACAACTGACATTTTTTTTCATTCATTGGCAGAGAACTATTCCATCTCTTTAATGAGGTACCAAATAAGGCATGACTGTTTTGCCTAATGTTTTAAAGTGAAATTAAGACTACACAAAAACTGAAGCCAAACTGCCTAATGTGAGTAAAATCTAGTTGAGATGCTAGTATTTTTTTTCCAAAATACTCATTCAGCTACATTTCTTTTCTGTATGTGTTTGCTATAAACACCTTTCCTACTGACTCCACCAGCATTTTTATTTTTTTTTTCAGTGTTCAGCTTCAAACACACAGAGGATCTGTCTATCTGGATACTAAAATAAAAGCAGTTATAACTTTGGAAAAAGACCCACTTTATTAGGAAAAACTATGCCCAGCACACGTGGCTTTTTCAGTACAGGAAATCCTTAGCATGACTACACAATAATCTGGATAAGCATCTAAGCCTGCAGAAAACAGTGCATCTCTCGGCACTGGACTGCATTTGGAAACAGAGAGGACTAACCCAAAGTTAAAGAATAGCTGGCGTTTTTCACAGTAAATAGTCTTCTTGGCTAGCTGGTGTAAATTAAATTCCATAAATTATTCTTCCACTTTGCAGGTAGATGTCCTAAACAGACTTTTTAATTCTAACAATAATTTTTAGATTTAGTACAATATTTCTCACTTTTCTATTCCCACTTTAGTCTGTCACCCACAGATATAAATTACATGCTGGTTTTTAGCATATGCTGACTTGATTTCCATAGATGTGTCGCATTATTTACTTCTATTATTGTGTTTCTCTGTGTAAATAATTTTCTTAAATGTTCCAGTGCTGAGCTAAAATAAAATATATATCATGCTCCTGGTATATTTAGGGCTCAAATATTTTTTCCTATAGCTATAGCATAATTTTTAGTATAAACTCAAAGGAACAAAACCATTGAATTCAAGGGCATGTTTTGCATGTACTCCACTAAAGGTACAAGGGTATGAGAAGCAGTATATCAGAGAGTTCTATAATCCCCCCAAAAAAAGATCAAGTTAGAAGCTTCCAAGCTTTTATATATGCTGATGCTTATCAACCTAAATGGCAGGCATGATACTCGTCATTTGTGAACTATCCCCAGAAGCACCTACATTTTATTTCTGCCTAAATTTATTTCTACACTAAATTTCTGCCCCAGATGTCTGTATTTCCACCAGTGGGCAAAGCGTGCAACCCAGCTGTGACTGCTGCTGTCATCCTAGAGTGCGACTCGCAAAACTCATCCCTGGCTTAAGTTGCCAGTCTGCTCCTATTCTTTAGGTGTGCTCAGAAGATGACGAGACCATTGGGTGCAGCTTTTCCCCAGCCCACCAGAACTCACTGGCTATGTAAAGTATAGAGAGCCACACATTTGCAGACACTGAATCACAATTTTTAAAAAATTATGGAAATCCCCTCAGGTGCAGATCTCTCTCAGTTTCTCCTATTACACCTACTTTATCTTGTATAAGTCATTAAGCACTCCATGAGGCAGAGAGAAGTATGAACTCTAAATCCCGTCTGTGCCTCGTAAGGAAAACTGAGGCCATGTCCAAATGGGTAAATACTAATAATACTAATAGATTGGACACACTGAGAGATCTGCCACAGAATGCCACATAGTCCTGGCTGTGGTGCAACTTGCAACTCTGGATCAGGCAGCATAAATCTAAACCAAGTCTTTTGAATGTGCTCCAGTCCATTAGGTGTCTGGAGTTATGGGGAGGAGGCATTATTTTCACGGAGGATGTCTAACACCAGAGTCCAGTTCAAGATCCTAAGAGACAGAGGCTCACTGATGGGAGTGCCTGCCAGAGCAGAGTGCTAAACAGCGAGAGGTACTTAAACTTCCCAACCTCCCTCAGCATCTCATTCCTCTACAGCTTCAGTGGATTCTCATTCATCTAGACTCTCATTCACTCTAGACTCTAAAGTCTCATTATGCCGAAGTCTTGTAATTACAGAGCCCAAAACTCATAATTTCAGCAGGCACTTTGGGATCCCGAAGTTAGGTGGTGCAGCAGCGAGTGTTATAACACCCAAGTACCTCAAAGAATTGGTTTCAGAAACAGTTTTGATAAGGACTATACAGGACCTCAGTAACTGCAGTTCTGCAACTCCTGTGCACACTGTGTGGCACCTACACAACTGAGTAGCGTCAGGGAGTTTGGTGAGAAAATTCAGTGAGGGCTACAGAACTGAATCTCTTGACCTATTATAACAAAACAATACCATAACTACATGTAAATCTTAACATTATTTTTTAAATTATTACCTAACTATGACAACACTTGGTTTACAGCTGTTGCAAAAATGTGTTACTTCCTTTTCTGTTCTCAAAAGAGATGTTTCCAGTCCAGGCAGTGGCACAGGGTATTCCTGTTTCAGAACAGAAAGTCCTGCCGCACTGGCTAGACAGGATAAGAGAAAAGAGAAGCAATCTGTCTTTGGAGGACTGTGTTGCTTAAGCTTCCTAACTATTTTCAGCTGGCAGCTTGTTTTATGTGACTGCTGGTCTGCTAGCGTTACTTAGGAAAAAAAATATCTCTACCCTTGTTCTCAGGATTGCCCAGTTAAACAGGTTGGAGAACTTCCACCCAACCATTATTCAAACACTAGACACTCAACATACCTAATTTATGATTGAACTACATGATTTAAGTTTTAGTGGTACAGCTCTAAATATCAACGTGCCCTAAGCTAACAAATTAAGTAGCAAAACACAGCAAAAATTCTGAGCATTCTAGTAGTTCTTTGGAGAGATGCCAAAATTAATAACACAAATAGAACAAATACACTTTATGAACAAATAAATTTCTCAAAGGTAACATCTGGTTTGCCCTGGGTCCTGGTGTGAATAGATTCATCTGTGCGTACATACAGGTAGGCTAATGGGGATTCTGTATATCCAAATACTCCTCAGAATATTACATCTCCATCAAAAACTCCAGTGTGAACAGGACTCCAAAAGTTTCCTTCTGAAACAAGTTGGAGAACTTCTTACACTTGTTTTGCAGATTGTTTCATATGAATAGTTATATAGATTGAGTCCTTAGAATCAAAACCTGAGAGTATTCCTGTGTTTTCAATAATACTTTTGCTATTTTTCCATGCCTGTAAGAAAAGCTACTTCATTAATCCTTTAAGCATATAAATGAAGTTTAATTACCCAGATTGAGAATATTTATCAAGGCTTCTGAGACTAGGTGATGTTTGGTCATGGTGGTTGCAAATAAGGAAGGAGTTCACTATTTTTTTTAAAATTACTTGGGAAAAAAAAAAAAAAAACCACCATAAATATGAGTGCTCCGAAGGATGGAATAGAGTGAACTCTGTAACACTAAGGTATTCTCCCTTCACAGAGGCCACTAGATGGGTTTTTATCAATAACCATCTTCTGTCTTTGGACCAAGACAGACAGTTGCCAAGACGTTTTATTTGCCAGGCACCTTTCTGGTGCATCCAGCACCAGTCTACAGTCTCATAAGAAAGTACTGCGCTCACCTGTGCTAATGTGTTATCACATTTTCATTAAAACACAGAGGTTCTTTGCTTACTTGTTTTCCCAAGATGCTTTGTTTACTCACAAATGCAAACAGGGAAGGGAGTCTGAAAGTCCTTCCAAAGCAGACTGTTTCCCCCAGATACAATTTTTTGAATCCTGCCTTTTTGCTAACTCTCTGAGGCATCCTAAACACGAAGACTGTGCTGTGCTTGAAGTCATATGAATGCTCTGGCTTACACTATCAATTTAAACCAAATTTTCCACAAAGTATATGACACAACCTACTTAAATATACAACAGAAGGTGCATGAAACACTTGGGAAAAGGATGTTTTATCTTTGTTTTATGAGTTCTTTGAAGCACAGATCAATACTTTAGCAGAAATTAGACAATATTATGCTATGCGCAAACCTTTACTCAGTTCTGTCATATAGATTATAAGGAAAATGGTGGGTTTAGTTTGTTGAGATCTTTTTCCATACTTCACAATTGCATTTTGTTTTAGTTTCTTTTCTAAAATTAATTTCCTACCATCGCTTTATAAAACCTTTATGCATTCTTTGTTCTTTCCCAATAAGGTTTTCATTAAATTTTGCTCATGATTTAAAGTTATAGTGCCCTTCTAAACACAACCCTTGCTAACAAACAAAATTATGAATTATTAATAACAATTGTTAGTTTGGGGATAGATATCTGAACATTATGTTATTCTAACATCTCCTGGGAGCCAGGCAGGTAGAGGGGAAGCAAGCAGTATCCTGCAAAACCTAAGAAAAGAGGCTGTGTGCATTGGGTCAGAATCCTCCTTCATGAATTACAGGGCGGCAACAGCTTCACCTTTCAGCAGCTGCTGCACCAACAGTGTTGCTGCAGTGCTTAAGAATAGCTGATGAACTCAGCTAGTTCCTAAACTCAGCTAACACTTCCTTCCTACCATTGCATCCCTCACATTTCACAAGGTGAAATGTGCACAGAAGTTCACCCCAACACTTTGTATGAGATTATAACAACTGCAGCTGGTCATGGCTGCGATGAATGCAGAGGGGCAAGGAGGAAGAGAACACGATTTGGCATTTCATGAGAAAATACCTAAGCTCCAACATCAGACTATTAAGAAATTTTCAATTTCAGCCCCAATAAAACTCAGATAAGCAGCTGTGATTGACAGGACATTCTGTAATTCATTGTAGCCAGTTTCAGGATCAGATAATATTCAGTAGTAGAAAGAAAATCAGTGCATTAATGCCAAAAAGCCAAAGGGAACCTCATTTTGAAGAAATTGCTCCTGCATTGGGTAAAAGGGTATGAATAAGAGCAAGCTGAAAGACAACAAAATGAAAAGCAATAAAAACAATGTCGCTTTATTATTTCTTAGGATTTGATTATTTTATTTTTTTTTACTTTTTCTAGTTTTAATTTGATCTTTAACTGAGCAATGTAAAATCATATGAATGGACACTGGTTTAATTTTAGATCTCATTTTATACCTAAAAGTTAAGGGTGGGGTGTAAAGAAGAGTGTGTATAAACTTTGTGATTGAAAACTCCTGCACAATATAAAGGCAAAATCAAGTGTTTATATCTTTATTGTAATTTCTATATTATTTGTTCTCAGAACCTTCAATAACAAACTGGAGGCTCCACTGTGCTCAACACTGCACAGAAACCAGAAATCTTCCTTACACCCTACTGGGCAACAATCTACCAGACATAATACCATATGGAGATACAGATACAGAAAGATATAGAAAGAAATTATCAGACAGTATATGACAGCAGAATAAATTGCGGTATTGAAACATTGATAATTAACAATCATTGCATCTTATTTGGGCATCTAGGGTTTAATTTTGGAGAGAGTGTGGTGGGGGTGGATGTCTGACATAACAACAACAGTTTTAAGAATATATTTTAAGGATCTTTAAATAGTCTTAGGTATTTTTCTAAGAAAACTCAATGGAAGTGTGAGGGGCAACACTAAAGAACATGCTCTCTGGAAAGTTTCATAGACAGATAATGTGAGCGAGGATGCTGACAAACAGAGGTAACATAACTCTTCATCCTGAGTGAGAGATGAATGATGGGTTGTGGCAAATCCATGAAAATTATGTCAATCAGAAAATCTGGGCAAACAGAAGAGAAAGAGTCCAAAAGGAACAGAAAAAAAAAAAGGGGGGGGGGGGGGGGGGGAAAATTTAAAATAA
>JAOXNO010000052.1:17068288-17099082 GCA_028565335.1 Limnodromus scolopaceus
CCCCCCCCCCCCCCCCCCCCCCCCCCCCCCCCCCCCCCCCCCGCCCCCCCCCCCCCCAGACACGCTACATATGTGAACACCCCTGGGATTTAGCATGAGTAATCATCACCAAATCTGAAATCTAGTGGATAAATCAGCAGCCCCTTCGCAGGATCTCACTCTTACTAACAGCAGCACACCAAAACGCTTTGCTCTTCTTTTACAGTTGCAGTGTTACAGCTTCAAAAGCTAGAAAACATCTCTGCTATTGTCATTCAGCCCTTTGCATATGCAGTGTGCTCTATGATACAAACTAATATTTTTCCACAAAAGCCATTTTTTCCCTCAAACCTCTTTTGTTCATGTTTCAGTGATCAGTGCACATGCTAGTCCTTTTTCCATCCACCTTCCCATTGCAGGACTTTGCTCACCTCCCAGTTCTCTATCCAAACATCAGGAGCGTAAGACTACAAAGGTGGTGAACCTCCTCCCCCAATCCCTCCATATAGCTTGCTTGACAGACACTCAAATGCAAAATTCATCCAATTACGCTATTCCTCATCCCTTATTACTGTCTCCCAACCCCTCCAAGCTCCCATTAATTTTTATGGTGTAAGCCCAAATGCACACGTACAATAGATTATCTTGGCATCTGAGACACAAAGATCATTAGGGCAGGTCTAGAACTGCAGGAGAGAGGAAAGTGAATCACAGATCTTTTCTCAAGCAATCATCCCCTGGTTACTGAAAAAAATGTTCAAGATGAAAATGTTTATGAGTTCAAATTGTTTAGTTAATTTCCTATTGTCACAGGAGTACCATGAAGTAAAACTTACTAGCACTTGTAATGAGTACTATAGAGCTCATTTTTGACCATTGTGTAAATATTTAATTTCCTTGAAATTATGTTTCGTTTTATCACAATGTGTTTTATACACAGTCTGAGCGCGGTGCTTTTAGGTAGCACTACACTCCCAATAGGAAAAATCAAAATAATAGTATTACAGCTATTGTGTTTTTGAATTTTCTGCCCTTTATTAGACGATCTCATAATGTTATCCCACATACACACAGAGGGGCCTACTGCTAGACCTTAACTGAAAGTAAAACTCTGCAGATAAAGACCATGCAATATAGAGTAAAACAGAATGACTTCATACAGCAAGGCCACAAATACTGCCTGGGAGCTGGGACCTGCCAGCCTCAGTTCTTCAAGGAACCTGAAGAGTATTTTCTGTACATCATTGATGGTAGGGACAGGGCTCGAAGCTGATGTAGCTCAGCAGGGTATGGCTACAGACTGAATGAGTTGTCTCAGTTTTCCTCAGTGATGGAACTGAGACACAGGCAAATAAAACTACCTGACACACAGCATCTCAAAACGATGCTAGGTCTGTTCAAAGTTCTGTCTCATCCTTAAACAAGCACAGGAGCCTGATTCACCCACTCAGACAATGTTACTGCAGCCATAAAAGATAATCTGCTGTCATCTTTTCTTTCAGAAAAAACAGCCTTCTGTTTGCCTCTCAAGATAATATTGTAAGAGTTTCTTTGTCAAAACTGTGAGGTCAAAAGAGTGCTCTGCTGTTAAACCTTTCTGTGTCTTAAATTCCTTCCACTTCATATGTCACAGGCTCCTTTCAGTTTGTTCTCCTGACAAGGTTCACAGGAGAATACCTCAGTGTTCCAGAGTGACAGGAGTGGAAATGTGCACTTCTCAGGCACCTTTCTCACATTGTCAGTGTTTTACTGTAAGTGACGGTCACCTTGATACTATGAGAGAAATAACTAGAAATAAAAAAAAAACCAAAACCTAGGGAATTATACAGAGAGACAGTATAACTTATTATTTTTATAGTAAATGATAGTCACAAAGACAGTGGAGGACAGCCATTTGTTGTTAGAGTACACCACCACCACCCTCCTATGGCCAGCTCTGACTTGGGACAAGTGTGTTTGGCAGCAAGAGTGGCTCAGTGCCTCCCTGCAGTTCAGCCCTTGAACTCATCCACAAATGCATTTCAAAAAGGATACCTATGAATCACATTTTTTACCAACAGATTTTAAAGTGCTTGATGAGATGACTGTCTTTACCACTAATATCAGAGACCAAAAAAAGGGAAGATAGGTATAATTAAGTGGCATGTCAAACATCAGAAACAAAGTCAGTAGGAGACTAGGAAGAATGTAGACCTTTTAGTTTTTTGTGTCATACACATTCCAATACACTTCACTGCCTTGTGAACCATACAGAAGTCAGACTGAGTTTTCTTTTTAATATGGCAGACCTGTCATCTTGGAAATCATGCAAGTTCACCAAACTGTTTAGCACAGGACACCATGTCATCATGCCTTATAGTATTAGCACAGGGTCATATTGCTCCAATAACTGCCTCCAATAGTTTAACACAAAAATTTGTGCCTCCAGTAGTTTAACAAAACAGTTTATTTCCATAGTTTCTAGTATCATTCCAGCATTGTTTTATTACTTTACTAGCAAAAATGGTGAAAACCACTAATTTATGATTATTAGGCACAGTATACAGATTTTTAGAAAATCAATTTCGCCTCCTGCTAGACAGCATCACTGTAAATAGTAACTTAGCTTAGGAGGAATTGAATTTTAAGGGTCAGTCCTTTCATTTTAAGTTCTTTTTAAAAACGCTTTTGCGGAATTTGTCATTTACAGTTGCCGATCAGTGACTAATTTTCCCTTTTTCATCTTTGCCTTGGTAGGAAAAGAGAAATCATTTGCAATATATATAAAAAAATAATATATAACAGGTAACTGGTAAATCTTTTTTTGAGCATCCTGTAAAAGTATTTGCAAGTAGACAATGTAAAATAAGGCAGGCAGTATAGCACTTTGGCATTCTTAATCTGAGACAGTGTTTGAAAGGAAAATAAGATTAGATTATAGATTCATGTGCTGTGTGTAATGATTTGTGTCTACTCATGTGCAATAATACCATTAACCTAAACAAACTTGCATTCATGAGTCAGAGGATCAAGAATCAAATCAAGTATTTTACGGCAACTCAAGACTTCATTCCATAGGACACCACAAACAGATTAACAAAAGTTGAGAAGTCTCACAAAATTCCTGGTAGGTCCAAAAAAGTATCTTGTACACAACCCTACAAAGAGTATAGATTAGGAAAGTTCAGACACTTGGGAGTAAATTTCTTCATAAAACCTAGGTGAGATATATATATATAAACCCACATTGACTAAGAATAATGAATCTTTTCCACAATCCATAAAAAAACATGGAAGACTAAACTCCACATACTGTGGATCCATTCTTATAAAAGAAAGCAAAAATCAAAACTAGCAAAACAGTCCAGAAGGATGACTTCTAGAGTATCCTTAATGCTATATGTTGGACCTCTGGCTAGCTGCTCTTATTTTTATTGCTGTAAGGCACCTGAAAGATGCTTCTTTTTGTCTACTGCGTAAGCACATGAACATAAATACTGGGAAACAAAATACAACACAGACATTTGGAAACAGGCCAAAAGATTCAAAGCTAAAGATGTCTAGCTTTTACTGAAGGCTGAGATTAATTGTTTCCTAATTCCAAGGCAGATTATGTACCAAATACCATTCATCTGTGGCAACACAACCTGTTGCCAACACTGGATGAAACATAATAGTGTAGGTGTCCAAGTACCATTCATATCACTTAAGAACAAGCAGGCTCAATGACCATGAGCCATTTCCTTAAAATAAGGAAACAGTAGTAAATAATTATGACAAACTGGAGTTCAAATTGCCATATGATTCTTTTCCCATCCTTTCCCTTTAGGTAAAGTGTCTACTACTGCTAATTTCAAACCTCTGGTATTGTTCCATTTCTTTTGTACCATCACACAAACAAATACACAAGACCACACAGCTCAAAAGGAGAGGGGATTTTCTTTTAAAAGTGACAATGTAATCTTATCATGACATGCAGCTTAATTTGCTGTCAGAGTTGACTTCATGAAAAGGACCTAATCAGATAGTACTTACTTGTGCCAATAACGTTTTTAGAGGTTTTAAAAGAAAGTGCCTTTTACCATCTTCTCAGTAGATTGGTTTAGGATTAAGCTATTTGAGACCCATGATTGCAAAAGTCAGATGAGTAAAGTGAATTTAAAGAGCTGAATAAAGTGAGATGAGTAAAAGTAAATTTCAAGTTTATTTAGGTTGATGGTATTACCACAGATAAAGACACAAATCATTATACTCTGCATATGAATCTGTCATCTAACCACATTTTCATTTCAAATGCTGTGTCAGATTAAGACTGCTAAAATATTATACTACCTGCCTTATTTTACCTCTGTCTACTTTGTAAATCAGCATAACTGGTGGTGATACTAAAAACTTGGCATTCAAACTGGAACTAAGTCACCCCAAGATAGAGTACCTTATGTTTTTATAAAAAAGTCATCCTATTTTAATTCCTTTTGATCTTCATTTCTTCCAGTTTCATGTCTCTGTTAGTCTCAAAAATAACTAATACCAAGATTTTATAATGTAGCCCCTTAAAAAAACCCACCTCATTTGTTGGACAATCACAGTGTGAATTAAAAATAGTTAACGTTACGGGCCACAATATTCAGTAAGAACCGTCATGTTCTTTTGAAAATCCATCTACTTATCTAGAGTTTGAACTATGGATACAAAAGTCTCTGCTTTTCAAGTAGCAACTCTTTTTGAAAATCATTTAAAGATACTTTAAATCAGAACCAGAGTGAGCTGCGTTAATAAATTCTCAGAAACAGAGCAGATTACAACATGCCTGTCAAGAAAGTCAAATATCACATTAGTAATCCTGTTTTACAGAATGAGAAACTGAAAAAAATGCTTTTGCAAGGCAAATCACTGGCTGAGATAGGATTCCCATCTCCTGAACTCAGAAGATGGTATATTTTTGTAAAGTTCAAGTAATATTTGTGAAGCACTGAAATATGGTGCCTGACAGAACTGTAAAGTAGGATTATACCTTGTGAGTATAGTTTTTACTGAAAAGTATGCAAAGAGCAGCTAGTAATTAAACATTCGGCAAATTTGTCAGAATAAAATAAGACAAAAGCCCGATGTTTAGGCCAGAATCAAACTTGAAACACAGGAAAGCTTTTTTATCAAAGGCTTTTAAACAAACCAACACACTTTTTACATGGTCTTGCTTTTATAAATGTCTCACAAACCCAATGGATCGAATTCATTCCATTTCTCCACTATAATGCTTGATGCCCCCCAATCAAAAGACAATTTGTGAGTATATTTGCACACACATCCACAGGGTTGCAAACAAACCTAAGTCCATGTTATTCAAGTGGCATCTTCACATAACCAAATCTATAAATTACGAGAAACATCCTAGAAAGCTGTTCTTGAGGTATGACAAATCTCCTTGTGCCTAAGAAATTTACTAAGCAATTCTTGAGCAAATTGCATCTATTCACTGACACTCAAAACCATGCTGGTTTTGCACTGCCAGTACTAAGAGGCTCTCCTCGCCTAATGGTGATATCATTTGTTATACAAAAATAAGGAGTTTCCAGCTAAGGAGAAAAACATATTCAACAAGAATATTTTGCGGTGTGTTCTCATTTTATTAGTAACTATGTGTTTGACTGTATTTTACGCTGTTGAATTTCTTCCCTTTCTATTACTGCTGTCCTCAAGACTGCCTCTTTGCTCAAGTAATCTAATCTTCCTCAGTACTGGTGACACCATCCTGGTTTTGTTTTGAACCTATTTATGAAGTCGGCTTATGAATGCTACTTCATGCATCAACCTCACTTATGTGTAACACTACTTTTCCCAAAACTAGGGCCTGAGGCACACCCCATACAGCCTCTCTCCATTCTTAAATGCCCTTTGTAAAGTGACCTGACTAAACAGGAAATTAATTTCTTATCTATCTTCTAATTCATACTATTCCTTTTTGTCTCTCTTGAATAATATTTTCCCATGAGGCAATGTACCTTATATGCTTTACTTAACCTACATATATATTTGATATGTTACTTCAACCTTGTCTAACAAATGAGTTATCTTATCAAAGATAGATACTGGTCTAGTCTGACACAAATCAGCTTTTGTTAAAAACACATTGCGTTTTATCCAATTTTCCATGTAACTTCATGTCCTTGGATTACTGTTTTCCTTCAAAAGGTGTTCAAATACTTTGAACTTACATAGACTTACATAGCCAGGGTCAGACTTACATAGCCAGCCCTCAACCCAAAATACTTATAAACCTCTGTCCTCAACTACTATCCTAAGTCAGACAAAGCTGTATTTGTATATATAGTTGGCCCTTAACTGTTATTTTCCCTCAAAACTGTTTTCAATGGAAAAAGCAGCTTTCAATGGAATGAAAATGCCTTTGGAAAATTCTGACTTTTGAAGTGTCAGGCATCTAAACCCAGAAACCTTTTCATCTGAGAAATCTAAGATATTTCTATTATAAATGTTAATTTAGCATCTTACAGAAATTGTAGTTTGAGTCCCTCACTCTGATCAAAAAGAGCTTTTCTGGATGTGCAATAGTCGAGAACTACTGCGACTGAATCCAGAATAACACCCACTATCATGCTCAGATACAGAAAATCATAATATTGGAAGGGGCAGACAGAGAGCTCTTGTCTGCAGCCTAGAGGTGTGTATGCCAAAACAGCAGAGCGAGCTGCTCCAATGGTGCTCTGGGAGAAAATTATTAGCTATAAAGGCATAAAAATCCCCCATTTTTTAGTAAAGGTGTCATAATCCTTCATCTGGATCATGACAATGCCAATGATTCAAATGGATGAAAGGCAATTGTCCCCTCAGGGGGTTCCTTTGGGCTGCTGAAGTGAAACTAAGGAGAGGCAACCTCATTTAATCTTCCATTGATACTGATACCCACAAATCAGCACACTCTGTCTACCAGCTGCAGCCACACTATTAAGCCTTCTGGATAAGGAGCTAATCAGGTTTCTAGAGACTGTACCTACTACCTCTCTCTTGCACCTCGCTAACTCCCCAGGAGAAAATTGTCAGGGGCTGAGGCACCAGGAACACCCTGCCCCAACACAGTTTCATTCTTTGCTGCTGTTTCCTAGCTCCAGACATCCACAGCTGATCATATGCACACACAAGTTTGTACTGGATCTTTGGGAAGCAGAGGAAGTAGCACCACTGGCCAGGCAGAAAGGAGGGAAAAGCAGCCCAGGAGAAGCAGAGACATTTGTCATCATGATGTTTGTGAAGACTGAGTCTAGCTAACACAGATTGTCAGCTTCTGTGACAGTACTGAAGGTATCTGTTTCCTGGGACACCTATTGGGTGTGACACCTGTAACAAAATAGACATTTGACCCTCTGAAATCTGTCCAAGACTAATCATATCCTGGCTGGGATAGTGTTTTCCCTACACAGCATCAAATGCCTTGCCACAGCATACTAACAATAGTTCTGCAGAGATAGACAAATCTTTGATCTAGTATCAATTTCCATGAGATCTTCAATGTGATTTGAAGATATTTTTCCAGAATAAGAGAGAATAGTCCGTTACTGTAATTGTATTCATACGTGTTGGAGACAGAAGTGTAAAAAAAAAAATCAAAGTTCCTTTAAATCTAAATACCTTGGCACACAGCAATTTTTCAAGATGCTAAATGAGTTAAGTGTCCTCTGCAGTCTGTTGTTGACAAACCTGAAACTAGCGATTATAATTGAGTACAAAGCCAACAGAGTATTGTAAAACTCATTCAAGAACTACAGGTTCACACACAAAGATAATGAAATGCTTGTTCCACTGATAGAGAGCAAAGAGGAGCAGAGATGTGCTTCTACAGAATGTTAGCAAGCTAAATGAAGCAGAGCTAAGTAACTGGAAAGACAGGGTTTAGCAAGTCATAACCTGGGACAACTAGGCACATAAGAAATTAAGAAAAAAAAAATACTTAAAGATTAAGTATTTCTCAGATACTAAGGCACCTATTTTTCCAGAAGTAACTTGTGTAAGCACTTTATGACTTTCCTAGTGTCAAAGGGCTTCTAAGGTGTTAACTAATTAAATTCATAAAGCTTAAATTTTAGGCTACACAGGGCCTTTTACTTTATCAATTGTGAACTCCTGGACATCAGACTCTTAAATTTCATCCTGTATCGATTTCAGAAGCTTGTGTGAGCTAAAAGATAGCAGGTATCAGGAAGGTATCTGTTCCTGACCAGAAAATATCAGGAATGGAGAGTTCATTACTTCCCTTAGAAATATTTTTTACCATTTAGTCACTGTTAAAACATCTGGTTTGTGTCCTTTAGCACATACTTAGCTTACTGCCTGCATTAATTTATTTTTAAAAATAGATGTTGCAGTATCCTGTATTTTTTCATAAAACGGTACTTAAAGAATTCATTAAGTCACTATTTTACCTTTTCCTCTATTTTTAGTATTTTGGGGGGAAAAAAAGAGGGTGGGGCTCATTCTTTCTTACATCCTTCCCAACTTTTTGAAAACCACTTTAAAACATGGATCACCAGATTGAGCATGGTACTCCAGCACCGGTCTCACTAGTGCCTAATACAGAAGCATTGGCACACTAGTTTTATTCTGCACTCACAGTTTGCATGCATCTCTTTCCTTAAAGCTCATGAAAAGTCACTACAACCCACATGCACTGCAGGGAAGTTTGGCCCTTCTTGCTTATTTGTTTTCAGGAATCCAATTTGAGGAAATACATTTAAATGAGACCAGCTTACAAGGCAATCAAGGTATGTCTACATGACCACTCTGTCCGTATGATAATTTAGTCTGCATCATCCACATGTTTTATCATCAGTAACTTCATAGAGGAGTCAATAAAAAATTTGATATTCAATAATTTCACCACTAGAACTGAAACACTCACCAATTTGTGGCAGTTTCCACTGGCGATTATTATTTCAGGTCTATCAACCAGCCAAACCTTAATCAATTTAATGCATGTCTTATTGATACTGTAGAGAGCTAATTTTTTGTCATAATGCCATTCCAAATGCCTTAAAAAAGCTTATTAAATGCAGGTCATTTTTATCAAACTTGTAATTTTATCCAAGGATAAAATTAGATTTGCCTGACAAGATCTATTTTCTATAAAAACATTCTCAACAGCCTTATATGTAGGTTAAATAGATGTTATTGTCACTGTGTTCCAGTTCTCTTCTTCCTTGAAAGCCACAGGAATTACAGCCTAAAATGGTCTATCTCTAAGGGCTAAATTACAGAGGTTGGAGGAGGTTTCTAGTACCAAACACCAGAAAATAAGTTTATTTTTTAAATTTATATTATGTGATTTTAAACTGATTACGATTCACTAATGCTGGGCTGTTTGGTTGGGGTTTTTAATAAATTTTGACAGTTAAGTCTATTTGATACTCAGTCCCAGATTCCACAGTAAGCAAGGTAAAGATAAACATAGTATATAAATACTGTCTAGTGCAAGATAGTAACAATTTCCAATTTTGGCAAAACCAAAACATTTGACCATTTTTTCTTCCCAATTTCTTTTCCAATTTTTTCTAGAAGGATTTGACTTTAACCTTTCAGGCAGCTCATTTCCCGGTACAGCACTGCAAGCTTTGTGTTTTCTGAGAGCCATTTCTATACTGCAGTGTTACATACAATTCTTTAAGTACTCAAAAATATGACTGCTACTGCTAAGATACCCAGTAAGCTTAGCAATATATTTTAATATGTTTTCAGTTTCCACACTTTTGACAGGTTTTGGGGGGAGATTGGGGTTTAGTTTGGTTTCAGTTGGGGTTTGCTTTTGGGTTTAGTTTGGTGGGTTTTTGTTGGGTTGTTGCTATGGGGTCTTTTTAAGGTGCTATCGTGGATTTTTATTCAAAAAACTATTGGAGGTTATCATCTTCCTAATAAATAATAGGCGACTTTCAGTTTGGATTATAAATTAGCAGGACAGAAATCTAGATGGTGGTGATGCTCTAGACAAGAGCTTATTATAGTTCAATATGAAAAATTCAGCCCTTAGACCACACATAACTGACACCACCTCAGAAGGGCAAATCAAACTAACCTATATTGTATTCAGATTTTCACTTCCAAACACCTTACAGGACTCTTGCAGTTCACACACCACAAGCCTGGTCTATTACCTTAGCTCATATGGCAAGCCGGAGGCATGCCATACCTGCTGCTGCTCAAAACTCTTTTACACTTTAAGAAACACAAGTCCAGAGAAGATTTCAGTTCTTTGCTTGATCTTCTGTCCTCTACACTAGAGTGGTCTGATTGTTACTGAATTAGCTCTAGCCATACCATGGCAGAAGACTGGAAGGACCAGACTAGCCATGCTCCTCTCACAGGCTTAGAAGTCATTTTGATATCTGCCAAGTCTTAGTCATAGGCAATCCCAAAAACCAAAGCAAGCAAGGCTGCTAACATAAATCCTAAAAGCTGAATCCCCAGAGAAAGGGCTTTCCAGAGAAGAAAGGACCATGCTTTACCTCCTTTCCACAGCAGACAGCAGAGCTATGTAAACAGGCAGGAGAGACTTAACTGCAGTGCTGAAAACAGGTCCCATCTACTTGCAACAAATTTTTAGAAGAATTTAGTCAAGTGCCTTTGAGTGACCACATTCCTTCTTATGCTCTTTTAAGAGAGTAGAACAGATCAATGGGCTTAGCTATCCAAATGCTGTCATCCAACCAAGCTGTCATCAACAGCCAAACAATAATTTTAAAGTTCACTGAATCAGAGAATCAGAACAGGACATACCTCTATCAAAAAAAAAAAAAAAATAAAAGATAAGCAAAGTGACTACATTAGTTTTATGTGGGGAAAAATAGCTCTGAAAAAAAAGGAAATAAACTGAGCATAAGCTCTCACAGAGTTAGACTTCTGAATACAAATCTAGGTCTAAGTCAATTAAAATGTGAAGATATTTAGAAACAAGCCATTAGAGTGAAATCTGAGTGGCAGTTTTGAAATCAGATCTGGATTAGGAGTTGAGTGCAGGAGTTGTCAGAGATGAGAAAGGAAAAGAAAAGCAGCACTCTCAATGAATGTGTTTCTCAACCAAATGACATTCATGGAACAGCTACACTTGCTCATGCACAGTATGGCTGGCTTCTGTATTATGAGCAACTCATGACTGAAACCCCAATAGCTGACCTCTCCATCTGTAATGAAACATGGAGAATGAGAAAACCTCATGCTCATTCATGCTGCACTGTACTTTTCCCCACCTCTATTATTGCCTGTATTTGGGTCAGTGCCAGCATTGGTACATGTGCACAGTGTATTGCGCCAATAAATAGAAGGGAATGATTCCAAATTATAACAAAAATATTTTTCATTATCTGTTTCCAGAATCTTTCACTGGAAACATAATGAACTGTCAGACATGAGGTAGGCAAGGTTTAAGAGTCTGCCTTAACTTCTCTCAAATTGATGCCTCACTAATACCTGCAACATCTCTAATAACACGTCAAAAATAATCCATAAAAAAAAAATACAAAAGCATTTTATACCTTATCCAAACACAGCAATGACAGCATTACAAGTGCACAGATTTCCTCATACTGTGGCACATCCATTATTTACCATTATGCTGATGTTCCAGCAGCAGATGGAAGAAATAAAACCCTCCAATTACATCTTGTGGGTTGTATGAAAAAAAAGCAGGGGTATTCCCTTCACCCCTCCCAGAGGCCTACAGTCTGTTGCCTTGGCTCACACAGCTGTAATTGTGTTAGTGTGTCAGATTTCACTTCCCTTTATCACAGGCTCCATGATTTCTTCAGGCAATGATTGCCATGCCTTGAGTAGCTGCTGCAAAATCACACATCTTTCTGTTTGCCTGAAAGTGAGTGCCCTTTAATTTCATTAAGTCCGCACATTCCTTTAAAAATGGAGTAAAACAGAAGAAAGGCTTAGAAATTGTCATTGCAGCTTCTCATCTGGAATACCATAGCTTTGCAAAACTATATCCCCTTCAAATCTTCACTCTAGCAAATATAATCTTAAAAAAAATAATCTTTTCCACCTTTGCCCAACTATATTTCTAACCAAACCATAAAAATCACTTGTCACACTTGCAAAAATCTATCTTGTTCCCACTCACATTTCATTCACTCTTAGCAGTAAAAACGCTATTATCCTTGTTCAATAATTTTTTTTAATGTTTTTTTTTTCCTAGGATATCTGCCATAATTCATTATCCTCAATTGTTCTTTGCACTAAAAGTTGCATACCTCTTAGGGGACATTGTATCATGAGGGTTTTCAAACTGGTCTTTCTCCATTTTAAAATATCTTTACAAAAGCAAAGATCTGGCTTGCCGGAAGGCTCCTGTCTTTGTATTACAGCAGGACCTATTCCTGTGCAGTACATCTTCCCTTCCTCGACACTGAGCCCTCCACTTCTCTATGCGCTTTCTTCACAAACCTATTAGAGACTTCCAACTTCATGCAGCTAGCTAATCGTGCACATAACATGGGTCACACACTGGAAAAAGCTGCTAGACAATCTGAAGACATAATCTTTGGACCAATCTGCTCACAGCACTAGAGATTCTCAGAGGATATGGTAAACTAAACAAGCTTTCTATTAACAAGGCTTTAGAAAGGCTATCCTGCTTTCAGCGGCTCAGCTCAGCATAGGGAGATTAAAAGACTGCTTTTTTTAATTCCCTCCCATTGCTTCTTACTCATTACTTAACTGGCCAGAAGTACAACACATTACTGAGCAAAAAAGTCCTCCACAGAAGTCCTAAACCATCTCCTGATCTCGTTACACAGGTTTTGAATTTACTTCCGTATCTGGAATTAGTATGGTTTCTCACAGCTGTACAGATAAGCAATAATATAATTTTATTAATATATTATATGTTATCCTACTGCTGTCAGCTTTGCCATTGGCTTCACCCAGCACAGGTCACCTTGGTGCTCTGCTTTTATGTTCTATAGGGATTCACACAGCCCTGATCACAGCTCTGTTTGTACACTCATACTGGGCCAAAAGAACAGCTCTGGTCTATCTTCACTACCGTACCAACTAGTCCTCAAAAAATTTTTTCAAAATTTCCATTTTCTTTGGAGCTACTGCTTTCTTCCCTTCTGGCATGACACCCATCTCCTTATTTACTCTTTATTCCACAGTCTTCTGATAGAGGAAGAGAGATTCTGTTATTTTTATACAGATCATCCTATTATTTTTTTCTAAAAGATACAGTGAATTATCACTATTGTTTCTGGGTTTGTTAGAGTATTTACAAACACAAGCAAGCATCAGAAAATAAGACACATTCCTTCAAGCCTTCCTCCATGTTCATAGCTCATCTTTGAACAAAATTGTGCAAGAAAATAAGTTCTTTACAGGATTTTCTCATAGGGGATCACGTTTCCCTTTCAAGCTGTACCTTTATAACTGTGAGAGCATCCACTGAGTCTTGGCAATGCAGAAGCTGTCAAAAAGACTCTCCACAGGTCTGTGAACTATTTTAACTGTTATTGTGCAGCTATATCTATGTAATGATGAAATACCTGATCTGACTTTCTGAAAATATGCCAAATAATTATATTCCTATTTAAGTATAATTTTGGTGCACTGGCTTTAGCTCTCAATCCATGTCACCAGAGGGCCATAGTAAGAATATTACTCCAGCTGTTGCTTACAAAGTTCTAGCAGCCATTTTATTGCCCTGCTTTTACCACAGTGTTTTAGTTTGAACAGAGTGATGCCTATCTTGTTTGGAAAGCCTTGTTCACATTAGTCTCTTGCTGTCCACTCCTTCCAAAACCCTCCTGGACCCAAAGTTCTTCTTTCCCAGGTTAGATGCACTGCAACATTGCTATCCTGAGCACACATCTTAGTATCTGTGAGTTCGTTGTACCCAATATAACTTATTGATGAGAGGTTTTTAAAAGCTTTATAGCTTTCATTTATTTGGATCAGAACTCCTCTCTTCCTCTGTGATGCCACTGAAATAATTCATTTGATCAAAAACAGTCTGTACTTGTACTTCATTGCATTTAATCCTTAAGGTTTACTCTCCCTGCATCTTGCAAATGATTAGATTTGTGGTACCACTGGCATTTGATTGTCATTAGCGAGGCGTGTAACCGCTGCCAGTCCTCATTCTTCGCACATCTGCTTTCTGGAATACTTCTTGGGCAGATGGTGATGCCAAGGACATTCTCATGAAATATAATCTTCCACACAGAGTGCAGAAATCCCTGCTAACTTGCTTGCTCTTCTACATTCATTCCCTCTGCCAGTGCTAGGGCTGGAGCATTTTATACAGTGAATGCACTTCCTGTGAAGAGCTTAAAAGTGATCTCATCTGAGGCAGCTGGTATCAGAGTCTTTGTAAGGCCTTAAGGGTCTACACACAGCCAGGTCACACCAGTGTTCATCCTTTCTAATGCAATAATTTAGCTTACTTGTGCCAATGGTATCTCCAGTTTTGTAATCGTGCTAAAGACATACCATATGCATAAGTTCCTTTTCTGCAGGAAAAGAAACCCTATTGCCAAGCCACGGGTAGACCAGTTTTGCAATGTCCAGAGAAATTTTCTATGCCTTCAAATGTGCCAGGAAATCTTTTTTGGCCATTTCTCTGCAATGAAATTTCTTTTATGGATTCCATGGTCATTCAGGTTTTCACAAGCTTAATGACTTTAAAGATTTTTGTTTCTGGTGCTGGATTTGATGCCATATTTATTACACAGAAAATCATTTTGATCTTTTTTCTTCTAAATGCATTTAATATAGCACTGCCCAATTATGAAAATGGATGTCTTTCATACACGTCCCAGTTTCCATGGTATGGAGGATGTTGTGTTTGGTTTCTTATATTTTACCTTAGGGTTCCTATTTTCTTATGTCCTGCAGTGAGATTTGTTTCACTAAACTTTAGATACTTAATTATTAGCCATTTAAGTCTAATCTAGTTATTGAGACTCTTTTATAGTCAATAAAAGGAAAGAAACTCATCCTAGTTTCAATTCATTCCAATTAACTCCAGCACTGCAGGATGAGACTAACCTGCCTTGGGACTTGGCTGTTTCTCTTTATTGATGAAAAAGTAAGATTGGTAGATTAGATTTCTTTCCAATGTCCTCCTATAAGCTGTCTGAAGATAGGGGAGATGAATCCTCCAATGTCATCATCTTTGAATCACACGCATTTTTCCGAGATGTCACATTCATGTCATCAATGCTGATGCCACTAGTGCAACACAGCCTTGTCTCTTCACTGTGTGCATAGATGACTCCTATGGGTCTCACTGTTGGGGCATTTTTTTAGTTGGTTGTATTTTGAGGGGTTTTTTTTTGTTAGATGGAGGGTCATTTCCTTGTTATTATCAAACTGATAGCGGGGAGGTTTGTTTCTCCTCTTTAGCTGCCTCACATAGGCTACATGAGCCAAAACTCTTTCTAGTATTAATTTGACTTATATTACTGCCTGTTCATATGTTCCTTTTGAATCTTATATGAGTATTCTTCTATCCTTTTGCATGCCCTGTCCTTCTATTTTCAAGAGTAGCTGCATTACCCACTCATCAATTATATAAACAAATCTCCATTTACGTGTCAGATGTTTTTCTTTGCATGGAAGTGTTATATTCAGAAAATATACTTCAAACAACTTGAGTAAGATATCTCAATTTTCCTCTCCACTTCAGTGAGCTCACAACTAGAAGCCGATGGTCTGCAAATATCCCATACATTTTACTCAGTGCGTACTAGAGAACAAACCACTTCTCAGTCTGCAGCTACTTAGGTATAAGATGACCTGAATAAGATCAATTCTATTAACTCCCTCCATTTTGCCCACATCTCTGTAATGCTTCCAGTTTCAAAGTTGAAAGCAGCAAGTTTTCAGCCGTATTCTGCATAAAAGGCAGAGTTAATTCTTTGGGTCTGACACTACATCTGGCTCTAGAATCTGATGGTCAGACTGACTTTCCTGCAAGGATGCAATGAACTAGTTTTTATTACCACTGATTTTCATCCACTCACCCTGCTCTGACAGGGTGACAGAAGACATAAGACAGACAGAGAGAATGAATCTTAAAAAGAAAAAAAGAGACCTGATGATTTGACTTTGCAGGACTACATTATGATTCCATTTCTCCTCAGTTGTTTACTATTTTAAGTTACAACAGTATTGGGAAATTTTTTTTAACTATTCCATAAAAAGAGAAGATTCACAAAAAACTAGAGCAAAATTCACTGGTAACAACTATAAGTTAAAAATATAATTTATGCCAGATTTAGTGATTCCTTCTCAGCTTTCCCAATAGTGCACATAAGGTTATCTTTACGTGTTAAATCACTGTAGATCTCACAGTCTTTTCAAAAACCTGTTATTCTCACAGTTAAATCTAATATAACCAGGCCCTGCACTTTTCAACCAGTCTACACTGATAACTCCCCATCCTCTGAAGAAAATTCCACAGTACATAAGAAAACGTCTTCCTCTCTCACAAGAGTCAGGAGGAAAGACCCCTCTAAAAAACCTCTCCGTCTTCAGGTGATTTTAATCTGCAGAGCATGCACTTGAGACCTGGAGATGTCTCTGTGCCTCACCAGCTCAGTCATGCACACAAGCTGCTGTATCAAGTAACTAAATAATCTCAGTCAGCTGTTAGCAGGAGTCAGCCACGTGCAGAACTCAGCCAGATAATCAAAGTTTCATGGTAGTGTTTGAATAGGGGCAGGCAAACCAAAATGGACATGTTTGCTCTTTACGCCATCACATAGCTAATATCAAAATTGTTCTCTCTCAAAAACATAACAGAAAAAACCCACACCCTACCAAGGAACAAAACATCATTTGTCCTTACTGCAGAAATAGATTTAACAAACAGAAGTGACATTTTTTCTTTGATACTTTTCTTATATATGTTTCTTCATAAACATAACAAAGAGTAATATTAAACTCATGACGTAACTAATTTACAAACACAAACTTAAAGAAAAATATTCACAAGAGGGACAGTTCAAAATAAAAGGCTGCAAACCAGAAATCTTAAAAACATTGCACAAAGGATGGATTCTGGGAGTGGTGACATTTACCTCTACAGACTTATGCCTAGAGCAGAAATATAGCACCTAGAAATAGAATATTAAATAACATACTTTTAACAAATGTGTATTTATAGCACTGTTTGACAAAGGAAAATAGTCTCTGGAAAAATCACTATATGTAATTTTGACTAGTGTTGCAAGAATTCCTGTACCGTGGAGCTTTTTATTAGTAAATATTATAGTGTGAGCATATTTGCCTTTGGGGAGGATGGGGTTACCTTGAATTACAGAGCCCCCATTATGTGATGAGGCAAAAGGTAAAACACCTACTGGGCCAAATGCAGGACTTTATAGAGCTTAAGCGAAGCTGCCATATGTATTTCCAACTGTAGCCACATTGCCTGCATTGTCAGGGGGGCGTGGGGTGTTTGGTTTTGGGTTTTTGTTGTTGTGATTGGTTTGTGGCTGTTTTTAGTTCCCCCACCCAACTGCAAGTTATTTCTCTCTTACTATTATGCTTTTCAGCAGAGCCACAGTTGGACTAGGACTCTGTTTCTCCAACAAAAGAAAAGTGAACTTCCTTTAAATCCAAGCCAAAACAGCCAGAATATTTTTCCCTGTTTGAACATGCTAGTATCATTTTATCAAAAAGGTGAATAGTGATTTTTACCAACATTCTAAAAGTTTGGACAGAACATGTCATTTTAATGAAGTGTGGCCATTTGATGCTTATTGGCTGAAAAAACAGAATTTTTCAGATTCTGTTTTCTCATCCTGATAGGATGCAAAAACTATTTTGAAGTCTCAGAATTTTCTGCATAATGGAAATCCTAAATGTTCTGCAATATGGCTAGTTGCAATAGTGTTTCTCATCAAGATTACCTGCAACTTCTCACATGAAAAGCCTGGTTCAGGTAACCTGCATTTTTGTGAAACACTAACTATATAGAAGTTTAGGAACTTCTAAGAAAAGGAAATTTCCACTATAGATATTTGTTTCAGGCATAATGTTTTGGGGGAAAAAAATAAATCATGCAATTCCATGGGTTTGTTCCTGATAAATCCTCATGAGATTCTTTTTAAATGCACTGTACTTAGAGCAAAGACCTTTTGCCATTTCTTTGAAACTCCAGCCTAAACTAAACCACATTGTGAAACTTTGAAAAATGGGCTATTCATAGACTTCCCCCCCCCAAAAAAAAAACAACAAAAAACAAAACAAACCACAGAAAACCCCCACACTCTTCAATTTCAAAAGTTAAATTCTGAAGGTTCTGTTTCCGTTGAGCACGCTGAACCCTCCCCACAGCCCCTATTTGAGTTCCTCAGCCTCATCAGCCCCAGTGAACAATCTGTGTGGGGTTCAACTTTAGGCTACACTGTTCAGACACTTGCTGACTGCCTTATTTGCAATGGCATTGCCTTCTTTGCTTATTGCTGGGCAGTACAGAAGAGGACATGGTATGAGTCAAACTCAGAAGAGACAGAAGCTGAATCAGGATGGAGTAAACAGATTTAGAAGTTGAGCCTGGTGTCAGAGAGACAGGATGGGAGAGGAAATGTGCCTGGCCAGTGGTGAGGGAGGACTGAAACTGCCTGGTCAAAAGGATGTTCAAACAGCAATGACGGAACCCAGGGTAAACGTTTCTGGGCACGTGAACTGAGAGTGGAAGCCTGAAGATGTGGTGAATCAATGGGAAAATTGGTGTTTGATTAGCACGCCTTACTTTCATAATCTGCCAGCACTATATATGGATTAAAATTCTATACATGTGCATATACCGGTATCCTGAATTCAGTTTCCCAACTTAGAAGTTACCACCTTTACAATATTAATAAATCCCTTTAACACAGTGTATCATATGGTGTAGAATCCAAGACATGCAGGTGGGCTCTTCTGCCTGTGGATGGCTGACATGCAAATCTAGAAGAGGGTTGATTGATACAATGTTTTCCCCACTGTCTTTTCCCTATCCCTGAATTATGCAAGCATGAATTTGGTTCAGCAGTAACTCCTGAGTTATGCTAAGAGGTTTACACTTAGTTTCTTCCAATTTTTAAAGCAGCCTTAGTGCAAAATCGACCTTTTCTATTACCCTATTTAAATTATTTCTCCCTGGAGATGCAACCAGAGCAGCTGGAGTGTTATAAGACTTCTCTGCCAGCCTTAAAATGCTATAGACCAATGTCTGATATACTTTTGAAATGCCAGCACTGCACATGGGTTAGAATTCCTCTTTCATGCTGCACTGAACGATGTGATTATGTCTGTAATACTATAAAGCAACTGTGTCAACAATAAAGAGGAAACATTTATGGCATAGGTTATTAAAACAATAAAAAAATAGGCCAGTGCAACTTAAGTTCTTTCAGTGGGCTAAATAATGACTAGTTAAATAAGGAACAAAGAGATAAATAATTTATTACAGAATCAGAAGCACCACAAGCAGCACAAGAAAATTGTCTTCACTTTAAACTGCATCTCAAGAGGCTTCAAAGCAGAAGCGGGGACAATACACAATGAACGTGTTACCGCAACTGCAAAAGGAAGGGGACGTAGAGGATCTGTCACAGCCCAAAATGAAGCCATCACTCAACTTAAAAACATCAGTGTACACACACAGCAACTAGTTAAACACACCAGACACAAAAGCTTATGCTAAAAGTGATGGTGGGTCAAAAGACTGAAGACCACTGTGGCAGCCAAGTAGATTGCACCTTCTATTCCTGTCTCATGTGGTGCAAGCCTGATAGGAAAACAGGACTCAAATTTTTCCTGAGAAGTATAAAAGCTCATTATGAAGTTATAAGGCTGCTTAGAAGTAAGGCCTAGCTCAGAAATCATCAGATTAAGGAGGAAATGTAGAGTAATATTCATCTTTACTTGCTTACTCTGGAAAAGAATAAAAGAACAGACGGCACTCAGTATAATCAAATGCAACTTCCATTAGAAGTCTGTATTTTTCATGCTAGGTCTGACAAGTTAGTTCAAACAATTCCAGTTGTTTGTACTAACAAAGCCAATATTTCCAAAGATTAAAAACCTAGAATTAAGCTCATACTTCCATTTTTGGCCTTTTAATTAGGTTTTTCTGAAGTGCTGAAAACACAACTCTAATTGATGGCTTTCATTGCCTTTTAATAATAGCTCTTAACTGCTCGGCACTTTGGAGGTTTCAAATAAGATTGGGAATGGACCAGAAAAAGATTGTTTGGTTTGATTTTGCTCTTACAAATGCAAGAGAATCTAAATTTTCCCTACAAAATTTGATCTTAGAAGATTCCTACCTTGATCGGGGTTCTGATAAGAATCTATATTACAATCCTACAATCTTTTTTGAAGTAGGCTAATTTTTTTTTTCCGCACTAACTCAGTATATGACCTTGGATGAAGGAATCACACAATCTTCTCACAGGTGCAATTTAATTTTTAAAAAAATGCACAAATACACACACCCCCTAGATACTATAGAACAACTTCCATGGCTGTAGTATAGAGAACAGCAGAGCAAGTTATTTAGCCTTTCAATCTGTAACTGAGATCATAAGGATGTTTTACATAACAGCGTGTTCAAGATTCAGAATTTGTGCTTTGTGTGTAAAGCAGTGATACCGTAAACAACCAATAATGAAAGAAAAGGATGCAGTGGAATAGTTAGGTTTAAGACCCACTGTTACTTAGTATTTCTACAATATTGCTGCAAAGCTCAAATCACTACTCGGTTTTACATTTGTTCCTTTCTTCTTCAAGGAGGCAGAGAGAGTGAGGGAGAGAGCACAAGTAAGAAAGCAAGAGAAAGGAGCGGGGGGAGAAAGTGAGATGACAATCAATAAAGCAAATTTTTCCTAGCAGCAAAAATAGCTGACAGACTTGCTTCCCAAAGAACACTGAAAATTACTTTGTGAGTAAAAGTAGCAGAGAAGATAAGTCAACTTGAGGGACTCATGGGAGAGCTGTTATTGACAGATACAAGGATGATATAATTGCTCAAGATGAGCAGGTTTTTCTTTTATCTCAATAAAGTACTTCTGGATGAAAAGATTGGAAAGACAGGTGTGAGACAATAGCATAAAGCCTGTTCCTAACTTATTTACATAATTTTATATAAAGGAGCATTGATGTATGAAGTGTAAAACAAATGTGTTGAATGCTGAAAATAAAGTATTACAGAGAACGACTTATGTACACTCCCAGCAATAAAGAAACTTAATATTTGATGAAATATACTTTGCCTATTGAAGAAATGCACTGATTCTACAAAAGACTGAATATATGTGTTTAAGAGAACATTCACTACTGTTCTTACATAGAGTAGCTGATACAGTTGCATCTTAAGTTGTTTCCTGTTAAAATTGCATAAGAGATCACAGAGCAAACAGTACATGAGAATAGTAAACAGGGTAATCTACTACACATTTCCTCTCTTCCAGCCCCTACTGCATTAATGTATCCCACGACACATCCCCTTCAGCCATTCTGGTACCCTTCAAGTCAGATTTTGAGCCTTAAGTGTTTTAGGTGGTCTTTGTTTTGGGGTTGGTTGGGTTTGGGTTTTTTTTTGGGGGGGGGGAGGGGGGCAGGGAGAAGAGGGACAAGGGTTGGTTTTGGTTGTTTTTTGTTGTTACTGAAAAACATTAGACAAGACTGATGACAGGTTGGATCATTCCTTTATGCTTTAAAATGAAATTTCTTTGTCTAAGAGATAAGCATGTTGGTATCAATATCTACATGGGAAATATTCTTTAACAAACTTCAGATACCTAAAACCTATCTTAACACACACTGGTCCACCTCTCACAACGACATTACCTGAATGGTGTAATCCTGTTGCTAGGCTTCTGACCAGCCCCACTGCATATGGCGTAAGTACCTATCTTGGCTAATTTTACCTAAGCTGTAATCCAAGACCTGCCATACTCAATGAAACATTTTGGTAAAGTCCCTTTTCCACAGCTTATTACCTTTAAGGCTAAGAATTATACAGTTTCTTCAGGGTTGTGGAGAAGAGGTCTTGGAAGGTGCAATGCTACATTTTCAAGAATAGCCACTAATACTACGAGAGCTTCAAATATGAGTGACATGTTCTAAATAATTCAGCCAGATCCTGAAAGTATTGGCTACCCATCAGTGATATTTAAGCACTGAAATTATCTTGAAGATCTGAAGGGTAGGTTATATTTCTCAACACTGCTCAAGAGCAGAATATAGTAAGCAACTACTTGCTTTAATCAACATCAAGATGTTAAATTAACAGCTGCAAAAATAAGCAAATAATGAAATAAAAGGAATTGCATCAGACTTTTTGTTCATTTAAGCTTTAACAAAAACCTCCTCAGTCTACCTTCCACTGATCTTTTTCTTTGTTTGAACACAGGATCAACTGAAGGATGATGGCACGGATTATATCATAAATAATGATGAACTGACTGAAAACTATGAATCCTCTGCTCACGTACCAGTGCCAGCACAGGGCAGAACAGGCTCCACCCAGGCTACAGGCAAGGAAGACATTCACGAAGGAGACCTAGGATTAGGAGGATACAAACTCCAGCTTGAAGACACTGCAGCTCAAACCCAGATGAATTCATTGGCATGAACAGTGGAATGTTAATCTGTTAATCACAAGAAATATGACCGAAACAAAGAAGTAAAAGATACTGTTATGTGAACACAAGAGGCTAGAAAATGTACTAAGCACGGAAAAAAAAAAAAATCAAAGAAAACTTAGATTTTACCAATTAAATGTCTGCTTTGCCAGGAAAGAGTTTACCGTCATCTGTATACCTACAACAATTTGCAGGTTTTCTGACCGCATCAGTTTTTAAATGAAAAAATGTAGGGCACTGCCAGCCCACTGTAAATCCATTACAGTGTTGTCTCAGACAGCCCTCACATGTACGCAGGCCTTTGAATGTTGCTTACAGTCTTTAGTCAGCTGGAGTGGAGAGAAACAGCTTCCTAACATATTCATGCTCACATGACGACAGCAGTTTTTATACAGCTGGTCCTCAACAGATCCAACAGATAGCTACTGCTCCAGTACCTATTACATTTATAAGGAAGAAGCAGAAGAATCTTTGTCCATTTAGCATGTGATCTAGAAATACTTAAAACATGCGTTGCAGCACATCAGTCTTAATAGATCAAGCTCCTTCATGTTCACTGTATAGACTTTTCCTGACAACCAGCCCAACATGTGCTGTCTAAAGGCACCTTATAGCCTAGTCCATGCAGGACTGCACCAGGCTGCCACAAACCCAACACTCATAATAGGAGTCATTGAAGTCTATGAAACCAGCAACAGACCCCATTTTATTGCACTGAATGGGCATGACCACTGTTCAAACAGCAGTTATTCCACAAGGCATTTGTCATTACAGCTTCACAGCACACAAAGCTTAAATGCTGGGAAAAGTTTTGTTGTTTTGCAAGATCATTCAAAATGTATGCTTTGATTTAAGGAGTCAACTGTTTCATTTTTTATTGTTTGAGGAAAATGAGTTGTTTTTAAGCAAATATTTCTGCAAAACATCTATATATTAAGACCAGCTGCTCCAAGGACAAATTTGTCCATGTGTCTATTTATGCTGGGCACTCAATATCACACTAGTGATGAGGACAGTGGTGGCTAGGTATACAAAAAAACAAGAGGAGCGTTTAGGTATGAGAGTACTAATTGTGTCTGCATAAACACAGTAACTGGATAAACAGCTGGTCAGCCATACGTACAGCCAGCTGCCACATACTATCAATCATTAGCACAGGTCAACTTTTGCACATATCAGCTAAGCAGTGAAAATACAGGAATAGAGCCAGGCTTTTGTTAGAGCACGTGCCTTTTCTTGCCACAGAAGTTTCAGCTGTGCTTGAAAACGTTCCCTACTAAGAAAGCTAAACCATGGGGAGTTTTTAAATAAGGTCATTCTTAATATACAAAGACAACAAGCAAGCAAGAAATTTGTAATCTATAAGAATAAAAATCAAGCCATCTCCATGAATGATCATAAAGCTGAATAGGTCTTGATTTCACCCCAGATGGAAGCTGAAATACAAACTTAAATATAATCAAGTTTAGTCATTCTTTTCCAGGCTAATTAATTTCTGGTCAAACGTGGCTCTAGAACAGCTGTTTTAACCATAAATTCAAATGCTGGAGCTCTATATGTTTTTATGAAATAGCAGAAGTTTAAACTGGCATTTTATTTTCCCCTAAACACCCCTAAACACTAATCAAAGAACTTCAAAGGATCTTAATCCCAATGTGGTTTAAAACAAATAATATTCAGGCACAATAACAAGTTCTGAGAACTAATGAATTTCCAGCTCCCTGCTTTGCCTTGTTTAGCTGCATGAGGTGGGAAAATATGTGCAGCAGGTTGCAAGAAGCAGTGGAGAATGGAGGAGGGGGTAAGTTTTTCTGGCCTGGTACTGTACACCCTGCAGCATGCAGTAGGGGATAGCAAAGATAACAGGAGACAGGATAAGCAGGTAGAGACACACTGCAGTGATGTGAATACGTGGCAACACAAGGAGAAGGTATTACCATGGATGGGTGCTAACACAGTCTTGTTTTCAGTAGCCAGAGTTCCCAATTTCAATCTTCAGAAGTATTGAGTACACATCACCAGGCTTCCTTACCTCCTTGGGAAGCACAATCCCAGTCCTTAGATTATAGTGCAAATCAATAAACTGCTGCGGTATTATGAAGATGCAAAGCTGTTTTTCACAACTGCTACATGAACTGGAAATGACAAGCTCTTCACCAACATTCTGCTCTTAGATTCTACTCTGAAATGCATCCTGCAGTACACTCTACATGGGTTTTACTGATTTATTTATTGTGCCTATGTCCAAATTTGTCACACTTGTGCAATGTGATAAATGGAGGGCTCTTGGGTTTGAAATTCTCTCTTCATCAAAAAAAAAGAAAAAAAGCCTGTAGTGAATACTCTCCACGCTGTTCTGCCTGGATGCCTTAAAGGGCTACTTTACTCAGTAAAGAAAGTCATGTCTTGCAACAGAAGAGTGCATACTTCGCATCCTCACAGGTCAGATTTTTATGCTAAGACTGTGAAGAGGCTGAATTGGTGGTCCCAGCGGGATGGGCATTTATCCTCTGAGACCACACTCAGCAACCAAAGTATCATTGGCTTTTAGGAAAATTAGTAATTTTAGCTGCAAGCAAACCTGAAAGTTCTACTAAATGGCAATAAAAGTCTCTATCATTCATTACACTGTTCAGCCTTGCCGTTTCCTATTAAGATATTCTTTTCATGACATGTAGATCAAGAGAGTTAAAACAATATTAGAACATATGATATATTTGTATTCAAGGAGAAATTACTGGCAACTAGTAATTCTGTACGACTGTTTAAACAGAGTAATGGATGTTAAGAGAGGTCTTTAACGTCAATTTACAGTTCATATGCTGGAGATTTAAACTACTCAATATCACACAGTGTTTGACTGAATGTGGAAGTCACACACAATAAATGAGAAGCTATTCTTCCTATTTGAGTTAATCTAATAAAACACTGCTTGGAAAATGAAATGTAAAATATATTGTCAAAATGTAGCATCTGCATACTCAGTTTCAAGCCGAAGTGTTAGGAAAGATGGAAATCTGCAATATTGTTAAACCTTTTAGGTTTCAGAAGTAATTACTGACATTTCATACTGCAGTGCAGAGTGTTTGGCTAAGGTTGGAAGCAGCAGAGTGAATCCCGGCTATACAGCAGAGCTAGTCCAAAAAGACTGTACTAAAAATACCAGGTCACTATGATAACTTTCACAGAAAAGTGCAAAATTTGGTAACCTCACTGAAAGCGGGGGCCATTGGAAGCAAACATTTATGTTGCTGTGTTAAAAGCTCAGACTTTTCCATAGTAACCACATTAGGGCTATCTTCAGCAACTTGATTAACCCTGTGCATAACTTAAGCCACTAAACTAATTGCATTGAAACCATGACAGCAGTTCACACCCTTTCCACCTGGTAACTTACTTATGTGCCTTGCTGGGCAGATGATAGTCTGTACAGTAGGTCTTGTTTTCCCTTTAGAAGTCTGGTCTGTATTTTGCTACCAACCATTGAGTAATGCTGCACCTAACATCCTGATTGCTGTGTACATTTGGGTACAACACAAATGCAGCAATATATATAAGCATATTTCAGATGCACATGAGCATTACACACGTGCTTTCAAAAGTCTTTGTTTTCAGAGACTGAAAATTCTTGGGATACAAATACTAATTACAGATTTCAGAGAAAAAAGAAAGTATCATGAATACCCACTTTAGAGATTGAAAAATAATTCTTCTAAAGACAAAGTTTTTTCTCCCGTACTTTCTTCTAGCAAAACAGAAAATAGCCCTTTTCAACACCATCTTAAAGCAGCCTGGTTCTGAGCATTTTAAATAACTTAGCACAGGCAAGCTCATCTCTGACAATATAATCTCAACAGACATGAGTTCTGCTCAGTGAACTGTGAAAGACTTGTCAACATTTTCATTTTATAAACAGTCTTTCAGAACTTGAAAATTCTCCAGTTGATCCAAATTTCCTAAGCAAATGTTAGTTTGAGCCACAGCCTTGGTCCCAATACCAGTCAAGTTTCAGATCATGAAATCCCCTCCTCCTTTTAGCTCAGTGATTAGTTTTTATGGTAGATAATACTGTTCAGGAGAGTTAGACAAAACACCTGAATGTGTTTTCCCTTGACTACTGGTTTTGTTTGTTGTTTTTTTGCTTGGGGTTTGTTTTGGTTTTTTTTACATATAGATTTTTAACATCAAAATCACATACTGGAATGCAAGTTCCTGAACAGTATTGAAAGAAAACTTTGTCTGCCAGTGCAGTACTTGTCTTTCTCTTTATTAATCCCTTTCAAGTAGTGAAAGAAATAGGACAGCCTAGTGCAATGACGGACATCAGCCAAGCAAACATCCCCTTCAACAGCCTTGTGGTGTAAGTCACACTTCCAGATTTAAAACAACCTACTGGATATCCTAGCGTGTGTTAAGAAACACAGACAAATTCTTCAAAAAGCAAAACATAATGTCTGTCAGCTCCATGGTGCCAATTAATGGCCCGGGTTTCCCTTTCCCATATGAAAAGTACAGGGATTTTCCTACAGTTAACCCAAGGTGTGTCAAGTCTCTATCTCCAACTTTGGCTCTGTGTCTAACTGCCCCTTGGCACCATCAGCATGGGCCCACTGCAGCTCCTCTGCTAGAAAAGCTACCAGCCAAGATCGTCTCATACTTCCATGGAATTCTGCAGGAAAAAAAACAGTCTTCATGTTTCCAATTACACTCTTCCAGTGTTCCCACTGTTAACAACCACATTGGCTTCCCCCACAGCAGCCCACCCTGGCTCTGGGCAGTCTTCCCTCTGCACACCAGAGAAGGCAGCAAGTGTTGCACAAGCTCTGCTGCACAGTACATGTAAAAGGAATGATTCTGCACACAAATAAGCCTTTTTTCACTAGTGTCAGAGAAGAGGCAACATTTTCCCCACCTAATTCAATGTCACTGGTCATCATTATTCCCCTACAAAAATCAGATGCAAGGTACAGAAGAACAGCTATTGTTTCAGGCCTCAGAGGATCCCAAATTTAAGCAAGTCAAATCAACTTCATCTTTCTGAGGACTCAGCAGGGCTTGAGATTCTGGTGCCAGAAGCAGTGGAGAATACCCAGGAGTGTTTTCCAGATACTGTCCTACACCATCCTTTACCACATAGCTGTCTGCTTCTGTGTGCGCTTCAGCAAAGGCAGATGGACATAAATAAAGTACTGTTACTTTATTCAATAAGGATTTGAAACCAGAGAGCACTACACCTAACAATCTAAACACTTAAAGAAATAACCTTATGCCATGAAAGTAGACATTATGCAGGCCTAGGACAAGTTATACACAAGTGAGTTGAAATAGGATAATATCCCATAGGCTTAATGAGATTTCTTATTCCAGAGGTACAGAACATTCTAAATATAACCCAGTACTTTAGAATACATGCCTGACTGGAAATGAAAACATAAGAGAGAAAAGGAGGAGCAAGGAGGGGAAAGAATTAGTGCCAAAGAAGATACTCAAATTGAAAAAGATCAGAAAGATACTCATAGTAACTGCAGACTAAAACCCAAATTAAGTATTTGCCAGTAGTGTGAGAAAGTAAGAGTTTGAAGAACACTCCTAAAAACCTTGCTAGGGGCATATTCCTGACACTACTACTGCATTTTAAGTTTTAGGCATTCCATAGGCCTAAAGGGAGCCACTACTGGCAGCTGAACGTTGACCAAATTTAAAGAAAATGAAGAAAAAGGACCCAGGGTGAAAGGCTAATCCTTCAACGGCACTGTTAGCGAAGCAATAAAAGCAACATGAGCCCGGTGTTTGCAGAAGTGTGGAAAAACAACTAAAGATATAAGTTCTTCAGTCTTCCTTATTTCATTTTTCCCTCTTTCACCAGCTTCTTTTATTTTTTTCCCCACCAGGTTGTCACTTTCATCTTCTCTGGTTTACCTTTATTTTAAGATGAAAGTTTTACTTCCCCTGCCCCTTGGGCCAGCAAAATTTTATGAAGTCAAGCAGAGAACACACACAAAGACAGGTGGGTCAAACACATTGCAGTATCCTTTAGGTACTTCACTATAGCTGAGGTAAAGGTAAGAGCAAGTGCTCATAACTTTAACTACAGGAACCAACAGGTACAAAAACCCTTAAGAAAGGCTATGGAAACCATTTCAGAAAGGCAGGCTTGGCATGGTTTCAAAGTCGGTCAGCAACATCATATGAGCAATCTGTCCGCATGTTCTTTTCTTATAGCAAGGATGAGGCAGCTTAACCTTCCAAAACTAGGGCACACCAGCTTACACCCGCTGCTGGGGGTGCCAGCACAGACAATAGCTGCAGAACACCAATACACACCCTAAAGCCAAACCCCTGTCTTTCCCCACACACGCTTTATGCATACTCCCACAGCCTGGGACAGCTCCTGGAGGGAAAGGTCCCTCACCCATGGGAGATCTCACATGTATCTGCAACCAACCAAGCAGAGGCTTCCAGCTGGCAGAATAAGGAAAGTAGCAATCCTCTCTTACCTTTCCATGGTCCAGGCACGTTTTCCTCCTGCTACTCTGAAAGCCCTGCTGTTGCTGTTCATTTGAGAAGTGCACTTTTTCTGGTGGAAGCTCATGCGAAGTGGGTGCTTGAGACAAGTACTGTAGTTTCTGCTGAATGAACCATGAGGCCTATGCAAAAAATAAATAAATAAATAAATAAAAATCACTGTTCTGTTTCTTACTCTTTTGTTTACTGCAGGAATCTGTCTGCAAACACTGAGACCTGATTATTTACAGGAATCCTGGATCCTGGAAGAGGATTTCAGAATACAGGCAGGAACATGGAGGCAACCGTCTTTGCCAAAAATTAACTTTCACTTCAAAACACACATAAGAACCACTATTTGCATATGTCTGTAACCAAAGGCAGGTAGTCCAGGGCTAAACTTCCCAAGGAATAACATTCTTATGGCCATCATACAGAAGTTTCCACCTTCTGTACATACAACTATAAAGTCATTTGGAATATTCCGTTATGCTCATGCAACATCTACAGTGAATAGTGACACTTAGTGTGTACCGTTAAGATACAATCCAAAACATAGTTTGAATGCATTTGCATGAACAAAGTGATAATAATATAATGTGGGTTATATGGGTATAATAATATAATATGAGTTTTATGTCCCACCTTAAACAGAATTCTTAGGAAAACTGGTTTATTCCACAGACACTTGGCACCATTTTCTGAAACCATTTAAACCCTGGTTAACAAGGTTTATTAAAGAAAGACAGAAGCAGATTCATTGGGACCTTTAAAAATAGCCACAGCTCTTCACTGATTTAAAGTCACTCTCTGAAAGATTTAGAAATGGTTATATCATTAATATTATCTGAATGACCTCAATAGACTTTTATTAGGTGCTTTTCCTAAAAAATAAAAAAATAAAAAGAATTCAACACAGTATGCAATGGGAGTAAGGAAGACCACAACAGAAATCAGTTCTGTTCTTAGGGCTTTCCAGATGATTTCTAGACATGTCAATAACTTTTGGTTACTTCGAAAGTTATTTCGGTACCCCTCAATCTGCTGCACTAACCATCACGCTAAGTGAGTGACCTGAGTCAGCAAACAGTCTGCGCAATCACACTGCTCCAGCCTCCCCGATTGAGGCAGGGGAGATCCAGATGCTGTCAGCATCACAGCTTCTCCTTTGCCTCTCTTCCCTTCATTTTCTACAGGAACCTGATCAAGGATAGGTTGGAACAGCATATAACAAACCCCCGTTCATCTTCACTACTAAATTTTTTAAATTTTTTTTTAAATGAGAACAAGGTTGGCCAAAGATTTGCTTCATGTTAAACTGAGCCAAGATTTTTAAAATTAGTCTACACTTAAGCTACTAAAATTCATGGGCTAAATAAATAATTTTTGGAAACGATTAATACCCATCAGCTCACAGTGAAACCTATTGCAGCCTTAAAGTCACACTGAAATTAGCCCATAGGAAGTGCCAAAACACTCATTGCTCCCAGCAGGGCTTGTAAGACAAGACTGCAGCATGAAATGCGTCTGACTTTGATCAGCACAATAAGGTCCCTACTCCAAGAGTGAAACCTATTTCCATTGCAACATGACTCAGCTACTGTGTAAGGAATAATTTAGAGACCTAAACACCTGGCCCCCTTCAGGCCATTGCTGTTGGGTTGGTTTGGGTTTTGTTGTTTGTTT
>JAOXNO010000052.1:17099182-17145631 GCA_028565335.1 Limnodromus scolopaceus
AGTGGAGGGCAGGGCACGTAGTTTGGTTGGTTGGTTTTGGGGTTGTTTGGGGTTTTTTTTTTTTTCCCTTTTTCTTTTTTGAAGTTGAGGGTACCCAGAGAGGACCAGGCTAACTAAGACCTGGGCAAGCATGAGGAGCAATGACCTCATCTTTTGTTCAGTCTCTCAGCCAAGGCCATGTGGAGCAGTCTGCATGACTTCTCAGGAGAGCCAGGACTTGTGTGAAAGCCCAGTGTCTGTTGCAGCATATTTTTCCGTGGCTGCTTCAGCACATGCCTTCCATACAATTTGGTCTCTTACTCCTAACAGCCTTGTTAGCCCCTAGTTGATGGGGATTTTCTCAGAAACTCCCTGTACAGAAAGGTATCACTCCAGGACACACTAGTGCAAGGCTAGAGAAGTGGCTGTTAGAGCTAAGCAATGCCTGAAGTTCTTGGATTCTTTGTGGTTTTAACATCCAGGATCATGTTGAGAGCCCTGGTTGGGACTCAGTTTATTTAGACTATGCTTTCACCATCTGTTCTTCCGAATTCTGAAAACATGAAGAGAATATGCTCTTCAAGCAGCTACAAACACAGATGAGCTCTGCAGTTTACACTGGGATATAGCGCATACACGGAAAACAGTTCATAAGATCTATGAGGTTTCTCCTTCAGGTGTAAATTTAGGATTGAAGCTCTAATGCTTTAATTTTGCAGCACAGTGAAACAATTCCTCAGTTTACATTAATTTGCCCTCATGCAGCTCCACAGTATTAAGAGGAGGCCCAAACTCTTTGAAACTAAGAAGGCTTATAAGATTTTCTAATGAAAGATAAACTGTTCAACTTCACTAGTACATCGCCTACCTTCCCACAGTTCTTACAAAGAGGTTTCATATTCTCTAGACGTTAGTATCTCCAAATAATTATCAAGTTAAGCTACAGTTACAACATAATTTAAACATTTTCAAGCCATAGCCACATGAAGAAAATGCATGAATATCTACTTCCCTGAAAGTACAGCTTCTGGCCCTTATTCCAGACTTTTTGGCCCATTTCCACCTAACTGACAAATCATGCCTCAAAAAACCCTGCCCCAGTTTCCCCAACAAACTCTCCCCCACTCCACCAGCTCCCAAGGGCACAGGAGCCTGGCCAGACCCTACCCACACCTGTATGGACAATGGCCATCCCAGGTAGACAAGAAACATACCCTTCCCACTCCTCTCCTGCAGGGACTCATATTTCCACGTTTTCCTCCAAGGTAAACTTGTTTAACAAGAAGCCACTACCACTGAAGACTGGAGAAACAAAACACTTATTCCCAACACTTATCCTCAGTGCCTGTTGTGGTGTTATGCTGATGCCTTCCCTGCAGATGGCAAACTGTCCTCCTGCGCTGGCCTGCTGTCCTTCCCAGTGTCTTCAGAAGGGGCTGGTATGTCACAAAACCTTTTAAAAACTGATGTATGCGTATGAATGTGAAGGTCAGCAAGCATCACCACTTTGAAGGCAGCCATAAACCCTCTTGCCCTCAGAATCAGCCATGTCCTTTTTTCCCCTTTATATATAAAATAGTCTTTCTTGTCTCAACAATGCAGACAACCGGCAAAGCGGGTACAAGAGTTCACAGGACAAAGTCAGAGTCTGGTCTAACATCCATTGATGGTCCATTTTTTGCACCTTATTATTTTGTTTCCCCTTGGACAGTCTTTACCTTTGCTGTTCCACTGCAGTGCTGTCCATAAGCTACAGAATTCAGAGTGACTTGGGCATAGTTAAGTTAGCTCTCATTATTGCAGGGAACTTGCTGTAGAACTGATCAAAACTACTGTTCAGATATTTTGCAATTAAAAAAGCACCCTTGAATCAAAAAAATTAAACATTGCACAATACTGTGCTGATTTCACTAGGAGCTCCAAGTAACAGAACTCAATAGTAATCATTTCAATTGTTGCTTTGCTTTCGTTAAAATTCTGCACATTTATATCCTTACTGTATTAAATATTAGTATAGAGGGATGCTATTTTACATTTTACACTATAGCCAAATTCAAAAGTAGATTTAAGAAGATGAAAATTATGAAAAAAATACTGGTTCGGGTCCTCATAAGAGATTTCAGATCTTCGTTCTAGTTCAGAAGGGGCAAAAGTTTTCAGATTTAAGGATTTTCTGTCCCCCTCAGAATTAGTCTTTATAAAAACACTAATGTGTCTCCTTGAACTTTGGCTAACAGAGTCTTTTTAGTCTGCTTCCAGGCCCAGAGCCCAACCCCTTCGGCCAACAGCCCCGCTGGGGACACAGGACGTGCACAGGGTTTCCCAGATAAGAAAGGACAAGTATCTCCCTGCTCCAGAACTGACAGGGTAGTAAAGAATGTCATTTATCACATGAACTCCAACAGTCTCAAACCAGCTCACTTCCTCTTTGCTGGCTCCCTGTCAGCTTCACCCAAATAAGCTCGATCCCACAACAATAATCTTTTTCCATGACAAGGCCTCAAAACCCCCAGAGGTTTAAATGGGAACATGACGACAAAGCCAGGAAACTCACACTAGTTAAAGGAAGGACAACTATCTATTAATATGTTCACAGGCAAAGCATCTGTTAAACTGGAGTTAAGCCTGAAATTAAGTTTATGTTAAAAAAAGAATTTATGAATATAAAAAAAAAAGACATTTCTTGCATAAATTATTCAGCATGAATTAAACATCCAGCTGCACATAGCTGGCAGATTTCTGTTAAAATATAAAATCATAAGTAATTTACATAAACTGTCCATTTGGCAAACACATTCATTTTATCCCCTTACAGAGAAAATGGAGATATTTTCGAGTATCACTTCTCTTTATGTCAAAAGGAAAGCTATACAATAGGAATCATACATTCGAGAGAACTTGGCAAGTTCCCCAAGTTTGCAAAGTTGAGAGTTTGGGGGCTTTTTTGATTTGATGTTTTGTTTAAGAAAAGTTCCAGGGGAAAAAACAATTCATACAAGAAAGTTTATACTGAAAGGAAAGAAACTTTTTTTGAAGAGGCAAAGTATACGAATTCTTTCCCCAGTAAAACCTCTTCTGCTAGTATGAAATCTGGACTTCTACATTTAGGAAAAAAATGCTTTAACTTTGTTCAAAGTTTTTCCCTTGGACTTTTTCTCAAATTGATAATATGATTGCAAACTAAAAAATTAGTTTCAAACCAAACAGTGGAACAACTGTCTTTTTCCATAAAATCTAATTCTGTTACTGCTCGAGAGAAAGCTGAGAGGGTAAAAGTAACTGAGAAGCATCAGTCTTCCATTTTTCTGCAACTTTTTTTTTCCATTTTAAATGAGTTAGATCAATTAGGAAATTTTAAAACTTGAAATAGCAATCGGTTTCAGGGAGGCAAGAGGAACTAACACAAACATTTCTAGCACTCAGAGGAGAGGCAGCCTTGGTCACAGAGACACTTCCACCAGCTCTGGGTCCTGGGTGTCGGAGGAGGGGAAGGAGCAGCAGCACTTGCAGACACAGCTCTGCCTGCCCAGCACATCAGCAGTGGGAAACCCACCTAATCTGCCACCAGGACCTAGGTGGCCATCTCCCACAGACCTCCCACATTATATTTCCAGTGTTGACAAGACAAACGTTGCTGGAAATGTTCACAATAGCGCTGTGATACTTAAGTTTTAATCATCCTGTTTCTCAAATGCAAGCAAAGTGGATATAGTTCCCTTAAGAAAGGGGAAGGTTATGGGGACTCACTGTGATCTTCAATCCAGATCTGCCTGCTGAAATCTTGACCTGTGCACAAGTCCAGCTGCAGATTTATCATTATGTATGAAAAAGCTTAATCCTGAGAAGTTAGCCCCAGCAGACGATGTTCTTAGTCTAAGAAAGGGGCTTGCCACATGCAGTGACAATTGTGCTGTAAATGCTTCCCTTTTTATTCAAATACCAAAAATTGGTTTTACAATCCAAATTGGTTACAATCCAAAGAGCTGAACAGAGCATACATCTGGACAGTCCAGCCAATTTCTCTAATGCACTGCCAGGACTATTGGTTTTTTCTGAGAGAATATATCCTTCTGCCTAGGAACCTGGTTTGCCTTTTTTTTTTTTTCTAAGGAGAGGGACCAGTTTGACGTCAGGAATTTAAAAACTCAGACAGAAAATATCAAATAATTTTGCTGGTCTTCGAACCTAAAGGGGATATCATCAAACATATGCTGTCTGCCTTTCACCATAAAGCACCACCTCCTTTGCATCTGGGGAGCAGATGAATAAACAAAGCCTCCTCTTCACCTTATTTTGGGGGAACGTAGCTTAGAAAGTTTACCAGGACAGGCATCCCAGTGGCATCCCAGCCACATGCCACTGTGCATGTGTCTGGCCTCCTTGCCAGTGCTGACAAGCAACCCAGCCACAGGAAAGGCTGTGCCTGCCCTTAGCTGAACCAAATCATGCTGTGGTACAGGGAGGCAAACCTGGGAGAAAGCCTTTGGAGTCACCTTTTCTGCTCAACTGGAAGACGGACCCAAAGTCAATACCTCAAGGAGAAAGAGGACAAGAGACTTCAAAGCACTGTTGTTACACAGCTGAGAAGTTAGTAAGAGCAGTTGAAGGAGAACATTTCTGAGACAGGGTTTAGTCACTGATATTTTCTTGCCCACTGAACCATTATAACTGAGAAAATGCAGTTTAGTGCATTCCTGCTCCATTTCCTGGCCTTCAGCACAGAAGGGCACAGAACGAGGAGGAGGTCACTAATGGTCTTGAATTGCCTCTTGAATGGGATAATGTCCACTACTGAGGGCTTGGAGAGGATGTTTTTTGGTTTTGGTTTTCTGGGGTTTTTTAATTCCCTCCTATCCCCCCACCCCACTCAAAAAATTATTGAGGAAAATTCACAACTTGAATTCATCTAGTCTAATTTCAACAAAGCATCAAATTGTGTTTGCTGGAAGCAATTATGTGCAAATCAGCAACTGTTCAATAACTGAGGGGTCCCATTTACTCCAACAAAACTGTGTTGCTTTGGCCCTGTTGTATCACAAGATGCAGATAGGGTGGGGAGTTCACATTCAGACAAACAGGCATTATGCTGGGTTTACATCAGGACTAACAGAGAGCTGAGACTGAACACTGCTAATAAAAGCTGACCCATTTGATGGGAGCAGATTGCATCAGGGGCTGCTTCTTATTCCTTTTGTAAAAATGCCACACACAAAGTCACACTTCGGGCAGAACAATCTCTGCACTACTGGTCCTTGGGGAAGCCAGTCCCTACCCCAGGAACCAAGACCTAAGTATTCTCTACCCCAAGTTTGAAAAGGTTGGGAAATCACAGTTTGAGTCTCCTAATGCAAGTCTGGTTTTTAGTATTTGCCTCTTCTCTGTAGCCTTGTTTCTGCCACAAGGCAATGCACCTAATCACTGATCTGACTCCAGATCTTCTCTAGGTACTTCAGCTTTCCAGTGCCAAAGGGGAATATACTAACATTAAAAAATCAAATCACATGATTTCACAATTAGTCAATAGCTTTTCAGGCTGTTTCTTAAACCTGAAGCCATAGATGCCTATGTATGCCCGTAGCTTGGAAAGCACTGTATCACTCATGCTGGGGAGCACTGCAACGACCTAAGTCTGTCACGCATGCCAGCACTGAGCACAAGGCATTTAAACAAAATGACAACCTCAGTCGCACTGAACATGCAGGTCTCAGACATTCACGCCATCACCAGCTATCTCCCAGCTGCTCCCAGGACCAGTGGCTACACAGGTCAGCATTTCAGCTTTTCCACTTTTAAAAGAGCCAGTTGCTAGCACGCTCTGCCTCTTCCTCAGAATGTGCCAGGGGCACATAGGCTCCAATGAAAGACACTGTTTCATGATATAAAGCCTAAATTTTTCTTTCCTTAATTTCAATCTGTTGCTCAGAGCATGTTGCTCATCATTATGAAAATGAAGTCTCTTTCTTCTTGGCATTTACACCCTTCAAAAACTTGAAGATTTTAATGTTGTCACAGAAAATGAGTTTACTTTTTCTGCTTTTTTTAATGGCCTGAGCCAAGTTCATTTCAGCTGGGAAACAGACTAGGGCATAAACCAAAGAAGGCCTTTCTCTTTACTTCCACTTTGAAAAGTGAAAATTTAAGCAGAGAATTGGTACTTTCCGCCCTTACATGCTCACAGGCTCTGAGGAAGCAACAGCCATAAAACTTGCTTAGAGCAACCTACATTTTTATTGCTGAAGAAGCTGACCCACTTCATGAATACATTTCTTGGATTTTTTTTTCAGAAAGAGGGCCCGGCATCTTTTCTATCACAGGTACCAAAGAACTAATGATTATTGTTGATCTGAATAACAGACAGCAGTGTCCCCTGGCCTCATGGTGCTACAGGATTGAGCAGGGAGAACAGTGCCACTTACTGAATCAACAGAATTGCTTCACACAGCCATTTTGTGGAAGGTTGTCCAGAGAAGTCTAGTACTGCTTAGCTTTACCTGTTGCCAAAGAACCCAGAGTTGAAAGCTCCATGAACTGTAAATAAAACAGGGAATAGGACTATCATACAAGCTTTGCGCTGTCTTTCCAACTGTTTCTCTTTCCTGCCCCAGCAAAGAGATGCGCATAGCCTGACTGAACATTTTCATTTGTTCAGCAAGGCTGCTGACTGTTTCCAACCTCCAGACAAAGGCCTGATTATTTCCTCTTGTGTTAATGACTACTGCTATAGGCAGGTAGGCTGCCATCTATCTCTCTCATCACTGCCTTTTCCTTTCACTAAAAGAAAGATCCCTCCCTGTGGCACTGTGGGGAACACAGAGCCCTTTGCACCGTCTCCAGTACCTGCCTGGCAAAAAAAGGCCAGGGCTTTTACTGCTCTGAATATCCCCTCCTGAGACCCACTATATTGTCAATTCATTTCATCAGCCTCAATAGCATCCCCTTTGTGAAGGTCTGAAAGACAAATCCATCCTTGGTGTAACAGTACTGCCCTCAGAGTTGTAGCAGAGTTGAATTTGGACCAAACTCTTCATTTTGATTTGCTTTAAAAGCTGCTTTGCCCGTGTGTATAATTATTAGAGGCAGATTCCTTCTCTCCCAATATCAAACCACTTCTCTGTACCTGTTATTTCATCTTAACACAGCCATCTGAGTTATAGACATGCCTATGTGAAGCAGATCAATAGATGCTCTCCCGCCCCTGCCAGTATTAATTCAGCATCAGACACGTCTTTGCCACTTGCCTTTGTAGTGTTTCTGTGTAGGAGGTAAGGGGGTTGGCAAGTATCTTCGTTAGTTTGGTGTCTTTGTTTATGACAGATGGAAAGCTTGCCAACAACACACCAAATGCTCTCAAATTAAAGTCAGCTCAGTGGCTCTGATGAGATGAGTTGTGACTGACTTCTAAACCTTTCACTTCTCAGCCATAAATCCCTCCTGCTTCCCAGTCACCTCAAGTAATGACTAATGCCAGGTTCCCCTAGTTACACTGGAAAAGGGGAAAGTGCTTGGGAATTAGACAAGAAAGTCTGCTGCCTCCAGCTTATTTTCAGGCTTTCATCCCCATCAAAAAAAATTAAATATGATGAGAGAAGCCATATTAACAATATTGCTCCTCTCTTTTCCATCTCTTGCTGTGTAAGTGCTGTAACACAGCTCATTCTCCTTTCAGTTGATACTAACTGCCATTTCCTGACTGTTTCCCTGACATGTTCTTCTCCATTCATTTTCCGACTCATTTTTCATTATCATTCACACATGCAGACTTCCACTGCAATAACCAGTATCCTCATTTAAAAAAAATAAACACAGGGCCCAGTCTCCTCTCTCTTTCACCAAAACCATGCCAGCTTATCTGTGGATTTTTACTCCCAATTTACATTAGCAAAAGGCAACCAAGATGTTTCATCCTGTCCAGCGCTGGGCATCCCCAGCTCTCACTGAGGCATGAGTAAATAGCCCTCAAACACAAATTCTTATTAGTGATACAATTTGGTAGGCACAACAAGGAACAGATTAAGCCTTCCTCACATCTTGAAGTGTAGTTAGGAATAGGAAGTAATACTTGTATTGACCGTGGGTTACTGCAATACTAATAAGATTGTCTTTTCTCATAAATATGAAGCCAATTCCCCTATGAACTGAAGAAATAATCATGCATCTTCATTTTTTACTAGCTGTAGGGGAATTGCCACCTCCTCCTCCCACATTTCCTCTGAAACTGGCTCCATGACACAGGTAGCCATCATTATATACAATTACTTTTCCTGACGCTGGGCAGCTTTAAAGAGCAAGGCTGCAAAAATTAAGAAACTTCTACTGGAAGTTACACAGCATGTGTTTTATAGTACCACTTTTCTCAGGGAATTTCCATTCCTATCATCCACCCCTCTTTCACTACCAGCACCTACAAAGGTAAAGCAACTGCAGTCTTTCAGCAAGCCAGGGATAACAGCAAATGGTTTGTCTCTGAAATATGTCAACAGTTCTCAGCCTCATCAGAGGAATTCTCGGAAACTAAGAACTCATTAAGCACAGGATATAATTAACTCTTTCCATGCTGTAAATAAGGTTTGTTAATAGAAAACATTACCTAAGAACGAACAAGGAGCAGTCTGTTATCTAGTGAAGTTGCACAGAAAGGTTTGATCTACTGTTTGCAACAGAGCACCTTAAGTGCCTGAGCATCAGTAATCACAGAAGGCTTCATTAGATTTCTCTCTATTTTCATTATGAAAATAAGGTTAAGGCCAGTTTGTTCCTTACAGTGCTTCCTTAAAGTAAAATGACCTTATATACTAGACTGCAGGGGCTGGGTTGTCTTTTTGCGGCTTCTGTATGACAGATTATTCTAATCACAAACTCCTCCTCATGAAAAAAAGGAAAGAAATCTGTGCAATCTATATTTTATTCTTGTTCCCAGTATGAGAATAGTGTTTCCTATATGAATCTTTAACCAGTATGATACATTGTGGACACTACCAGTCACAAACACTGGCTAATATCTGTCACAAAGTGTTTCATCCTAGAGAGCACTATATCTCTGAAAACCAAGGCACACACAGAAGGAGTTTTTCAACGTGCCTCCCATTTGCAAGATAGCTGCCATCCAGTTGTTTAAACACACAGCCCTGATGAGAGTCGGGCCATTTTCTTCCCCCAGCCCTCAGCAGCACGTGAAGGGTGGTGTTTTGAGGCAGGAGGACCACCCCCTTGCCAGCACACCCCACTTGCCAGGCACGGTTGCTAGGGAACTTTGTCAGGGCAAAAGTGTGGAACAGAGCTGTTGTCACAGCGCTGTTGGTGTTACACTTCCAACCCAAAAAGCCAAACTGCTGTCCATATTGAGTGGAAATCCCCACTAGCTTTGACATCCTTCAAATTACATCAGGACCTCGATCCCCCGTGGAGAAAGAGCAGCTGCATTATGTTGACTGCACATCAGCATCTAACATCGCCATAGAGAACCTTTGCATATGAGAGCACTGCATTGTTTGCTGGGTGTTGGTCTGTGGTGTGGTGTGTTTTTTAAAAAAATAAAATAAAATTATGTCTTCAGATGACAGTCAAGACACACTGTTTTATAACTAAAAAAGCTATGTCACATTAGATGAGAACGTTACGAAGGATTAAAAATAGCTAAGAATAAAGAATAATTGTGTACCGCACCATAAATGCTGTATTACACTTTTTGATAAAAGCATGCAACATGGATTTACTGCTATCTTTGTGTAGGGAGGAGGGAGGGTGTGGGTAACAGCAGAAGAATCCCATTCTGTCTTTGGCACCTGCTGGAGAAAGAACTATTGGATACAATTGAGACTCTGATCAAGCAGAAATCTGTAGGTTGGCAATCTGGTTATTCATTTTCCTTGCAAATGCAGCACATAATCATTTGCGGGGCAGGGGAGAGGGAAGAGGGAGGGGGGAGAAGTAAAACAAACACTGCAACAATTCTACTTCCTCACCCATGGTTTCCATCCCTTTAACTGCAAATTGTACCAAATGCCAAATCAATTGTTCCATGACCTTGCACTAAGTGAAAGGGCAAAACAAGAATCTCTTAAAATGATAAAGGTAAGCTATCACAGCTTGTGAAAATAGTAATCAATAAACCACTTCCCATTTAACAACCCTCCTTCTAACCAGATTGGGATTGAATGCACTCTGCCTACACTATTCATTTAGAAAAAAAAAACCCAAACACACTTGGGCCAGCTAAATGCATACAAGACACTGAATAATCCTTTTAACAGCATGATTCTAAAACACAAATTTAACAGTACATACCTCATCTAACCACAGAAGTTACATACTAAGAAGTTATGATTACCTGTATTCTCACAGCAAAAGTGGCAAAATCCATTCTAATTCTGTGCCTCTTTCTCCTAAGTATCCCAAGGCTTATTTGTTTTTAATCTTTTTCTGCACTGAAAGGTCAGGAAAGAGGAAAGGCTCTGTTCTCAGTTCTGCCAGATATTGGGAAATCTGTTCCCACTGTTTTCTGTTTATGACTGAGAACTACTGTTCCATGAGCTTAATTTATTTGATTCTTGCCATTTTATGGTTATTCTTCACTTCCCACCTATGTCCTCCTTTTCAAGCCATAACATATTGCTGGGACTCTTACAAACAGCTCCCCTAGAGTGATACATAGATACACTTAAATTGCAGATTAATTATTTTTAAAGCTGTCTGGGCTCTTCTGTTGTTTACAGCACTCGGTATAACAAGACTCAGACCCTGACTGGGGTCTCTGGTCCTTCCCACACACAAATAACTGGCACATACACCCAATTTGGATTGAAGAGTGTTAGTGTCCCCATTCTATGAAGGAGAAACTTATGGCACAGGTGATTGTAATTATTTTTTCAGTGGTTGTTGGGGTCATTTATAGTAGAAGCAACTCCCACAGGCATACTTTTTGGTCACAAGACACTTTTGGTTTCCAAATCCTTTTTTCCCACTATGCTGGAAATATTCCAATTTCTCCATTTCTCCCTCCATGCTCCATTCCTCCTCTTTCACTTTAGAGTACATCATATTGGACATTAGCAGCCTTCCTGACTTTTCCTTCCTGCTTTCATTTTCATGGTCTTTTCCTTGTGGACGTATTTACCATTACACACGTCTAGAGTGCACTCTGGCAAACTCACACGCTGGATTTCTCTGCTGCACTGTCCCTACATGCACACAGAGCAGCCTCCTCTGCCTGATGCCCACTCAGTTTCTCCTTCAGTATGGGGTGCCTTCTCTCAGGTGGGCACCCAATGCTGCCACAGTCCTGCCCTTCCCACAGGGTCTTTGATCGAGCCTGGGAACCTCACCCCAGGCTATTCCATTTCGCTTCCTCAGTTGCTGACCTCCAACTGCCCCAGTGCTTCATGCAGGTCTCTCACAGCGCCTTCATCATGGCAGTATTACATGCTGAGGTTGTTCAGCCAGGCTGTTATTTGAATCAGCTCAGGATTTCTAAAATAACATTGTCTGCTACAGCTGTAGGCTTGGCCTTATGCACCACCGCATCCCAATGCTTTGCTCCTCCTCCCTGAGCAGCTGCCATTCCCTCCGGAGTCCCGGCAAGCTGCTTTCCTTAGACTGACCATCAACTCCCCTGCCACACTCAGTAAGTGCCTCTCATCATCAGGAATGGGAAGCAGGACTTGATTCCCAACCCGTTTCCCTCAGTTGCTGGTCTCCTGGAGAGAACAGCAGCAGTTTGAACTCCCTGGGTGCTGGCCAGCTAGGCAAAAAGCCCAAAGACAGACAAGCAGAGCAGCACAAACGATTCCCTGTCCGGTGCATCATCCTGATTTTAATTCAGTATTCTGTTTATTACCCAGAATATTAAACTCATGTCCCACTTCTCTGCAGCCAAGAGAAATTTAGACTGTGAAGGTGGGTCATATCTTTGGGAGTAAACCAAGCCAGGAGCGCCAGGTTACTTGTACTCCTGCTCTAATTTGTTGACACGTATGTATATACTTGGAGAAGATCAGGCTTGGCAATAGCAATTTGCAGCTTATAACTCACAGATGCAGAACTGCTCTGAATAACGGCTCTGTTTTGCAGCATCAGTCAGACTGCTTCTCCAGCTCTGTTGCTTCCAAACACTACGTGCAGCTTCGTGAAACCCTGCAGACCTAATCCACAAGGTCTGCTTTTGTCCAAGACCTGAATTTGCCTTGTTACATGAAAGAATAACTGAATACATGAGTCTGTGCAGTGCCCCTCTCCAACGCTGGAGACATGGAGAGCATGATTTGCCTACAGTCAAACAACAAGTTGTAATGGAGGATTTACTATCCATCTGTTAACGAACTCACAGAGAAATGGCATTTTGAGGGAGAAAAAACGTCCACAAATCCATGTCAAATTCAGCAAACAGGTTTTAAACAGAAGGGTAGATGGGGATTCTTGAAGAGGTTTAAATACTTAATTTTTACTTTATCAGATTAAGCTATTCTCTTGGGAAATACCAAGATATTTTGCTTTTATATTCTCAAAATTAGTCTTCAATCTGTCTGAAATCACATTTCTAAGAATCCGTCCTGGGGCAGGGGGAAGGGTGAAACAATAAAATAAAAAATAAAAAGATCTATTTTGCTTCATGTTAAAAGAAGAAAAAAGGATCAGTTGCCACCAAAGTAAGCATTTACATTTTTCCCATTTTGTAGAAAAGTACATGCACAAAGTTTATTTAATCTAAACAGTGGTGAGTTTGCCTTTCAATTTTTCAATGTGGTTTTTATATCAAAATACCAGGTTTTGAGCAGCTCTTTCTACCATCAGTTTCTAAATCACTCTGCCCTCTTTCAATCCTACAGGTTCTTCATAACTGTAGAACTACTAAGCAGGCAAATACATTTTTGCAAAAGCTGAGCCCAAAACAGCAGTAGATTAAAACTCTTCAAGCTCAAATCATCTCATAAACGTGTGGATACACCTGAAAAAAATTGGATTTGTTGCTGGAACAGCTGGATGAAATTGCATAGGGAAGCTTGGGAGGTTACACTACAAAAATATCACCATTTCCTGTGGACAAAGATTACCTCTCCCACCTCTATCCCACACGAACCCCCTTTGAAAAAGGCATGATTGTTCCTATATTTTCAAATATATGTAGCAGCCAACTGCATTTCTTCCAGACTGTTTGATGAAGCCACTAGAGCATTTAAAATGCAGCTCAATTCCCAAGAAAACATCGTATATTTGAGTTCGGATAATGCCTCAGCAAATACAAAGGGATGCACATGCATTTCCAGAGGAAGAAGCCTTACATCTACACAGTTGGATGCCTATGGCACATCATTTATAACAGTCAGCCATGCTGCTCCTTGAGCTGCTTTTTGCATACGCTACAGGGTTATATATATAGGGCTTTCTTGTTTATTTTTTCTACTATTTTGACAGCAGTCGTTCTGAAGCAGTATCTAAGTTTAAAGGGCTGTTTTGCAAGTCAGCCAATTTGAAATCAGATCCAAGATCAACAGAGCCGAGTCCTTGAAGGCACGTTTTTCCAGCTGACACACACAAAAACACCTTCTTTTCTCAGTCACTAATTAGAGCCACGTTGAACTTTAAGTCCAGCTCTGCAGTATTCTCACAGAAACTTCAAAAAGACAGGAAAAGGCACAAGATTATTTGTTCTGAACATTTGCCTAAATTGCTATTTTTTACCCCCCCCGTGGTTGCTGGGAGTGCACATAGCAATCCTTTCGGTTACAGATTATTGTACTGTTTATGTCACTCTGCGTATTACTAGTTTCATATACTTGAACACTTCATTGAAGACAAATAGAAATTGCAGTGACACCCTCAAAGAGCTGAAGGAGGCCATAATAAAGGAAGCTTTTTTAAATTATTTTTTTTAAGGTCATTGACAGTTTGGGCATACACCATGCTCTCCAATTTTTACACATTACTTGAGGTAAATCTTGTTCACCCATTAACCAGCATAAGTAACTCATACACATACTACATTGGTATCATAGGACACAAAGAAGTGCAAGTCCCAGGCAGCTTCTCAACTATTTTTGCAGTGCATAAGCATGCACTCATCTTCAAGGTGATGCAAGTTGATGTCAAAACTGTAAGATATCCTACCAAGCAGTTGGAAAATGTTATTGGTTTGAGGCAAAAGGCGCAGCTTTTCCCTGGAAATCGGCTTATTGCCATTGGAAGACTTTGTACAGGGATGATGACGCTGCATACTGTCTTTGTGTTTCTCTCTTTCAGGGTGAGTAAACATGTACATACATAAATCAAGTTATATATACAGTTTATCTGCAATGCAGTCAAGAACCGTATCTGCAGTACACAAAAAAATTCTCAAACTACCTTTGAGCTAGACAGCTCTGTTATCCATAGCAGAGAGACCGCAGATTCCTGGTATCCATCAGGGTCTGCACAAGCCCATTCAAGATGCCAAGTGTGCACTCAGTAGCTTGGACCATGCCCCCAAAATGTGGCTGCTTTCAGAGGGCAGCATTACCACAGCTGTCATCCTTGGGTCTTCACGTGGATCAGTTCTACCTTGGACTGTAGTGAAGGTATACTCCTACTTGTCCCTTGAAGACTGCACCTGGCTTTTCCCCACAGAAGATGAACTGCTGACCCCGGCCACAACTTCCCACACAATGTTGAGGCCACAATTGATCACTTGGACTGAAAGAACAGGAAACAGTTTAATAACTGTGCCCGAAAGCTACTGGAAGACTTTTGTATTCCTTTTTCTTACAAACAATCAGTCTTGCAAGATGGTGTACATTCCTGTGAAACTGCTTAAAACCCTCCCACAAATGTTAATATTAGCCATAAAGCTACTGAAGAACCTCACCTGAAAGCTCAGTGCCTCACATGGCTGGGCATTCACTGAGGAGAAATTCTTGAATATTACGCATAATTGAAAGTCATGCTTAGAAACTGAAAAAAACAAATAAAACAGGAGAATTGACTTCTGTGTCTAACTATTTTTTCTTATGTGACCTTACACAATTTCTGTCTCTGTGTGTTCTTCCATGAAATTAGTGTACTAATTTACTAGCAGACAGGAGAGTTAATATACAGAACTATTGTAAGACACATTGATCCCCTTGAATGACGTGCAATAGGTGCAAAACAAATTACTTGCTATATTTTTCAGGAGGGACATCTGCAGGGATGCAGGAGGGATGCATCATGCATCCAAAAGCATAACTCTGCAGACCACTACTGACCAGAGACAACCCTGCTCCAGTTATCCCAGGTCCTGACACCAGTGCTAAGATTTCAAGTCTTTCCAATTGCTTAAATGCAATCCTGAAAGAGTTCCAGCGCATGCTAATTAATGTTCAACATTCTCAGATGCCACACAGAAAGCTTTACACAGAAAAAATCATAATGATTTTAAAGAATGCCATCAAAGCAATGTAGATCTTATATAGTTCTTTAGAAGAAATCTCTTGTGTTAATATTCATTTCTATCAGCAATAGAAGTGTCATGTTCTCAGTCACTCTCAGTGTTCAACCCTTTTCTTAATTCCATGATTATTTTGACCTCCTAACTCTTTCTGATAATTCACAATTGTATAAAGTTAAAATTTGATCCTATCAAGATCAAACTTGAAACAGTCAAGCACATTTTGACACTGCCTTTCAGCTGTTCTGAAGAAAGATTTATTTGTAAAAGCAAATCCAAAACTGCTTTCAGGGAAGTATTTCCTGGAGTAGCTGCATCATCATTTTTTTTGTTGTATTCAAACAAACAGCTATTTCAGTAAAATTTTGTTTCATAAGTGTCTTACAAAAACCTTTACTCAGTAAGTCATGCTAAATTGAAACCGTAGTCAAGTTAATAGAAGTTTTACATTCATGGAAAGAGGAGGCAAGGATCACGTATGTGATAAATGTAACTATGCTAGAAACTGGACAGTAACACAGGTCTCGTCTATCAAATCACTAATTAAAAATACTAGAGATTACAACTAGTAACAGAACCCCTCTAACTCCTACATGTTCTGTTTCATCAAATGTGATGAGTTCTTCTATGGATTTCAGAATTCATTCCTGTATTTAAGCAAGAACCATATTTCACAAATTATTAAATTCCAGAGATCCAAGAACTCTGATAGCCAAGGAACAATTATGAGAAGTTCTACAGCAAATGTAGCAGTTTCTACTCAGGTTTACTGCTATATCCATGTCATTATCATCAGTAATTAACACCATAAGCTGGAATTTTTAATAAAGGAAGCAAACATGACTTATGTCTCATGCTGACAAAATCAAAAGCAACCTTACTGAATTACTCTGGCATGAGATGGCAGCCGAAGTCCCTATGAATCAAAGGATGTAGTTTACAAGAGAACACAATGGCCAGTGATGAAAAGCAGTATGTGGAGAGTAAGTTATAAGAAGTTAGGGACAACCAGATCTTTAGCTGATTTCAAGACAGCCTTAATTTTAATTAGAATTAGAATTATTTTAATACCACTGAATACAAAATCATCTCCAGAAGATGAAAGGGCTTTGTTCAGGGCAGCATTAATTCACAGTGACTCTCTTCCTTCAAGGAAAGGAAAACCTATGTCATTTTTAATAAATTATTACATTGCCTGCTTCAGTTCTTGTGGCTTTCACAGCATACATTTATTTTTATGTTGTTTGGGCTTGTTGTTGTTTCCCCCTTCATCACTTTCTCCTCCTTGGTGTATAACTGTTACCCCAGACTACGTTGTAAATGAGGGACCAGTGCTATTTAACATCTTTGTTGGCAACATGGACAGTGGGGATCAAGTGCACTCACAGCAAGTTTGCCAACACCACCAAGCTGTGTGGAGCAGTTGACTCCCTGTAGGGAAGGGACACCATCCAGAGGGACCTGGAAAGGCTTGAGAGCTGGACCCGTGCAAACCTCATGAAGTTCAACCAGGCCAAGTGCAAGGTCCTGCACCTGGGTGAAGGCAATTCCAAGCACAAATACAGCTTGGTCAGAGAATGGCTTGAGTGCAGCCCTAAGGAGAAGGACTTGGGGGCGTTGGTGAATGAGAAGCTTAACATGAGCCTGCAATGTGCACTTGCAGCCCAGAAAGCAAACCACATCCTGGGCTGCATCAAAAGTGTGGCCAGCAGGCCAACAGAGGTGATTCTCCTCCTCTACTCCACTCTGGTGAGATCCCACCTGGAGTACTGCATCCAGCTCTGGGGCCCTCAGCACAGGAAAGACATGGATCTGTTGGAATGGGTCCAGAGGAGGACCATGAAGACAATCAGAGTGCTGGAGCACCTCTCCTATGAAGACAGGCTGAGAGAGCTGGGATTGTTCAGCCTGGAGAAGAGAAGGCTCCGGGGATACCCTGCCAGTACCTAAAGGCGGCCTACAGGAGAGATGGGGAAGGACTCTTTACAAGGGAGTGTAGCAACAGGACAAGGGGTAACAGTTTTAAACTAAAAGAGGGGAGATATTAGGAAGAAATTCTTTTCTGTGGGGGTGGTGAGACACTGGAACAGGTTGTCCAAAGAAGCTGTGGATGCCCGTTTCCTGGAAGTGGTCAAGGTCAGGTTGGATGGGGCCTTGAGTAACCTGGCCAAGTGGGAGGTGTCCCTGCCCATGGCCATGGGGTTGGAACTAGATGGTCTTTAAGGTCCATTCCAACCCAAACCATTCTATGATAAATTATATTTTCAGTTCAGCCCTTCTTAGTTATAAGACATGAATGAATCTTGTGTTGAATAAACAGAGCTAATTTATGTTTTACCATCCTTAGAAGAGACTTAGCTCAAAGGAGGCCACCGCTCACAGTGCTTGTCTCGGAGCCCCCTAAAGGGCTCAGAGAGCAGCCTCCACAAAAGAATTAGCAGGGGTGCCACGGTGTGGGTGGAGGAGAAAGGAAGGAAAGCAAAGAACATTAGATAATAAACTAACACATCGTGGGCGTGACAGAGCATGATCTTGTCAAGCATTGGTTTCATAGTAGAGTTATAATAAGTATATCAAATTTTGACATAACAATAAAGAGCAGAGGGAAAAAAAGCAAGTTTTGAGAAGCATAAGCAGTCAAATAACTGTTTTCTGTGGTATATTTGATCTTTGACATGCAAATAATTCCAAGAGAACCTCCAGAAAACAGATCATTACTCAGGCTGCATCTTCACTATAAAAAAAAAAAAATAATATTCTGTGGCCCATTCTTCTCATAGCACCAAGTTATCTCTTCTAAGGGCAAATTATTCTTTTAGGGAGAGGAAAAGAAAAGCAGCACTTCCTCTGTTATGAATTACTAATTAGCTGCAAGTTAGGGGGGTGGGGGTTAGCATAGCAGTTTGGCAATGCAAAAACATTCTGACAAAATATTCATTGAGGCAAGCTGTGCAAATGACTGCTGCCAGCCTGGAGACAATGGCCCCATTGTTCTGCAGAGTGAATCAAATTGGGAACAATCTCAGAGGGTCCAGCAAGGAATAAAAGGTAACATTTTTGCAAATTCAGGTCACTTTCTCTGGTTCAAGAGTGGGTTTTCTTTTTAGGAAAGGAAGTTGAGCTGTGCTAAGTGTCCAGTTCCTGTTATTGTAAGCAATTAACTGTTTTGCCAACTTACTGTGTTAATGTAACTACCTTATTCAATTACATACAGCAAAGAAACCTGCCCTCCATCACGTTTAAAAAGAGTTGAGTAAAGAACGAAAGTAAGAAAGGAATATGTGATAGTGGGATGTGGTATTAAGTACTTAAACATGGCCTGTAGAAGCCTCTTCCTGCTTTTCCCACCACCCCTAATCTCATGATTTTAACAGTGGCCATAGGGCCTGGTCATCTTTGAGACAAAGACTCTGTATCACATTGCAGGGAAGTAGGACTGATACAGATACTGTACTGAAGCATAGCACCAGCAGTCTATAAGCAACATGAAAGCACAGGATTTTCAGTTTTCTTCCTGCATTGCATTCTCCTTCCCATGGTTGACTGGTATGAATGACAAAATGGTACTAATAGTGCCCACATGGTCTGCAGTGAAACACATCCAAGACTTAATAGTCTGGGAAATATTTCAAATCTGTGTTCTTTGTTCTAATAAACCTGGAATAAGTGTCTTCTTGTATGAGGAAGAGACAGTATTTACAACTCTTGGGTTTTAAATCCTAACTGGCAGAAAAAGTCCACAGTATTTCTTTAGTTGCCTCCCATCAATAATGTATTGGCATAATAAATTACACTGTCCTTATTCGAATATCTTTATTCGACTGAAAGGGTACACTGTAGACTCAAAATTAATACATTAGACTTAAAAATTCATCAAGAATAATGTGAGTTCATCTGTTCAACCCAGCAGCATAATATCATCTTTTATACAGGACTGTAAAGTGATCCAGAATGAGCCACAAAACAAAGAATTAAAACTAAGCAAGGCCATGCGTAGTGCTTCTTGAAAGAAGAGAAGAGAGAAGGAAGAGAGAGTATATCAGTGCACTGCAAACTCTAACAGTATATGTGGAGTAAAGGTTTGTTGCCCACAAGACTTCATGGTCAATCAGCAACCCCCTTCTATTGATACTGCAGCCCTCAGCCTCTTCTTCTGTTGATGTTGCTTCCACACTGTTTCATTCCCCTTATCCATCTTCTGTCTACCTGCCTTTCTAGACTTTCTCTTGTTTTACGTATTTCCAGAATAAAATGCATAGATGCAAAACAGAAGGTCAAATACAGAGATTCCCCTGTGACACTTCACACTGGGTGAGTAACTTCTTGCTAACAATTTTATGTGTTTGAGTGAGTGGGTTTGGATTCCAGAGCTCAAATATATCAAATGTCAGGTTTGTGTTCTCCAGACACAAGGTTGCTGGAACAGGCATTCCTACACAGGAGGATTTGCCAAAGGTCTCATCCAGCTCCCAAAAGGGAATTGTCTCATATGGCAGCTGCAGGGGCTGCATCAGCCTCCCTCAAGTACCAGTTTCTCAAAGGGACTTTTCTGTTGTGATATCTTATGAGTACAAAATAGCCTTCACTCAGCTGGGCACTAATGATTTTCATGATGTAAAGCAAGGTGGAAAAATATATCTTGAATCCGTTACATACACCAAAAATACCCATAGATTTAGGTTTAGATTGGAGAATACTGCATTTAAAAGTGTCACATCCATTTCATCTAGCACTAATTGATTGTTTGCATTCTTACACTGTAACACTGGTTATCAGGCTACTGTGTTTTGTTGGGTTTTGTTTTTTTTTTTTAATCTGGGAACAGTATTTTAAAGTTTTCAATTTATTTTTAGATGACATTGGTTAAATACTTGAACATATTTCTCCTCATGGTTTTAAGTGGGCTTACACAGGAAACAGAACCAGGTACTGTTCTGACTTCACTGGGTGCCTAGCATAAATCAACACACAATGGCAGTTTTTTTTTTTTTTAAAACTTACTTCTAGCTCTTGTTCTATCAGCCTTTATGTTAGGTGGTATTTACATACAAGAAAAGTTTTCACTTGAGTGGTGGGGCAATAACTACAAAGGCAGAAACCCCTGATAATGAGCAGGCCCTCCAAGCACATGCTTAAACAAGTGATTTCTGTCTCCAAATTCTCCCCTTGTGAGCAGGATTAGCTGATCATACCCCAAGCCTTGTACCCACCATACATCCTATTTTACAACTAAATGCTCCCCTCTTTGGAATCAGCCCCGTGTTCCAACAACCCCACAGCTTAATTCATTGGGAAAAAACCCCAACATTGACTATGACTGACAATTTAATGTGGGATTACGACTTGCAGTGCTTATCCTGCTGTTATTCACAGGCTCAGATTTGGCTGCAAAGCAATTTTCCCAGAAGGTACAAAACATAGAGGTCTCTTCAAGAGCCCTCTGAGCCACAGCAAATTAAACATGGGCTATTTCACAGTGAATCCTAGTTTTGGCCAACAAATTATTTTTGTTGAACTATTCTGAAGCAGTCTTATCCTTTAAGGAGCCTATGGTAAAAAACAAAACAAAAAAAAACACACACCAAGCTGAAAATGCTTTTATCTGAAGGTTTTTCCAGAAATTATGCCTGCCTCCAAAAATACATTCACAGCCCTTCAAAACAGTCACATGAATAGTTTTATAGAAAGTAACACTTACATACCTACAATTACCCATACATTTTCCTGAAATTATTCAGCTGATTAATACAGGGAGGTTACACCAAGTGCAGTAGCTCTTCAGCTAATGATTGAAGTTTGCACTAATTTTGCCAAGCCCGTGTTCAAAAGCTTTCTGACTTCTTCCAACTGCATCAGCCATTACAATAAAATACATCCTTTCAACCTATAAATTTTGCATCTTACATCTGAATAACTACAGGACACCAGACCTACCAGTACTGCTATGTAAGTATTACACAATCTATACTTTAAAATATGAAAATCAATACACTAAGGATGTCAGATCTTCAAGTCAGAAGCATAATGATTTCAAAGAGTAACTGAACAAAAAAATTGCATTTCTAAGATTGTATTACCATCCTTCTCTTGACACATTCCTAGCAAAGCATCAACTTTAAAATATTTGTCCTTAAGTTGTGAGGTACAGTTTGTCAAAAACCTATGCTCCTGCTTAAAGGGTGGTGTCAACAGAAATATATTTTCACCATGTTAAATAATAATTTCAAAGCAATAAGAGCTTAGAAACATGCTCATATTTCAGGTATTTAATGCATTTCCCTCCCCTCAGTCTCTTTTGTTGCTCCCAAAATCTCTGACAGCAGAAATGCTAATGGATGCAAGACATAGCAGGCACACTGTTCCAAGACTGTCAGAAGAAAGCTTTGGTGTGAGTAATGCTGAGGGCACCTGGGTTATGACATGCTCTGTCTGGTAACATGTGTTAGAGACAGGGAAAAATTAATAGCTGAAAAATCTCAAAATAGATCTGAATGGCCTACAGTACAAGAAAGCCCAATCCTTGGAATCTGCTTGTCAGCATAACTCCCATTACTGTTATCAGTAATTCCCCAGTACAAGGACCTTCAAGATAAAAATTCACAGTTAAGCAATATGAAACAGACAACTTATTTTGTGGTCTGCAATGTCACAATACAAATTGGTTCACCTGAGAACTGTATAACCAAGTCAGACTCAAGGCCAAGGCAGCAGTTTTACACCCAGGTTACTTACCAGTGTCCCAAAGTTACCCCTCCAGCCTTCTACTAAATTAAAGAGGACTAAACTTTCACCTGAGACTGCACTCACTCTAAAACACATCAAAATACAGGCAGCATGTATCTAATGTGAGGTTATTGAACTCTAAATCATACTAACAACACCATCATCTTCCCACACCTCCATTGCCAAGAAGTCTCCTGGCACAAAGGTAAGAACATTCAATCAAATGAGCTAATATTGATGGAGCAAGCTGGCAATATAGAAAGAGCTTATAATCCCTTATATTTAATAGTAGTTTCTGAAAAGCATTTTACAGCTTTTGACGTGGGAGCGAAGAGAAAAATAAAGTAATGAACAGCATTTCCTTTTTGTGATTAGGCAAAAGCCATTAGAACTTGAGACACTGAACAGGAGGAAAACAACTGTTTTGCAGGTTAGTCATTTCCATACTGGTGTTAACCAGCCAAATGAAGAACAAGGAATCATATACTACTGATACTGAAGTTGTGTTGCAGGCTGGAAACCACAAGCTCCAGAAACAGCCACCTTTGGTAGCCTCCAGCAAGCTATCAGCACAATCTTTAACAGGACAGCCTGAAGGACGAACTAGCACAAAACACGTTTGCATTTACGTTTTCATTGTGTATTTTGCTTTCCCCAACAGCTTGCTGTTTCACAGGAACTGGTGGACTTCTCAGCCTTGGGCAGGGGGTGTGAACTCCAGTAGGTATTGTGCAGTATTGCTATTGTAAAAAAAAAAAAAAACAAACTGCTAAGCTTTGAAGAAAAGCAGCAGGCAAAGCTGTTACAATACATGCTTAATTCACAGCAATAATTACACTCCAATGCTACGAACTAAGGGAAGACAGCAGGAGAGGGAACTCCTACACCTAGACATTTCCAGAAGTGTTTTGAAAAATTTGGTTCTATATATTGCTTTGGACAATGCAGAGATGCTTAATTTTAATTACCATTAGGGTGCCGAGAGCACAGATGGATGCCTGTTAATTGAAGCTACCACAGTTTCATGTAAATTGAAAGAATAAATCAAATAAATAAATATCAGCCTCCCAAGAACATCCAAAGTAAAAAATGGTAATGAGTTTTGGAAGCAAGGAAGGAAATTGTTGTCAGTGAAAAACAGCCTGCAAAGACAACAGACCTCTGCTGGCAGATGACCATCAGTAACAACTCTGTCTTATCAGGAAGCAACTTGTCAGCCAAGTCTGTAGATAAGAGGGACAACCATAAACCAGGCAGATATACTGTAAAGGTAGACCAACTCAGTCAGGTGTTGTCTTAAATCCAGTGACAACAGAAATAGTAATGCAAGTTACTAAATGTGCCCGAGGCAGACACAGGAAAGAAAAAAAAAAAAATTAGTCAACATGCATGAAACCAGAGTAAGCAACTAAAGATCACTACTATGTCTTCAATAATAAGGCAGGAAGTGGGAAAGCAAGCCAATGAAACATGGACAGTCAAGAAGTCTCCATTAAAAATAGTCTCTGCTAGATTTCAACAACTGAGTTATTCAAACCCTTTTATAGCTAATTTAGAAACTCTAGAAGTGACAGGTTCATAGCCCTGAATACACAAGTATCTCAGGAATATGAAATAGAGAATATTAAAGTGGGACAATTCTTTGCAGACACTGCCACATGATTACTCTTTGACACTGAGAAAAAGGACATGAGCTGTAAGGATAGATTCTTGCCAGAGTCAGTATCTGCAGTCATCAGCACCTTACTTGAAAGAGGCCAGTGAATAGCCTCAGCCTATAGTTACTTTCAACAAACACAAGCCTCAGACGAACAGAAATCACCAAAATATCACACTTGGCAGCAGAGTCAAGAAGCTACTCCAGTAACTGCTCTGGGATAGGCTATGTCAGCAGAATCCCATGACAGCCCCTCAGTTTTGTGCCTTTTGGTAATTTTGACAAGGAAGGAGTAGTGCTGTTCACAACACGCCTCAAAGCAAAACTCTCCCTTCACCACTCTTATTCCAAGCACAGGTGTGACAGCTGCAGCTGCACTCTGTTATGGGAGCTGCACCTGAAGAGAAGTAAGCCATGGAAGACAAACTGAATATACAGAAATGGACTCATGAATGAAACAAGCTTCCATAAAAAGCCAACAGCAACAGACCTATTTTGACAAGGAGCATTGATCACTTAAAATACAAATCCCGGGTCAACTGCAATACTTTGTATGGGAAAGATAACAGATTTTACAGGTCAGTATTCCTAGTTACAGGCAGCATGAGAAGAACGAGTCACAAATAGTATTGATAAGCATTGTACATAAATTAGCCTACAGATTCTATCAAACTATTTTGCAATAAGGAAATACCTCATCTTGTTCATAACACTTTTGCATTATTTTCTTCTCTACAAGAGGAATACACAAGAGTTTTCAGAGGAACATTTTTTCAGGTAAGGAAAATCAGGTAAGGATCAGCTATGGTAGGACTTACATGTAATGTCAGTGTCTTCAGAAGCATAGAAAAAACAAAATATGAACTGCAGCATCTTGCAGTCTTACCAGAACTGAATAGCTATGCAAAACTAAGCTTAAGTATGGCTATTTTAAGAGTACACAGAAACTCTTGAACTATAAAAACAAGGCTGAGTACTCATATTTACGAAGTACCCTTTAAAAAAATAAAAATCAGCATTGATACATAACGCATTAGTTTATTCCAATAGCTTAAACAGTCTAGAGATACTTCCAAGACCAGCATTGCTCCTACTGACATCACCCACAAACATCCTCTCCAGCTTGTATTAAAACTTGTCAACTGGAGAAAGCGAGGAAGATATCAGTAATAGAAAGTATGATGCATTGCAGATGGGAAGATTAGTTTTAAAGAGACACTCAAGGAAAAGATGGCTAGGTTTATACTGAGAAATGTAGTCAGACCTCCCCAGTACTAGAAACAGTATAAACACATCATTGCAGCCTTCTATTTTGGCTAATTAGCTCTGCCAAGAAGGAGCGTATGTTTGCAGAGGCAGAGCACAGTGTTAATGCAGTTATGCTGTTTCTGGGACCTACCTCGTTAAGCACTGCACTGTGTAGACACATGCTAAATTATTCTGGATAAAAGCCATTATTCCTCTTACATGCGTCTCTGTTCAGAGCTGAACTTTCACATTTGATTTTAACATTGCATTTTTAAAATCTGAAAAAATAAAAGCAGGCAAATATAACTCACAAAAGGTCACAAGCCAGGAAGATGGAAAGGCCACTAGTTTTTGCAGTGTTAAAGCACAATTTAAGATGTTTCCAAACACAGCCTCTGTAGATTGGTTTTTCTCATCAGTTTTTGATAATGTACGTACTATTTACTGTGTAAAGGCAAACTACCTCCAAATATTAAATATTCCATCTTTTAAATGTTCTTCGAAATATTTTACAACTGCTTCATCCTATGACACTCTGTAGAGCTGTACAGATCATTAGTTTCAGCTGCATCTATGTCCAGCTATGTGATTGTGCCCACAAATTCCAGGACTACATGCTCCAAATGAAAGACTGGTATCTGAATTAATTGTTCTCACCTTTAGCTCAATCTGAAGCCCTGTTGCAGATGACTTCCAAATTTCAACCATTAACACAGAAAAGCCTTTTATCAGCCTGCCTTGCAATCCTCCCCATGATCCACTAGCCACTTACAAGCTGCAGAGCACTGGCAAACTCACAGCAATGTTACAGATGCTGGGGCAAGAACACCTTCAGGAAAAGCAATCCGGAAGACGTGGCTGCTTCACTCCTGGGAGGATGATTACATTCTACTGGGTGCCTAACACAGCCCTTGGAGCAGGAACCAATGACCACTTCAGCCAGAATGCTCAAATGAGTAGGCTGCAAAGGCAAAGTCTTTCTTGCCCACACTTCCCCTGTTGTCACAATTAGTGCATTCTTTTCTGAGCCTTGTCACAGCTCTAAAAACTAGATTTGAGATACGGAAGGCCAGGACAGTACCTCTCCAAAGTCTACTTTAGACTGAAAGCTAGGAAAATCCACAACCAAGAAAGGAATCAATCTGCATCTCCTTACTACCTCTATGGGTGCTCCAATAACTTGGCTATCTCACCAAATACAGACTGTAAACACCACTCAGTGTCCCTGGAAATAAAAATTGCATCTGCTCAAAGTGCACACCTGATGTGGTTCCTAGGACAGGCAGGGAGGTGAGGCACAGTTCAGCCCTAGCATTTCCAGAGGTTAGTGGTGGCATCTAACTACCCAGCCTCCTGGAATATCATTTGTCTTGCACAGCCCTTCATGCCTGCTGCGTAGTAGTTACATACCTTCACATGTAACCTGGGTGCTGCACAGCCCCATTTCAGGGCAACCATCCTCATCTGAAGTGCTACACCACCTACACTGCATGCCTGATGCAGGGGACATGAACATAGTACTGTAGCAGCCCACGTCTGAATACATGCAGCACCTTAACATCTCATTTTACAGTACAGGGTTTCAGCATCAAGCCTGCTTGACAGGTTGCTGCTCTACCTCTGCCTCCTGGGCACTCAGTGCCTTCCTCCCTACTCCCGCAGCAGAGGTGCACATCCCTGTCTTCTGGCTATGTGATCCATGCTCATGAGATTTGTGACATAATCTAGGTTAAAAGCGGATTATTTTTAACCCAGCCCCCCACTCACTGATCTAGTTCATAGCACAGCAATCACAGCAGTCATACCAACACAGCAAATGGGGCAGAGAGCCACAGCCAGGCACAGGCAGGTAGGAAAACAGCTGCAGCTGTGGGAAGCTTTGGGTTACTGCAGAGGCCATGAACTGTGGCATCGGGAGGTGACCAAGCGCCATGCCATATAGTTCCGCCCCCTCCATCCCCAGTATGTTTCTGCATTACGTAGGAAGCCACTGTGATGTGGGTGTAAAGTACTGCAGGATTTCAGAAAGGTTGTGATGAGACTATATGTCAATTGAGCTCCCAAAAGCCTCATGTCCCTGCAAAATGACCATATAGCCCATCTCTTTCCAAATGCAGAATTGCTGAGCTCATTGGAGTGACACCAGCCTGACATGGAGTTACACCAGCCCCTTCAGCTTAATAACATCACATTTTTTCAGGTGACAAACAAGAGCTTCACAGAGCAAGATCCTGACACCACTGCAGTCTTCACTGCAGGATTCAGGTCCCTGTCTCCTGCCGAGGCAGGATTTCACACACTATTTTTCTGCTACAGAGAGAAGTGCTGGAAGAAGACAACAATTGGATTTCAGAAAACATGTGCAAGAAACTCTGCTGCAATACATTTAACTCACAACAGCTCTGAGTACCTTAGGAACATCAGTGCTGGTCTTTGCATCACAGTGTAATTTAACCACTTCACGCTTTTTCTTCCCAAGATACAGGATAGTTTCTCCAATGAACCAGCAGCCAGAAATTAAATTTACATCTTTCTGCCTATTTCTACTAAAGTTCTCTTTCAAGTCAGCAATTCTCCTAATTTAGAGTAATCCACCTCAAAGTCCACAGACTGCTTCTAAGGACTCCAACAGAAAAAAAAAAAAACATACTAAGGTCCTGCGTTTTAGACACAGTCAGTAGGAATATGGACTGGTCAGAGGTCCACATCTCCACTGAAAACAGGATGGGACCACAGACAGGGTTTAAAAACACTGGTTTTAAGTAAATAAATCCCAGATCTGTGCTAGTGGTAAACTGGGTTGCAGATTTACCTCAACATCTACTGACATCTCTAGCTTTCTAATGACAGCCTCTTTACTGTTTCGATGTTTAAACCAAAGTTCCTCTCTAACTCTCCACTCTGTGAGACTTTCTTCACACTTCTTAACCTAATTTTCTTGCTGATTCAGTGCTGCAGAGACCAGTGCCCAGGCAGCTCATGAACTGGATGGATATAAATACTGGAGACCACAACAGGGATCCTGGCATAGCTTCTAATTTAGCCATTTGATACATCTGGCCAACCAAGTTAAAAGTAGCGATTCAGAGAATTTGAATACACCCTGAACAATGTTATGGAAGAGCAGTTTGGATTCTGGCCATTCAACCCTATAAATCACTCAGGAGACATGAGTCTCCATGCTAGAGAACGCTAATCAGGTTGCCCAACAGCCCCATACTTACAGCATCTTCCTGTACTCCTTGAACACAGTAGCATCACACCAAGTACAGCAGTGGCTTGAACTTTCTACTTGCCTCACATCCTAAATGAGTCACAATCAAAGGCTTATGGTAAATAGTTAACTTGCTCACATCCCAACTTTATTCTCCTCTACATTTGCAGCCCAGTGTCATGACAACACCAATCACTTCTCCATGTGCACACATTTTCAGGAGGAAAAAGACTACAGCCACTGCATACGGTCAGAGCAGTGTTTGGTATTACATTAAGGTGAAGCCAAGTTCAGAGCAACTCCTTAAATAGCTTATCTCTAACCTATGGGACAATCTCTCCACACAGCACATGAGCCAGGAGTGCAGGTTGCTTTGCTGCTCTGTGGCTCTCAGGCAGCACCTTGCCAGGGACAAGAGGCCACAGAAGGTGGCACATCTGGCAGAGCTTCCCTGTGAAAAGAAAGGCTACTGCAGGGAAAGGCAGACTCAAAATTGGTAGAGGAAAATTTGGCCAGAGAAGGGATAGTACCCAACCGTAATATGGATCAACTGAAATCAGGTATTGGAAGCTAGTGCTCAGTACTTGAGACTTCAGCCAAAATTACTAATCTAGTCCTAATTATATGAAAAAGCACAGATGTCCATTGCTGTGTACCAGCCTGTGGACACTGTTTGCACAAGCAAGAGTTTAATCTCAAAAAATAAATATGGGAAATATTCCTGCTTACCAATTAAAATATCATTTGCGTAACCACCATCTGGAATTAAAGTACTTTTTCCTCTCAACTAAAAATGTATCCAGAGACTCTTTCCCTCTGCACACACTGGATATGCCTTCAATGGCTGTTGCTTTTTTTTTTTTTTTTTTTTTTTTTTGAGTCAGATACTGAATGATTTTTTATTTACTGCTCCAAATCAACTCTGAATATACCCTTTGATAGGTCTGTTTTTTCCCCAATTGCTTTCATTACTGTTAGTCACCTGTTTCTATCTCTTACTCTGAATCTTGTCATGTGCTCTTAAACATAAATGGAGTTTTTCCATTCATTTCAGTAATAAATTGGGAAAAGGCATTAGACACAGCATTATCTGACAGCAACAAGTCATAAGGCCCAACACAAATGCTCCTTGCATCCAACTGCAGTGATGGAACCCAAAACTCAAGTCCTTCCTCCCTCCTCCTGCCCTTCCAAGTAGCTCTGTGCAATCAGCAACTGAACTCTGCATAAGGTCCATCACAAGTGGGATGAAGGATTATTTTGGGGGATATTGCAGATGAAGTATTTGCTGTTGGAAAGCAGTGAGCACTTACCTCTCCAGAGCACACGTGTCAGGCAATATGAAAGCTTTCTGCTCTAGCTCTATGCTAGTGCACACATTGGCCTTTCTCTCCTAAAAACTAAATTCTAACTTCTAGACTTTCAAACATTTAAAATTAGAAAGCACATATTTGCCAACTTCAGACCTCTACTTAGAATTACAACCAAAAGACTTAAATTTGGAAAGGTACGTATAGATTAAGCACTATTTAATAAGCTACTGCTACATAACACGTAAATTGATGCACTGCATACTACTTTTGCAGGATGAATTGTAGTAAAGGGCAATTCCAAAACTCAAGCCAGCTATGTAGGTATTACTCAATAGCTTTAAGAGCAGAATTCAGTATTACTAGGCCTATTCAGACACCTTGGTATATATTGTTCTTTTCCAGTAAGTATAGAGATGACTAAATGATTTCAGTAACTAGAAATACTTGGGCCTTCTGGAGACACGAGTTCAAACCAGAAATTTCTTTTCCTTCTTGATATTTAACAGAGTATCTAATAAAAAAAAGGGCTTAATTATATATCTGCTCTGAACAGATATTAAGCATCTCATGGGCCTATTACAAAGAAATCAAGTTGTAACAGTAGTTGACAGTGTACTTAGTTCATCGCAAGCTAAATATCAATGAAACCCTTGCTTGAAGATTGATTTTCATACTTGGTACATCCACAGGTGTTCACCCAGCTGTTGTTCACAATGTTTCCAGACAAGGAAATTATTGACAATTTCTTAAGTTTGCGAAAAGATTGGTGCTGCCCCACTGAGATAGCTTCAGATAGTCTTGGAATGACAGTTAACAAGGTATTACTTAAATGATATTTATTGAAATTGCTTTTCATCCACAAATACCTATGGCATGAGTAAGAGTAACTATATTTGCAGAATAAATACAGATTCTTTTGTTCAACAATCCCAAGAGTATATAAAGAAGTCTTACGTCATTGGGTTTTATAAATGAAGAAAACAAGGTTATTGAAATTCAGGTGACTTTGCCTCAAAATCTTGTAGTACAAAAAGCAGCAGCATCAAGTCTCAAAGCAGATTAGTAGGACAAAGATTAAGTCTAGGGACAAAAAATAAAAATTGGATCACCTGAAATATTGCTATCCTTACTACTAGATTTAGAAAATGAAAACATACAAAATTTAAAATTATATATAAACTTAAAGTTAACATTGTTTTTCATGTTTTTCAGTATGCAAAAGAATTGTGATGTTCAGTCTGCATGTTATAGACTATCTAAATAATGTATTCTGATTTGATCTGTAGCCTAATTCTGAAACATATGTTAGATTTGATTTAGTGCACATTGACTAGATTACCGAAGTGGTTTAATTCATGTTATTTAAAATTGGGAGAGTTTGACAATAAGCAGAAAGCAAATTATACAAGTTTATTACACCCTCCTCCTCACTTACACCAATGAGCAATTATAATGAAAGTTATAATCATGGAAGATTTAAAGAGATGGACAGAAAACTGTGTTGCTGGTTCAGCATCCAGAAACACAACATATGTCCCACATACTGATGAGGGTACATTATGCACAGACACGGTTGTCTGCAAGGCACTGGCATAACACTATACTGGGCTTCCCTCTCTTAAAGCTGATCTGCATATTTGACTATGTTTGCTCTCCATCACCAAATGCTTTCAGTGGGGGCGGAGTGTCACACAAACAAAGAGCATGAACTCAGCAGATGGTTGCCAGTTCTTAGAAGACAACATGTGTTCCTGTAGCTGGCACTCAAGATGCATTAAAGATCATCCAATTTCACAGAAATTTGGTCTCCCATTGTTCATTAGGCAATCATAGATGTTTAGTACCTCACAGTCAGACAGAAACAGCTTTATCCCACAGTTGTGTTCCATAATCTCACTTTTCCTTTCCCTCATTCCCTTCCAAAGCAACCCAAATAAACTTAGCTATCTATAACACTGGACCTGGGAGGTGCAGAGTGTCACACGGCCACTTTGAGCCCTGCCAATTCAGATCAATTTGGAACAAGTACTACTCTTTTTGAAAAGGGTTCATGCTAGAAAGCTCTAAGCCCCAGAATCCATAAGCCAGTGCTTCTGTAAGAAAGGAAAAGATCAGGCAATAGTTGAAGTTCATTATCTATAAAAAAAATTCCTAACTTAAAGATTTGCACATAACCAGATTCAAGTTACATGGTTTTAAAAGGAGAGGCAACTAATTAAGTTATTAATATAATCTATTAATGGGTATCTATCCTCTTAAACATTCTGAAGTTCTAACTTCAACTGTCTGCTGAAGAACTTTACATTTGGGACAGTATCTGTGAAAAACTGTGATCCTGGAGAGCAGAACTTTTCTTGTGGGAATTTGCTAACCCTAAGAGCTTTTTTAATTAGTTTAATTTTTTAAATGCACTCTACTAACAAAATTTATCATCACCTTTCTACCAAAACAAGGTACCATTTCTGAGGTTCAGACCCAGCACATTGGGAGTTTTCTAGAAAATTCAGTAATGTTTTTCAGAGAAAAATTCCTGGGTAGTCTTAGATTTGGCATGGTTATGAGTCTGATGAGCTTCATTCAGAAATATTCTTCCTTCACTGAACTAAGGCGGCCATGCATTTCTCAGCCCCGTCAAATAACCAGCTGATTTTGTTACATTACCTACTGAACATTTCTGCTTCCCATCAGAAGAACTAAACTTGCCATTGAAAGAGATGCACTCAGTAAAAATCAGATTCATTGTCTAATAAGTCAGTTCATGGCCCATTACAGCCAATGCCCTATCATTTCACTTACTGAAACACAAAGCATTTTGTGCTGAATATATTTAAGAATATAATACACAATCAAATCTGAATCCCAATTCACGGTGATGATGGAAGTATCTTTTTTAGTCATTTCACTCAATCAATCTGCATATTAGAGGCTCTTCTCAAGTTTTTAAGAGTGAAAAACCAGGGTGAAGGGACACGGCTGCTTGAAGTAGCACTTCAGTAAGCATATTCTGATACCAAAAACCAACTCCACCCACGTATCAGGCATATGAACAAAGGAGCATGGAGGGAACAAAGACTGGGCTGCATCTCCCCTGTCTGAAGCTTAGCTTTCCAACTTACCCTCAGGGACTCCAGCACAAGTATTTTCTCTGTTGTCTGAAGAGATTTTTTTTCTAGCACCAAGTACCAGAGCCAGCCTGAGCTGGCATCGAGGAGACTGTCAAGACCATCGCTTAACTGGATCACAGACTGCAATCCATTACTGAAACAAATACTGCAAGTGAACTTGATAGATCAACTGTTTAGCTTGATGCATCCACTTCCCCAAGCAGTTGTAGCTCTTCCCAAACTCACTGTATTGACTTTCTGACAACAGATGTTACTACAGTGAAATCATGATGAAGATAAGAAAGCAAGAGTGCCAGATCAGCAACACCAATTCCTACAATGCCTTAGAAATAATAGGAGCGTTCAGGAAACTAACTGCTTTTATAAAGAGAAAAATAATTAAAATATTGCTGTAAATGAGGCAAAAAAAAAAAATCTCCTTACTTTCATGTAAAGCAGCCTAATTTCAGTGTATGAGATAATATTAAATTCCCGCTAGGACCAGAAGTATTCCTCTGGCCCCAAATGCTCCATTACGGGGTAATTTGTAAGCACCATGCTTGCTGCATGGGCACAGATTGCTGTGAATCTCTACATAAGACATTGTGAAACAATTGCCTGCCAGAGATGTTGCTAGGTTGTGGCATAGTTCCAGGCTGGTGCAAGTACTGCTCTGCACGAAGCGGGAGAGCAAAGCATGCAACTTCCAGGAGCATCTAAGGCAAGATGAAGTGCAATGACTCTGAAGAAAACCAAACCCAAGGAGGAAGACAAGGCTAAATTAGAATTCAAATACATCTGAAGGCAATTATTAGGGATTTCAGTTCCACTTTCAGGAGGGGAAGTATACACTCCCAAGACTTCAGTTTAACAGAAAGGAGGAAGTACTGTTACTATGAGATATACTTCATTAAAACAAGAAGGAACAGCTACACAAAAAAGTATATTCGCCACCTCTTTACCTAGCCTCCATTGTAAATCCAGACTTCGTCCAGCCCATACCTCAACACCATCCTAGCCTTCGGAAGTTTATTTTGATTCTGCTGCCTGATAAGCTCTTGCCATCACATGCATAAGTGAAAGTGATGTTAGTTTCCATTCCTCGGACACCACATCTTTTGTGTGGCCTGCTCATGTACCACTTATTCCCTAGTACCTTACATCAGCATAGAAAAGGCTTCCTCCCTTTTTAAGTTACCTTAAATACAGTTACTTTTTTTACTTAAGAGGGGGTTATGTGAGAATTAAATGTCTCTAAGTTAAGACCATATTCTAATCTTAATGCAATAATATTTTTTACTAAGCATATATTTCAAATTAAGAGTATGTTAAATCAATGAGCTAAATTGCCCCCTGTGCCCAACTATCTCTTGAACCACAGCACCTGCCCCATATATGTTTATCACATAGGCCAGGCCTGGATAGTTGGAATACAAATGTATATGCACTTAGCAACATTGCTGGACCATTTTAAAGACCTTCTGAAAACAGGTTCGTAAGTGACTCACCACATTTTTATGGCTTCTGTCTCACAGCTGCTGGCTGAAAACCCTTGATTACTCTCAGGGCAGTGGGACAGAAATCAAGAGTGCTTGGACACAGGCTCCCTGCCACACACAATGCCCTGTAGGCTGCTCATGGCTATTCCAGGCCCTACCTGCCATCACCTGGGGTTCTCACAAACCCACAGGGTTGTCTAGGAGCAACATGATGTCTTCTACCCTCACCACAACCTCTCTCTGCAGAGAAACTTCACTCAAGTTAGGAAGAGATGTTACACAGAAGCCTTGAGGTACCACTAGTAGAAAAGTTAACAAGATTTTATGGCTAAGTACGTGGACAATGGAGGGAAGTAGATCTGCATCAGCGAGGTATACATCAGTGTGGAAAAATAAAGTGTTCTGCACATCCATAAGGATGCTAGTGTGCTGCATTTTTGTCACTATTACAGTTCAATAAATCCAAAAAGATACATTGCTTTAACTGAAGTGCCAGAGAGCTGAGTTAGAAACAGTAACAGCTTTGTATAATGAGGTATTTACTATTCATGTTAAAATAACCATACGTCAAACTAACTTTTCAGACAATGACATGGTCTATTCTGTCAGACATGTTATCATCTCCTCACAGCCCCACTTGTTCATCTATTCCCAGAGTACCCAGCACAGCCTTGTGCCACGGGATGCTGGTGCACTATCTCATGGCCAGTGTGGGTACAGGAAGCTTATTCACCATCTGGGTATCGTGGGATACCCCCCTTCTCCCTCCAAACCCACCTGCATGACACGTAAAGCAGAATGCCCAGGCACTAACAGCCTCTAGAGACAGCAGCAGGGAGCCCTTCGCTCTCCTCTGAGACCTTTATAGATGAGTCACAGAAGAAATAAGGGTGGACATCTTGATTTAGCTTCAGTAACCTAATGCAGAAGAACTACTGGGAACACTTGAGATAATTGTTTTAATTATAGAACAGAAGTACTAACTAAATAGTTATGAGGGATTTTTTTTAACACAAAGTATTTTAAATGCATCATCTGCCTGCGCAGTTAGCTCCTTTTTCTCTAAAGTTATGTTTAGATTTTTCATTTTTTCCATTTCACCTTCCCACAGGGATGAATTCAGTAGCTACTCAGAAGGCTGTTACATGTTGCCTTTACACTTAAGCCAAGAAAATCCAAGGTTTACATGTGAGAATAAATTATGCCTAATTTATTGTTTCAGCCAGGAGCTACAGATTACAGGAACATGTATTTATAGTGGTCAGAGCAGTCAATAGGGCTTCAGCTGTGAGCCGACACATACACATTTTCTCAGCATTGCCTACACAGAGATTCATAACAGAAAATGAGGAGCCATTACCAGACGCTGTACCAAGGTCTGAAGCCTGCAGTGAGGATAAAGTCCATTGATTTCTTGATATGATTTAAGGAATCTAAGTACAGTTTACAGGCTCTGTCACAGTGAAAGCCAGCAATTCTGAAGTGCTAAACTTCAAAATAATTCTTTATTCAGATAGAAGTGACAAAGATAAATAGCTGGTTACCACTCACAGCAAAGCACTTACCCAAATTATTCATTATGAAAAGACTAATTAAGCAACAGGCAGCCTAATAACCTACAGGTTCTGAATGAGACAGAAGCAAGATGAGAGTTCACCTGTGCAAGAGGGATGAGAGGTCAGGGCAGACATGGCTGTTTCAGGGAGATGAGGAAGGAAGAGAGACACAGCCACTTTCTGTAATTCACCTGTGACTCCAGGTATGGGATGGGACTGCCACTAGATACCCTAAAGGACTCCCCATTAAGCCTCAACAAGACTTAAAGATGTCAAAGAAATGCATACAGACATTTTTTTCCATCAGTCAGTACATACGCGTGTAAGGAATGACCAACTCTGAAGCTTCTCCTTACCTGTAGATTTACTTGAACCATTGCAGGCAGCCGTAGCCCAGCAGGATATCATGCCCGTGGTACTGGGCAAGACGTGGCAGTACGACGCAGCCTACAGCAGTGTGCCACAGCACTGATGGCAGCCAGATACCCTCACAGCAACAGAGCACCTGCAGGGCCCAAACCCCACACTGTAACACCCAAAACAAACAGCGCCCTCCCACCATTTGGCTGCAGCCAACAACTCATGGGCATCACCCTCCACAGGGCTCCCTCACCAGCTCTGAAACACGCATGGGGCTCCCCAGCAGCAGCAACCACTCAACCATCTGCTGACAGCCTCCCACTGCCAGGCAGACAGACAGCTCAACTCCCATAGCATCCCCAACAGCCTGACCCAGCACTGCCCAACCACCCAGCAGGCACAGACCTTCCCTACATATCTCACTCCCCCTTCAGAGCCCACTTGACTACAGCATGGGCTTTATGCCATATTAACTCATTTTAACACCTCCCCTTCTTTGAGTTTCACACCCTCCAGTTATTAGCCCAAAACAACGCACCCAGAACCCTGTTGCCACCAGGACAGGTAGACTACTAGCACCCACCTCCTCAGCTCAGTTTAGTAGATAGCACTCCAGAAGACACTCCACTTTTGCCCACAAACCTTCCTGAAGCAGTGTCCCAATGCTGCAGTTGCCCCCTCCCTCTGCTCGGCCTCCCCACCACAACAGGATGGCCACGCTGCGATACCTCACCTCTGACAGCCTCGGGAGGCCTCACGAGCTGCTCCTCACACGGTCGCCTCTCCTGCATGGCACACAGCCACTTGCATCGCTCCTGAGTCTCATTTCTTGCTTCATTCAGGAGCCTCCTGGTCCCAACCAACACCCTTCAATGCATTTTGCTGACTCTTTCCTCTGAAGCACACCTTCTCCATGGTGCCTGAGCCCAGCAGCCTCATCACCTCCCGCTGTTGGTCAGGGCACAACAAGGGCTCAGGACTGAAAAGCACTTTTGCTCAGTCTCCTTCCCGTGGATTCTCAGCAGCCCCAGGGCTACAGCAAAGCAACCACAGGCACCCAGGCTCTGGCAGCAGCCCTTCTCCTCAGAGAGACCTCTAAGCAAGACCACCCCGCAACTCCCCTCCTGCCAAAAAGAAGAAGGGCCCACCCCGCACTTAACCTTCCTGAAGCCCTCCCTCAGGAATGGTCCTTCCCCTCAGTGCCCGGCAGCCGTCCCCACCTCAGCCAGCTGCTGCCCATGAGGCTGATTGCCCATGGCCGGCCCTGAAACAAGGGGCACCTGGGAGCCAGCTGGGCCAGGCAGGAGGCAGGTACAAATACAGATAGAAATAAAGGGTAGGGGAGACTTCTGCTTTTATCCCACTTTCCCAATAAATCATTACCCATCTGGAAGGCAAAAGGGTTTAGCAGCACATCCCCCCTAAGCACTTTCAGGTGTCCCTTTTCCATGTCAGGTGTCAGCATTCCTAATTAGCACCTGCAGGGCACTGCCTCCCAAAAGTCGGTGGTTTTGTCTCTGCTATGCTATCAGATATGACATTTTCTATTTAAAGCAAAATAAAATGGAGGGGGCTCATGGATGTATGAGCTGTGCCCTGTGGTGAGGTCTCCTGGGTTAAAACAACACCACAGGTATCCTCTGGGCAATAGCCACAATATTACACTTCTATACTGTATATTTTTACCTCTGCTCAGTACAAAAGAACGTGTGATTAGATGTTAAACTCTTACAAAGTCAAAGCATTACGATCAACACTGGCTGCTTCATGCTCATTCCCATAGCAGGGCAGAGAAGCAGGAGTAACTGCTTCCCATCACTTTTTACTGTTGTACCAAAACCTCTTTGAAACAGGTATCTTTTACCACTGCCACCTCTGATGCTTTGAGGTGGGGCTACAGCCAGCAAAGCAGGTGGAAAGAACGTAACGCCATGGAGGTCAGCATGCTTCACCCCTGAGCTCTTCTCTGGCAGTCAGACCTTTGTCACTGCTTTATGGATGGAAAGACCCCAGATGTCTCCAACCACTCCAGTCTGGCATTGGTGGGGTCTGATGTAGCCATCACATTGTACGTGAAGGAGCAGGCAAGCAGATATAAGGGTGTCCTGAAGAGCAAAACAGGTCACCACTCGACCGGCTACATTAGTACACCTAAAAACACCTGCTTGCTGAGCATGTAAGGCATCTGATTTTAGCAAATGGACCAAATAATGCGAGATCTGAAGAGCTGATAGCAGACTGATAGAGCAAGCATCCATAGGAACCACTGGTGGCAAATAAGCAAATCCTAAAAGCTGCCAGAAGTGATTCTGGAAGTTATATAAACACTAAATATGCCCTTTTCCATTTTACATCTCCCATGATAAACTGTTATGAGACATGCACATGGCTTGAAACATATAATTACTGATAATCCTGACTGGTGGGAGAAGGAACCATCTGGCAGATGGAAAAGAGAAAGTGCCAAGAATTTAGCAGACGGGGGGGCTTCTTGAGAATATATGCATAGAGGTCTGAAGAAAGGAATATTTAGACAAAAGGTCAGCTATTCTGTTTCTATCTATACCCAAAACAAATTGGAACACCAAAAGTATCCAAATAATTATGAAAATTATTCCTGTTTGAAATTCATCTCAAAATCATGAGCAAAACCAGTGAGTCTAAAACTGCAAGTGTTAGAAGTGAGGAATTCTTTCTGCATATCATGATTAATCACAAATGGTTACAGCACACAGCATCAGCACATTTTATCTTATATCCTTCAGGTTTCTATCCTCTCTGTTTTTAACATGCAAATACCCTTATTCATCCTCTCCTGACCTTGTTGCATGATATCATTTGTTTCTTTCCATTTTCCTTAACACTATTTCTTTCTTATAATAAAGAGCCACTTCCAATAGACACCACTTTGCATTCCTTTCCTTTCTTCTAAGTTAATTTCTTTTGCCTCTGCTCTCCTCTTTATCACTCCTGGGTAAAACAAGGGACATTGCTGGATGCAGCATTGTAATTGTGAACCCACATTTTTCCACTGAGATCACTACTTATTAACCATTTAGCTGCTGACCCTTCACAACAGCTGAGCTGCAGCCAACATCTATTGCAGTTAAAGGGAAGTGAGGACACAACCCACATCAGGCAAAACACAAAATTGAGGGACAAGGAATGTATGTAACATAGTTAGTGATTTCGCAGCAGTTTTGCTGAAGCATCATGGTTCACCATGAGGACAGTCATGCACTACATAGGTTGCTCAGGGAGATTGTGCAGTCTCTCTCCTTGGTGGTTCTCAAGACCCACCAGGATAAAGCCTGGAGAAACCTAGTTTGATCTCGTAACCTGACCCTGCTTTGAGCAGGAGGTTGGACTAGAAACCTCCCGAGGCCCCTTCCAACATGAATTTATAAGGGTATGATTTTTGGAGGCACCCTGAAATATAACTCCTACTGACTCCTGCATACTACTCGCATTCCAATGAAAATGACATGTGAAGGCATTCTTGAAAATCTTTAAAGGTTACTAGCATCTTCTGAGTCCTTAAAATTGAAGCTGCAGGGACCCTTCCTGTTAGCAACTTCAGCTTCCACTAATGGTGTCAGAAAGAGGTAGCTCAGCAGCTCCTACCAGCCTTCCTTGCTCAGATTGCTTTGTGAATAATTTTTCGTCTGGGGAGTTCCTTGAATCATCTGCTTTTCAGCAGAAAAGTCCTATTTTCAATCAAACCTCACCAGAATAATGCCATTGTATCCATACACAAGTTTGTGGTACCTCATACTAAAAGACCCACAGGCTGTCCTGGCTACTCACCAAATTCTCTCATAGGAATGAAGAGATGGTAACCTACTGTTCGTCCTCAATTCCCTTCTCACCACCATGTTTATAACAAGCGTGTTCTTTTATCAGACGTTGATGTGGACACCAGGGATCTCACCCACATCAGTGCATGTAAATGGTTCCCTTACATCTAGAATTTTCTTCTGTGAAGGAACATGCCATACATTTTTTACACACATTTTACAGCTTTGTGTTTCACTGCAGAAGCAGGTGATTCTTTAATCCTAGTTCTGCCATTTGCAATGCCATTTATATTATAAAAGATTTCTTTTCATAGCTTTCAAGGTATTGATGTGCCTGAGGAACACAGGCTCTTCATGCACCAAGGGAAGATAGGAAACCTTGTAGTTCGCACTGATTCTCATTGAATTTGCATTGATCCAAACACTAAACACTCCTTGCAGCCCCATTCTTGCAATCCTTTCATGATCTCATGATGCAGGGAACCCCAAGCCTCAAAGAAAAATAAATACAAGGAAATCTTCCAACTTCCAAAGTTAAAACAGTCCGTGTTGTACAGAATCTATGCATTTTCTTTGCAGAATTGATAACTTACGTGAAGAATCATGGATGTCACGACAGCCAAGAGCTCTTATTTAAACACATTAACAGAACTCATTTGATACCAGTAAATCCAAATAAACCAGATAAACCTTATTTTTTACTTTGAATGTGTGCAATATAATGAATGTTGCTGAAATGTTATTCCATGTATTTTTTTATTTTAGAACACGCGCACGTAAGATCTTGCTCAGGAGCTCCGATACCACCCAGTGACTGCCAGGAATTAGCAGAAAGCGCTGACCACCAAAGTTGGATACATCAACGGCAAGCAGTCCCACACTCACTTAGAGCCTCCAAATTAAATCTGCTTGCCTTATTGATATGCATAATTCCAGCAGAGTAGTATTTATCCTGGTACAATACCCTTAATTGAAATGGCACTACAGTTAGAACATTTTTGATCCATTTGATTAAGTAACACGGGCAGCATTTGCCTGACGTTCAAGTCTGTTCACGTAAAGCAGCCCCACACAATTTGACACAATTGGCACCCACGGCTCCAGAGAGACCCACGCCTGCACTTAACGGGGCGCACAGGAGCAAAAGTGAAGCACAGGCTCTGAGACCACCCCTTGTGGTGTGCAAAAGCTCATGTTAAACTCCCTTCGCTCTCAAGGACACTTAAAATACACCACAAGAATTAGAAACGAAGGGGGAAGTAGCGAATAATCCCACTCTTCTTCTCATGGCCTACAGGACAAAAACCACTTGTTTCAGAGTTTATTATAACCATCAGTATTTCATCTCTAGGGACCTGACTTCAAATCGTAACTGAAAAAAAAAAGGTTTGCGGTTTTAAATTGAGTCAGTTATGTTCCTCTTCCCAGTCAGGGCATGAAGCTTAACACCTTACTAATTATGAGTGATTGGAAAAATGAAGAACTTCCTCCTTTTGTTAGAAAGAATGAAAGATACTTTATCTAACTCTTTTTTTCATTATCAGCATTTAGCTCAGCTGCAGCACCTTGCACACTTTTACACGTCTTGCGTTTTAGGTTGATTCAGTGGAGGACAGAGGGTTTTCCTCCGTTTTCATACACTGAGTGATCATTACCATTTACAATACTTGCACTATTTTCTGGTTTTGTTCACAGCAGAAAACAACACATAGTTGTGCACTGGCCTTTCTGTTCCATCAAAACGACGTGCCGAGTCTTCAAAACAGTCTCCCTCTAGTTCAGGGCAACTTAGTGCACCCTGTATCTTGTACACGCTATTGATTCTTCACTAACACAAGCATTAGCGTCAGTTGAGGCAGCACACTGTAATTATTAAATCAGACAGAAAGCAAACCCAGGCACTATTTTAAAGCATAACAGCGAAGTATTGAAGTATTCCAGCTTCAGCTAGATATCCCTCCTCACAACAGGCAGAGCTCTTTTGTAACCATGTTCATAATCTTTCTGATACCCTACTTTTCTCTATAATTTTTCACATTTAAAACTTTTCCATTTTTTTCAACTGTTTGGCTTTAATTCCTCTAATCCTCTTTTCTGAATATAAAAAAAAAGAGTATAAAGGCCTCCTTTTAACTGCCAGTTGTTCACATACTTATTTTTTTAATGGAGCAGCATTAAACATAGGGCTTAGCCCACCAGCCTTTTACACAAGCAGAAACCCATTCACTTCTCCTGAAGCTTTACCTGAACAAAATTGCAGTCCTTTTTTTTTTTTTTCCACAAAATGAGCTTTGCATTACTTCTTCTGTTCACCAAAACATGCCCAGGTACAATTGTACAGTGTGTTGGGTAACTCCTTGCTGCAATGTAGTAGGTGGAGCTCAAATCATGGACCAGACTCGGATGCTGTAACTCTACTGGCACACCGTTCGGATCAGTAAAGTGAAGCAGATGCTTGCAATGCACCATTATTAGCAGAGCAGCGAGTGCTCTCTCAGAACAACAGGACGCGCTTTTTAATGTAATTAGAATCCAAAGGAGATTTTGGGGATCTAAGTCAATCGGGCTCATCTCTTTCACACACCCCGCGGCAATTAATTCCTGTTCACTTTACTCAGCCGGGAAAACTTTCCCAGAAGAGACCAAGGAATTCTGCACACATAAATGACCGTGCTTCATCCCCCCAAACCAAAAGAGCTTATGCTGTAACACGCTGTCATGAGAAAGCTCCATTTAGAAACCACAGCAAAGGTTCAGAGGTAAAGCAGCGGGATGGGACATCACAGTGTGGTGCCCCGGCCCGGGGGGGCAGCTGGGCTGGCATCCCCAGGAGCAGCGTGCCCCCCAGCTCTGCAGCTCCCAGCCCCGCTGGCCCAGCCGATGGCAGCGCTGGCAAACACAAGCCCGGCTGTTCCAAGGCAGACAGACAGACAGGACTGCATGGTGGGCAGCAGGGGTGCTTCGTAAAGCAGAGGGTGGATCAAAAGCAAGCGACACACTCTAGAAGCAGAACAGATTTTCAAGCACTGCCCCAGGACACACAGAGTGGGAAAAAAAAAAAAAAAGAAAAAAGAAAAAAAGAAAAACACGGGGTACAGCCCAAATCCAGAGGTCCAAAATCCACTCAGAATACATACAGTGATAACTTATTCCACAAAAACACAAGTACCTTGATATGTATTTTAAATACCAAATTAGGTATCCCTCCATTTTTAGCACTGCTATCTGGAATTTAGGAATATATCCTAACAGGCGAATTGTAAGATCTCCCAGTGATAGATATTATTAATGATGTTTGTGCTGAGTGATGAACTGAGGGAATGGACATACGTAACGTAATCATTCAGCAAGTGTATAGGCAACCTTATGCAATGATCTTTTAACTAGTTTATTAAACGTGTTTCCTTTTCAGAGCAAGTTCAACATCTAATGCCAAAATTTCATCAAGAACTCATTAGCTTAGTAGCCAGTTATCACCTGTTTAACTTTAAAGTACTAATACAAGAAATAGACATATTACACCACTAAAATTTCCACACATACACACACATACACGTATCAGCATCCTGTTTATACCCATTTATTTTCACAAATCAATTTCCTTTTTCCTACTCATACTCTTCACATTTGCTGAAGGCACAACACCCAGATAGGCAATGTAAAATGTACTTCCTGTAGAAAAGTCCATAGTCTCCTAAGAGAAGAGTTTGGCAAAGCCACTTTTGTTTAAAAACTCAAGTTCCAAAATGAGCCTTCAAAGAGCATCAGAGAACACTGCCAAGATTAAAAACTACTTGAGGTGTCTGCACTTCTCATATGCAACACACCACTTAACCTTTAATAAACCGAGACTTTCTCAGGAAATTATAAAAGCAGAAGTAGTAAAATCTCGTATTTTTTCAATCAAGTTTTAATGATGGGACAGAGTCTCTAGGCAAGGATCCCAGAAAGAACCAGACCACCATCTGGCTCCATCGCAGAGCAATGACAATTCACAACAAACGCGTATCTAACCAGCGCTCTGAAATCAAACGCTAGGTTGACTCCGTAAAAGCTCCATTGTAGCTATGAACACACAGCTGTATGTTTCGTCCCTCCTCGTACATAAATATACCCTTGGACACATAGACAAAGGGGAAAAATAAATCATTTTATGCATTTTTCTCTGCTTCCCTGTTACGCCTGTTACCAATGGTCAAGAAACATATTAAATAGCTTACTGTATTATTAGCACTATAGAATATATAGAAATATTATATATAATTTTATTTTTGTTTTCACACATGCTAATGTTCCCAGTATGATAAATGTGTTTTTAAATCCTGCACTTCTTGTCACGCTGTAGATCCACTTCTATTTGACAGTGACTCCTGGACATACATGTCAAGACAAAAATAAATACTGCTGTGATGGCAAACGTTTCAAAACTCTTAGGACACTAATACAGTGGCACTTGAAAGATCTTTCAAATACAACAAAAAAGACAATAGTTAAATAGAAACCTGCTTTGACATAGCCATAAAACCTGCACTACAGTTGTGAGATCTGTACTTGTTTCTGCAAGAGCAGCTCCTAACCTTTGAACGCGTCAAATGTTGCACTCCAGCCCTCCACCCATACCCTTAAAAAAGTCCACGTTGCTATTTTAAGCAAGCATCCCCTCCAGCTGTACATAAGCAACACTGTAATTCCCAAACAATTGAGGTAATTATAAAAATGAATATCATTTATTGTTTTTTTATTACTACCATGTCTGAACATTTGCTTTCGTACAAAAGTCTGATTTTCAGCATTATGCTTTCCAAGGGCATCCCCCCGCACCAGGGGAGATATAGATGTGTTACGAATTGTGCAAGAGTTTTTCTTACCATCTTCAAACCCACTAGAACTCCATAAAGAAGATTTGGTACAGAATCACTGCCTGGCATTTTAGAGAAGGGGAAAGGGGGTCTACACATATTTTCAGTTCCACTTTATTATTTTTTTTAATCGCACCTAACCCAATGCAAGGGGTGGGGGGGTGGGTTAAAAAAAAAAAAAAAAGAAAGAAAGAAATCATCACATTACTGTATGTTACCCTTCAGCAGTCTTTGGAGGAAATCGGAGCCCAGATTGCTTTTCCCGGCTCCCTCCCTCACTCAAGCCAGCCGAGCAGCTCCTCTCCCCTGCAGGGCTTGGCTGCCCCCGGGTGCGGTCAGGGGGCACCCACCGCCCCGTCACAGCCGCGGCTTCCTGAGCAACGTTCTGCTAAGGTCCTTCACCTCTTCAGGGCTGCCAACCCTCTCGTAGCCCAGCAGGGCCATGGGCTGGTGGCAGTACTCCTCGACCTGCTTGATCTGCTGGTAGCTGAGCGCAGTCCTCCAGGCACTCAGCGCCTGGGTGGCGTTCCTGGCCGACACCACAAAGGGCTTGGAGGAGTAGCCAGGGCCGCTGGTCATGTTGAGGGCGAACTTCTCCATCTCAGGGCTGACAGCTAGGTTGACGAAGCCGTACACCTGCCTCAGGGTCTTGATGGGCTCGACGACCAGGTCCTCATAGCGCACAGCCATGTAGTTGCCCTGGAGCCAGTCAGGTGGGTGCAGAGCAGTCTGCAGGGTCTTGGCCATGCTGCTGCAGATGACCTCCATGGCACCCAGGGCATGGTAGTCCGAGCCACCCCCCCCTTCCTTCTTTCCACCCAGCTTGTGGCCAGCATCAAGGAAGGGCATGCGGTGGATGCGGGGGTCTCTGCTCCTCACCACCTGCAGGCTCTCCCGGATGAGGCCGTGCCGGGACTTGATTCGGGAGCTAGCGACAGCCCGGGGGTCCCGCACCAGGTGGATGACTTTGAGGTCCAGGGTCGGGTCCCGCATGAGCGGGGCGAGGACGGCCAGATCGAAGACGCGGACGCCCTTGATGACCAGTGTGCGATACTTGTGGCACTCCTCCTGGAATCGGCTGAGGCGCTGGGGGGGACACTTCTTGCACACCCGGTCGTCCACCATGCCCACCACCTCCTTGCGGTAGGCCGGGCAGAGGGGTGAGGAGCAAATGACCTTGTTGGTGGCCGCCCCAAAGATGCCCAGCGTGGTCAGGTTCTTGCCGGCTCCCGCCGTGCTGTAGAGCTGGAAGACGGAGAGGTCGCAGCGGTACAGGGAGCTCAGCATGTCGCGGGCTGCCCCTTGCAGCGAGACGGCGTCCCCGGGGTACAGCTTCTGCCAGACGTGCCACACCGGCTCGTAGAGGAAGAAGACCTCGGGGTTCTGGTTGAAGAGCTCCCCGAAGAAGGACGACCCCGAGCGCCAAGTGGTGAAGACATAGACCAGCTGCCGCCGGGCCCCCGCCGGACCGCGGCTCCCGGCCGGCGGCGGTGGGGGCGGCGGCGGGAGGTGGTGTTGGTGGCGGGGGGCGGCCGGGGACTCCCCGCAGCGCCGCGGCTCCCGCCGCCACTTGTACTCCAGCAGGTTGAGGGCGGCGAGGAGCAGCAGGAGCGCGTAGCCCAGGCACAGCGCCAGCGCCTTCCGCCGGCACACTTTCATGCTGGGCGGCGGCGGCGGCGCCAACTGTTGCTCAGCGCCCCGGCGCCCCGGGGCCCGCGGCGGGCAGCAGGGCGCGCCGCCCCCGGC
>JAOXNO010000052.1:17146127-17167706 GCA_028565335.1 Limnodromus scolopaceus
CTCCCGGCCCGGGGGTAGAGCGCCGGTGGGCACTGAGAAAAGTTCTCCCCCTTGTTGTGGGGGTTCCTTCAGCCCGGCCCCGGGGGCAGCGGGATCCATCACCAGCTACGCCCCGGGCAGTGGGGCTGCCCCACCGGGAACAGGAAAACAAGGCGAGGGGAACCCAGAAAAGGCCTGAAAGGGACATGGCCTTAACTTGGTATTTGCAGAAACTCACATTTTTCAAAGGTCCTCTAATAACTTCTCCTAAAACATCAAAAAAACCCCGAACAGGATCTTCCTGATACAGCTCAGACAGAAACGTATCATCCTTCAGTTCGTAAAAATACTTTTATAACCACTACAACTGACCCATCGCTTCTAGTTGCCCTTTGGTCCCTTGGGATAACGCCATGGAGTTTGACGAAGGGCTTTGGGAAGCGCCCGTGTTGCCTCGGGCAGAGCTGCAGCCCGGTGCCGGTGCCACCGCTGGCCGGCAGCCAGCCCCAGAACCAAGCCAGGAGAGGACGGATCCCAGCCTCAGGCCCATGGCTCACCATGCCAGCCCTGCATTTGCTCGGCCCCAGCTGCAGCCGCAGTCCCAGAGCAGCCCCCCGACACAGCATGCGGCCGGTGATGGACCTGGAGACTCACCACACCAAGTGGTTGTCACATACTGTGAAGAGCTTTTCCTAACTTCCATGCCTTGTAGCCACAGCGCTGGATGGAGCGTAACGTAAGCAGTGACGCAGCTCCAGGCTGCTTTAAAGGGAAGACACGTGTGCCCAGACCCCACCTGAGAACCCTGCAGGAGGGGACACTTGTTAGGACCAGAGACCTCCCAATGCCGCTGGGCTCTGGTCCTGGACAGGGCCCTGGAGAGGGCACTGGACAATGCCCAGTGACTCGAGCACATCAAGGCATTTCTTCTGAGGCTCCCTGGAGGAAGATCAAGGCAGGCAGAGGGGCAGCTAGGAGTTACAGGAGCGTTTGGAGGCTCTCTTCCTGCAATTGCTCTCTTTACCCAGTGGTTCTCACATCCTCAGCCTTTCCCATTATCCATAGGATATATAGGGCCCAGCTCTATAGGGCGGGGGGAAGGTTTGATGGAGGTTTTTTGGTTTGATGGAAGGCTTTTTGGAGGGCTGCACCCAGCTCCGACAGACCCATCCCTCCACCACGGATCACACCGACACAAGGTTTTGCTGGAAGGTTTGTGCTCTCGCTGACAGGAATCCCACACTACGGCACACACTTTTACACGCGCAGGGTGGAGAAAACGCAGATTTATCTGGTGTGTGCCTTGTCTGGCAGCACTTTCTTTAAAAACGGGAGCAAAACAGGACAATAGGGTGAAGGAGCTAATTGTGCAAGCAATCTTTATATCCCTTATCCAAAGGATTTCTATACTCCTCCCAGATTTTCTACAGGGATGTTAGCAGCCAAGCTGCCCCTACCCAGGAGCTTGTGAGACCTTTCCAGCCCCAAAGCGAAGGGTAACAACGCGGGGGGGGGGGGGGGGGGGGGGGGGCCCCGCTCTTCCCCGCTCGCTCCTCCACGCCACAGGGTTTGGCAGGGCCGGTCCGAGGCACCGCTGCCCCCACACCCCACGGTCCTGGTCTGGCCAGGGAATCAGTTCTCCAGTTGCCAGTGGCTCCGGTAGCAGCATTAAGATGGTTCTGCGACTTTTCACATGGAAGCAGCTTGTTAACAGCAGGATCAAAACAACCGCTACGTACGTGAGACGGCGAGGGGAAAGAGGAAGCTGTTCTTTACCTACAGCGCTCAAAAGGAAGCATTTAAAGCCACATTCTGCACTTAGTTGCCAAAATAAATGCAAATTTTAAACCTGATGAGCTTTAAACAACTGACTTGTAATTTTTAAAACCTAGTATATAACGAAAAGGGATATACCTCTCAAGAACTTTGCAGCATAAATCACTTGCAGTTATTTTAGTCTTCAGTCCTAATGTTTGAGGTTCTTCACATACAAAAGGACTTCTGTTTATATCCCTTTTATAAGGGTATGGATCAAATATTTATGTGGCTTTCCGTGCTGACTAAAGATGAAGTGACCTTCACCCAGCTAAAGAAGAAATGTTTATTTTTAATTTTGGAATGATCTGTAGTGGCATCAATTAGGCTGTATTAAATGATGAAGAACAGCAGTACTGAGACACTGTAGCTCATAAAACAGTATCCCCCGTCAGTATTGTACTGCAGCACTAACGCAATAAAGGACAGACACTACAGGGAGAAAAAACAACTCATAGCAGTGAAAAATCATTAAAATACTATGAAGTTCAAATTAATCCATTCTTTCTATTTCACTTGGATGGAAACAGGTATGAAATTTCAGTTAAAAAAAAAAAAACCCACAACCAAACCCACCTACTAAGTCATTTCCAGTTCTTACACAATTTAAAATTTAGCAAGTAATAACTAAAGATAAGCAAACATGAACTGCACGTATATCATTTGAAATGGCAAAACTAATCAGTAAACCCAAACATTAAAAGCTGTAATTGGATTCTGCACCTTCCCTGCTGTTACACAGCAGCCACGTCTCTCTCAATCAGTGAGTGTGCGAGCACTGACAGTAACACCCCCTTCCTTACACTGCTCCACCTCGGAAAACATGGGGCTGAGCAGCTCTTTAATTTGACCTACACGCTGCAAAATGGAATGTTATTTTTAAAAACTGGAGTTATATATGTATTTATTCTGTGCAGGTGGACTCAGGCACCCATGCAGAACCCGACTGAAATCAATCAGGTTCAGTGCAGCTGCAATATTCGATCTTCCCGGTACAAGTTTCAGACGTGGTAGTCAAGTTATCACTTTGAGCAACTCAAGATCAATGAATATTTAATAAGTTTATATGGAAAAGATTTATGCAGCCAACTCTCAATTCACACTGAGTTTGGTTTGTGGTTTTTTTCTTTTCTTTTTTTTTTTTTTTAAATCATCTACACATCTGGTGCCAAGTATTACGAACATAGCAAAACACCGTCAGATCACTCACCCTGCAGATCCGTTGCTGAAGCTGACGCACACTGTTTCAGGCCATGGTTATTGTATACAAAAAACTCTCCTTAAAGGGATTCTGAATTTTTCTTTTTCTTCTGCAGTCTGGGATTTAAAGTATTTGTTGGTCTTCAAGAGGAAAAGTGCAGGCAGCGAGCGGGCGGTAGCCGGCAAGTGCTGTAACAGGGAGTTCTTGGCCGTGCCACAGGCTGCCAGGTATCAGCTATTGGGTGAGGCACAGCAGCAACCAGAACAATGGACTCCAACTGTAATTCTCACAAGTAGCTGAAAAGTTCACACACCCCCAAGTTTAAAAGACAGATTTGTAAAAGCGTACAGAGACTGTACAAATTAATCAATCGTCTAATTCCAAGTGCTAACAAAAATCTTCACCAGGTGGCTGGCAGTTAAGAACTTCTCTTGGTTTTTGCACTGAAGAAAAAAAAGATATGTAGACTATCGTAGGTAAAAAATAGAAAAAAGTGATGGGGCAGGGTTTTGTAACGAGCCCAGGGACAAGGTCCTCGCCAAAGAGGACCCTGATAACTTGCAGAGCTACCTCCATGATTTTTGCAGCTGCCCCAAGACTTAAAAAAACTACCATGAAATGGAGCCTCAAGTCAGTGAAATACTTAAGTATTTGCTTTATGATCAAAATACTACTGTATCCAATTGAAAATGGAATTAAAATCAGCACCATAATGAAAGAGTCATTTTATGTCTTTTCAAATAATTTCTAGGGTAAAGTGATTTGCTTGGTCTGTCAAACCCAGTTTGAAGAGTGGGCAGAGGGTATCTCAGCAGGCGGTTCAGGCTGGGCACGGTCTTATTGCCTCACCTGTGTGCAAAACCAATGGAATAAAAACTTAAGTGATAAGAGCCACAGTAAGCGTGCAAAAGAGGAACACTCCTCAGCTGAACAGATGCGTCCCTTCACAAATGCGTTCAGATACTTCAGTGTACATTTTCCACCTTCTGTGTTACATCATGTCAGTCTAATTTAGGCTCATTAGTTTTAGTCAACTAGATCACTCATGTCAAATAAGACTTTCCTTTACTCGGTGAGGAAAATTCACCATTCAAAAAACAAAATTTAACCTCCCCTCCAAAAAAAATTTAAGCAGCCCAGAAAATAAAATCTAAAAAACCTAACATTTATTTCTAGGGCAGCATCACTTAAGTATTACATCTTGTTTGCTTTGATGGAGCAGAAAAAAAATGCATCTTTTCCTGTGCAGATGGTTACACACTACAACCGAGTCATCCCTCAGATATAAATAAGGTGGCTGAATTTATCTCAGACTCTGCAGTGAGCAACATATAAAGTGAGGGGTAAGCGTGATCAAAACTCCCCAGTTTAAACTACAAGGCAAAAACCGAAACTCATTTTATTGCATTTAATGCTTAAATATTTTATGTTACTGTTTAATATTTTATATTCAGTAATTAAATTTAGGATTTTTACATGTAATATTTAGACAACCCGAATCCTGACTAGCTGAATGATTTCTCCTCTGCTATCCAGAGATTCTTGGCTCTCCGGAGATTTCTCCACTAACATCCCTTTAAGTGATGAGGCTGTGGGAGGTTTGATCCTTACTGGGAGGCTTCCTGACTTGAATTTTTATGATTTAAGACCTGCCTTTCTCATGTTCACAAGGATGGACTGGGCATCAGGGAAAAGTTTTTCACCTTAAGTCAAGATTCAGAAAGACTTTATCTTTCAAAACAATGTTGTGGTTTTTTTTAATGAAAAATGGAGGTTTATGCTGTTACACACCTAACACATGGTAAGTTCTAGGTGTTGATTAAAAACCTCCCATATCTAGCCTAATCTGTTGAGGATAAATATAGATAACAAGTTCCTCAAACACTGCTCAACAGTGAGATTCTTAAAAGCACAAGTTACAGATTGCAAAATGTGAACAAAATTGAGTAGCTGCCCAAACTTGGAGATCTATGAATTTGTTTAAGACTATATTTTGGCATCACCACTAGAAATGAATGAGAAAAAAATGCACAACAGCCTTTAAAATTAGAGATGTTTATATTTTGCACCCTTCCTTTTAGTCCTCCATAACTTCTAGCAACTTATTCAAAGTCTCATGCAGCAGCAGCAGCTGATTTCTCTCAAAGCACACTTATTTCCAGTAATGCTGAAGTCCTCAGCAGACATTCGATTAAGTGATGGTTGCAGCAATCTGCCTTCTAAAGTACTAACTTACTCTTGGCTATTCCTTCTGAACTGTGCGTGCAGGAGCTGTGCTGCAGAAGCAGCTGCCATGGACCGACATTAAACCAGCTAGTCATAAACCAGAAATATATAGGGAAGTGGCCAACCCATCAGTAGCAAGCTGTTCCTCTGCCTCCCTGTTTCTCCTTTATATTCATCTCCAGTTGCACAGGTGACATTTTCAATAAAGTTAATTTCAATAAATATTTATAAATTCCTGTTTGTGCAGCTGAAGGAATTCCAGAACTTTATGAATGTCCTGAGGACATTGTGGTGTAGTTAAGTCTCTACTTGACTTTTATTAAAATTAGAAATCTTTTCTCAGCTGTTGCATAACTGTTTTATGTTCTAAAGGAAATTAAGAGATTCTGCTTTTATAACGTACGTTAAAACAACAGGCAATGTACTGTTTCACATCAAGAACTTCCAAAGCCTTTGGCAGATCACACATAAAAGCTACCTCAGCCACACACTCTAAACTCCCTACAACCAAACACATGAACCTGGGTTAATTAATGTCTTAAATCCTCCACCCCCCTGGTTTGCAGTGCCCAGGATCCCCTAAATCTCTTCGGCTGGTCAGTGCCCCTCTCCCCCTCATTAGCATCCCATACTGAGGGGCTCTGCCCAGGCACTGGTGCCATGCAGGGCATCACCCCACACCTTCTGCTGTGCTGCAGGGTGCTGGGGGCCTCACTTGCCTCCCTGAGAACAGCAAGCAGCAGAAGCCAAGCAACAATTTTCCATTGGATCATAGAATCAGAGAATGGTTTGGGTTGGAAGGGACCTTAAAGATCATCTAGTTCCAACCCCCTGCCATGGGCAGAGACACCTCCCAACTAGACCAGGTTACTCAAAGCATCATCCCACCTGGCCCTGAACACCACCAGATGATGGAGCAAAATAGCTGGTCCTCATTTGACTACAGATTCGACAAATTTAAATCCCAGGGAAGAGAGTCCCCAATCCTTGTCTTAAATTTCAAATACAGAGCTCAGGACAAAAGAGAGTGAGAATTCAGAGTTTCTCACGTAACTAACATGCAACATGCTATAAATGACTGTCTAGGAAAGGTACTGATATTAATCCATTGCGTTACTTCAAAACTCAGCAAGTAGTATAAATCATTCACTATTAACTCTTGAAAATCTTCAGGATTTGAGAAAAATATACTCTTTATTTGTAACTATCAAATTTCTACTCAATATCACAGTGAGGACTTCCCCTAGGCTGGCATGAAAGATGAGCACCCCTGGTGAAACCTAATTGCCTAGAAATCAGGCTTTATTGTAAACTTTTCTCTTTTTTTAATTATCTAGTATACTTACCCTCTGTAAAAGCAGAGGACGAGAATCCACAGCCTCTCAATTCACACAATGGCTAGAATTCAATCCCAGTCTCATGTCTTAAATTTTATAGCTAATTCTTTTCCAGAGTTTGCCCAAGGCAATACTCTCCATTCATTAACTAATCAGCAGACAGTTCTTTTCCCATAGTGCAGTGAAGATAAACTAAAATGCCAGGAAAAAATATGTCACCAGCAACTCAAGAGACACAGATTTTATGATGAAAATGACCAGATCAGCTGTAATAAAAATCTCTATATGGTAGTAAGTTCAGAAGGTTTGTCTCCAGCCTCTGTTTGCAACAGTGCGGTGTTAGCTCTCGCAGCATCTAGCAAGTGAAAACATCTGGCTAAATCACTCCTGAAACATCAAAGGTGTACCTTTTCAGTATGGCTAAAAAGATGAAAAGTAGTTTCCACCTCCAATAATGACTTTGGTGATGATCTTGATTGCTGGTAATGATCTTGAGTTCAGGCTAATTTCCTGATCCATCTTCCACAAATCCAAATTGCATTCATGAGTTCCACCCTCCTCTTCCCACGCCAGCTAAATTTTATATCCAAAACAGTCTTTTACACTGAATTAACCTATTCTGCTAGGTTAAATCTTTTCATGAAAGATTACTGAGACCTATTGCACAGACCTTATGCTTAGCCTTTCTCCATGCTCACCTTTCTGCAGGCTTACTTACCATACACAAGTTTCTAATGACCGACATCTCAGGCCCAGCCTCAGAAGCCCAAGAACCAGAATCAGGAAACAGATTCCACACTTGTTTGCAGGCACCCTCTTATCAAGAGTAAAACTGATGGTCTGTATTTCAGGTGAGCAGCTATAGGAAGTAGCTCTCCAGTCCACACAGGAGTAAAAATAAAAATAGAGCAAGTAGGTCCAGGGATATCACAACATATTGTGTTTCTTGACTGTGAGCTCTAAGTAAAGACTGTTAGTAATTGGGACTTGTAACCTCTCCCAGACGAATGCTCTGGGCTCTAACAACATCAAGAGTGCTTATTCCAGCCTTTCACAGCTTGTGGGGGCATCTGAGGTCTCTTTCGTTTTTTTAATCTTCTGCAGATCTTGCAGAAACTAAATTTTCTTGGAGGCATTTGCTCCTCTCAGATGGGTTCAAGCATCATTGGAGAAACAAGGAGATGGAGAGAGGCACAGCTAGTGTAACAGCTCACTGCTGCTGCGAGAGACAGACTTAGTCCCGCATTTCCTTCCTCCCATGCACCTCATCAAATAAACCTGCCTACCCTGTGCTCGTCCTACCCTTCCACAAGGAAAGTGGTTAAACAAGTGTTAGAGCTGGTGGTGGGAAAGCCACAGAAGTACATGATTGGAGCAGAAGCGAGCGGGATGCAGCATCGATTCAGCCCATCTAATCCAAAGCACACGCTTAAAATGAAAATACTGTGGAAGAAGATGCATTTGCAAGTGAACCGTTACCAAAAGTGAGGACCATCCTGCTCTCGGCCCCTGTTCCCTGCACTGAGCCAGTTCAACTACCTAAGCCAGCAGAAAACCAATCAAGTGAAAACAAGCACACAAAAAGCAAGCATTTTCCCTTCATGAGCTGAACTGGCTGCTCACAGGGCAGAAAAGGCAGCAGAGAGGACAGAAAAGTAAGATAACGGGAGGCACAGGGAAGGCAGGAACAGGACCTGCACCCCACAGCAGCAGCACGCTGCGACACGGGCCCAGCCATCACACACCACCTCATGCTACGACGGCACAACACGGGCTCCGTTTCCTTCGCCTGACACTCCTGCAAATGGTTTTAGCTACTGAAAAGTGGCTCATCATCTCAATATCTGAGCAGCAGTTCCAAGTGGGAGGTTTTCTTTGTTCAAGAGAGGATTATACAAGCAACTACAGAGTGAGCAGCCCATGCCTCGTTAATGAGTTTCTGAGAAGCAGAGAGGTCACTGTTGACAGCAGAACAGCAGCAGCAATTAGAGTTGGTTTGACACCATAAGCTGAATCGGTGTCTACCAGCAGAAGAGCTGGCAAGGCCAGGAAACTGCCCTGAGCGTAACATGCATGAACATCACTCTTTTCCAGGTTAAAAATAAAACCATTTCTGGATATCGGCAAACTGCCAATTTGGTTGTTGCCACATCATTTGGAAAATTTTCTGCGTAAAATACAAAGCCAAGAGCAAGTGAGACAAAAAAAAGTTCATGTGAAACTACCATTTCCTTTAAATAACCGCAAACAGAAAAGTTCCCGGCTTAGGCCGGGGTTACACAGTAAAACATCCCTGCACAAGATTAGACCTCAGAAGTGACAAATGGAACAAGCTTACCCACAAAAACTGACTGTGCTGACAGAAGCAGGTGGAGGAAAAAATAGTATGCAATTGTTTGAGACTTCTGTATCCTACATGGGGAAAACACACGTGGACAAAATTAAATTAGCACTTTAGTTATGACTCTTGTAAGAGCAGCTTACATATGGAGGAGCAGCAGTGGCACGAACCATACTGAAAGTCTTGCAATAGCTCATGCAGCAATAAGAAATCTCCAAATACTACTATGAGCTGTTTCAATAAAATATAAGTTTATGAACTCAACAGCCTTATTCAGAAAAGTAAGCTCAGAGGCAATTTTCAGGGTTTGACTGCTAATATCAGATTTGTAATTTGATAAACCTCATGATACTGCAGAGTTGATTTCAAAAGAACAGAACTGTAAAATTCTCACCTAGATTATTCCACTTACTGCTGTCTTCAGCTATAGAGAATTCACTTCTCGTTGGACCCTCATAACTGCCCCAAAAATCTAGATTTTTCAGCAACGAAAATGCACAGAAAGTAGACCAATCTTTACTAAAAAGGCAGTAGTTCCAATATCCTTCAAAACTACATTTACCTTAACGCAACCAAATATAAGTGTCCTCATGTAAGCTTTCAGTGTAGACCCTCAACAGTTGAGAAACATCTCACCCTAAATCCCTCAGGCAGCCCTATGAAAGTACAGCAAGCACCAGCAACCGAAAACTAGATAAAAAGTTCAGACCTTAATCCATCTGCAGAAATAAAACAATGCTTCTAATTTGTATTATAAGCATTAATTCCACCAAAGGACTGTAAGTGTGCACGGAGAAAAAAGCCCCACAAGCAAACTGCCCGAAGCGATCAAAGATGCTAAGAACAGATTTGCCATTTTTGGCTGATCTTGCTTTTCTCATTGCAAGATACTAGTTTTTCAATCCTGTTACATGAATTCTTTCCAGATACCTTCCTCTTAACAGGCACAGTTCAGAGACAGCACTATTTTCTTTTCAACATGCCATTAAGAGGCCTCAAACAATGGTTGATCCCCAAGAAACCCCTAAAGGTAAAACTGGATTTCCCATTTCGGTGCCCCGTAACTCGGGTACGTGAGGCAGTACTCACACCAGACTGAAGTCTGATACAACATTTACACAATTTCAGCTCTAAAATCCGCCTCAGAAATTTATTAAATAAAACCAGTACAACTTTGAAAGTTATCCGATGGTGGGGACAACCATAAGTTCATAACTGAAAAAGCACGGGAGCAGTTTTACATGCAGAAAACCACAATGAATACAATAATCCAGCAGCTTCAGAGGGTTTGTGTGTGCCTAGGCAGAGCTGCTGTATTAGTACAGAAGGTGATTTGTAAAGGCAGAGAGCAGGGGTACATTCGGTGTCACTGGGACACATCAACTCACCTTAGTGATAGCTGTGATTCTGAATACATGCTCTGGAAAACATCATTTGTTACCCATGTTCATCGGTAGTTTATTCTTACACTTTAAAACCTCCAAGGAGGAGGCGGGGGGGAGAACACATGCACAGTGCCTAGTGCTTGAGTAAGTAATAACCTGACATCGACTTTCAGAAACCAACTCTTCTTCAAAGAGTACTGCAGAAGGTATATGCAGCTGCCACGCTCAGAAGTCAAAGAAGTCACAGAGTTCACAAAAAGGCAGTTCAAATATAAACACTTCTATAAAACTGGTAAGGAGAGACTTTAGTTGTCAGAAGGAGACTATGCAAACAAGTAGTTTGTCTCCACTGAGACAAGGCATGGATGCTCAGGGCAGGAGAGTCCAGTTCTATACAGAAACACTCACAGAGGTCAGGACTGGTTCAGAAAAATCAGAGATGAAGTTGCAACCTAGAAAGCCTTTGTATAAATACCCGAATGTCCTACAGAGCACTGGGTGGGCTTCACCAAACTGTACCAGAACAACAGTCCCTAGTACCTACCTGGAAACAGACCACGCACTTCCCATCTCTGACGCGATCCCACAGGGCGATGGGCCTCACCAGCTGCAGGGGGGTGACCGGCAACACTAGAACTCGGCTGCAGCAACCTACGCTCAGTTTCTCTGCTTTGGAAAAACCTAAACACTAAAGCGTGAATATTTACCTCAGATCTCATCTGTAAGACAGAGCAGGAGAGAACAGGGAAGGCCCTTATCCACTTGTGTATCCACTCTCGCTCCCGAAGCGACGGGTCAGACACTCACTGACAGGGGGTGTTTGGGGGATAAGATGGGCTCTCTCTTCCTGTGCAAACACAAAAAAACATTTGGAAGCACTGGAGCGCACCTCCTCAGGCCAGAGCTTTCTTACACAAGGATTCATCTTGATGCTACTTTCTGTATCCCAGAATCAGTATTTAAATTACCCTGATCCTACATCAACTAGGTGATTTTTCACCATTTCACCCAAAAAAGCTGCAGAAACACAAGTCAGACAGTAATGGCACACTCCCACTGTACCTTGTCACTGCAACATGACCTAAGGGAAAATAAATTTCACAGGCAGCCTAATTTTCAGTCTTCCAGATGCTGTCTCCCCCATCCTTTTCTTTGCAGAAAAGCCAAGCTCTAAACAAAATTATTTATAAAAGACAGGGAAGAAAATGAAAAGAGTAAGTAGCATCAAAAGATGTTATCTTCAACAGGAGAAAAAGCAGGCATCCAGTTAAATATGCAGATTCTTAATTGCTTTTAAAAGACTATTAGGTAAAAAACAGCTTTTCCAAAGCCCAGGATATGAAGCAAAAGACAAGAGGTATGAGAATGGTATTAAGAGAATAAAGATACTGAAAAGAGGTATTGCATAATAAAGCTGTTACAAAACAAAGTCTAATGGGTGAGCTCCTTTACTCTCTAGCTACTTGGCTTGGACCTTTTATAGTCACTGATGAGAATTTTCTAAAAGCTGAAGTCAAAATTAATTATTGAAAAGTATGGCTAACCTATGACACTAAGCGATTTTCTACCCTGAGGATTTTTAGCTCATAAATGAAATACACAATTGATTCCGCAGATAAAATGTTCCTGTGCCAAGCTACCTGTGGTCTCACTTCACCTAGAACATCACCATTTATCACTCCTCCATTTATAAATAGTTACAAGACAAAAGCAATGCTTTTAAAAAAGTAAGCTGGATCTGAAGTGAACTTCTTCCTATTGTAAAGTTAGGGTTCTCCCTGCCACCAACTGATTTCAGTACCTACTTTTTGCTCTAGAAAATCTCAGCTAGTCTGTGCCAGGTGTGAATACACAGCATTTAAGAAAAAAAAAAACAACTTAGTTTCTAATAGCATAGCTACCAAAATCTGTACATCTGAAACACCTTATGTTACAGGGAGAAAGAAAAATATAAAAATGAACTCTGCATAAAAAAAAGATTCTTCTAAAACAGATTCTTCATAGTGTAATATAAACAAATAGAAGGTGTACTCTTTTCCCATTATTAATGCATCTATTCAATACTCATTCTAAGAAAGTCTTTACAGTACACATGCATTCTCCATATTTTCAGTATTCTGTTCTCATTAGCAAAGAGAATGCTCCACTTAGTTCTTACATTTGCAACAATTTCTATAATCTTATAACAAAGCATCTGATAAGGAAAAAAATGGAGAAAATATATATATTTTTTAAATTAAATATGCCTGTTTCCAAAAGACATTTTAGATCTTGCTTCTGAAAGCGTTGCCTTTTAGGCTCTATACATGTACAACATAAGATTTTCCCCAGCAAATCTACAAAATTCTAACAAGTAGATCCACAAATATAATAGCAGGCCATCATCCAGCACTCTGTGCCTGTAGTTAAGTACAGCTTTTGCTCTTACAAACAGTTCACAGGAGGCCAGATCCCTTTTAATGTTACATTTTTATTACAATCTCCCCACACCTCCAAGTATAAACATTGAATCCCCCCCATTTCTCATCCCTCCCACCCACAGAAAGGTTGCATGATAAGAGACCAAGGTGAAGCAATTTAAAGCCACATCAATGCCTAACACACAGAACAGGTTTGGAGAAGGGAAAAGCCTAACATTAAAAAAAGTTAAACAGCCTCTTGCTTCAAAAATATTAATAAATAAAATATATAATAAAAAAATTTAAATTTTTCCCCATTTTGAAGAATTTCCACAACAGAGGAATAAATTCAATAAAATAATGTAAAAGCCCTCCTTTGGAATAAAAACCAGTTTTAGAAAACAATAGTACACTGTAGGTTGCAATTACTGTACCTATACTTAAGGAAGAAGTCACAGAGCCTCAGGCTTGCTGTCCTTTTATTGTTCCCCAGGCATGCCATAAAAATGGCTTTTTATTGATACATCATATATATACGATATACATACACATACATATGATGCATCTCTGCAGAGGCTCTTTTTAAAAAATGAACAAAACCATTACTCTGGCGTCACAAATACTCCCTGCAATTAAAATGGAGAAATAACAAGCAAAGATTTACTTGTAAAGCTTCTCATGGTAGGTACCAGACTGTTCAACTATTCTTACAGTAAAACATCACGGTAGGAAAGAAAATCCATCCACTGGATTCAAAAGGTGCTTTTAGCTGGAAAATCAAACTAGTGACAAGAGGAACAGAGCTGCCACTACGCTGAAAGATCTAAGCACCATAGTATGTCCGAAATACACAGTACTTCCAAACAAACTATGAATTCGTTCAGAGATCTGTATCACCAGTGGGGCAAGAAAACAACATCTTCATTTTCTGTTCAGATTTTATTTGAAATCTAATTCAAATTGTCAAAGCTACAAAAAGGGGGAACATTTGAGTTATTTCTGCTAGGTCACAACATTCTAAAACAAAATATCACTACTGCCAGCAGATCAGTTACACACATTTCTGATGAAACTTCTAAACACAAAAATGTTTCATTTGGGAAATAGTCACAATGAAGGTATTTTGTACAATATAAAACAATGACAGGTCTACAGATGCCAATACTCATGAGTATACACGTGCATTCACCAAAAAAAAAAAAATAATCAGGAATGCTTTTTTGTTTTTCAACAGACTGTTCAGGCACAAAAACAAAACCGCATTTCCAGTAAGTGACAGCATCATAAAAAAATATTAACATTGTCAGTGTTTGCTTTTCTTTGACTTCTTGTGAGATCTGTGAGGAGAACGGGATTGAGACCTGGATTTTTTCCCTGACTTTTTAGGGGATCTGGATCGTGATCTTCTTGATCTTTTGGGTGTCCTGGAGCCAGATGGCGACCTGTAAAAAAAGAGTTTTGGGTCAAATACTAATTGATAGTATCGACTTTTTCTACAGTTATTTAGCATTCATTTACTGAGCTAAGCAAGGTAGAAAATATCCTTCTCTAGTAAGGGGAAGTAAAAGAACAGTATCTTGCTTTTGATAAGACGGCAGTTTTTGCATTATAAGGTTTTTAATGTATTTTGGCCTTAACTTCAGTGCTTAGAATCCACAAGAAAAATAGCACCAGCTCATGTCCTTTTTAAAGCAACATAAGGAATTCACAACCTTCCACGTATGCCTCAACCATCTTGGCTCTTGTATTAAAAGCAGCCTATATCCATAGAGAATAGAAATTAAAAATTATGTTGAATTATGTTATGCTGAAATACTTTTGATTCTCAAACCTGTTCAGCTTGTGATGTAACCTCACACAAACACTACACTGAACAAACTTACTGTCATCTAACCCACACCTAGTAATCTGATAGAATCTCAACTGAATGACCATCATACTAACTTTAAAAAAAAAATTCAAATACTTTTCTGTTTCTATTTGAATTTCTAACTTCTAGGACAAGAATCTGATTACTGCAAATACATACGATGATTTTCTCAACGGCAAAGGAATTTTCCTCTGCGTGTCTGAGAAATCTTATATCAGTAAGATATTCTACACCTCTAAAAGAAGTGGAAGCTGATCTTTTGAGTTTTGAGCTACAAAAGCATCAATACAATAATAAAATCTCACCACAAGTTTAACATTAACTAGAGACAAATATTTGTGCCAGTCTGGAAGTTAGGCAATACCTACTTTGGAAACAAAAACCTGTAAGCAGTATCTGATCCAGATTTTTTTCATTAAAAAAAAACCAAACCACAGGAGAGGAGCTTCACATAAGCAAATCATCAGTTAAAAACTGCACAGTACCTATAATTCTGTAAGTTCTATGGGCTACAGAAGATTTGTCATTTGAAAATAAAAAGCTAATAAGCAGCAAGGTGCTTTCTTTTAAAACAGTATTTCTCAAGATTATCAGTAAACAGGTAAACAAGAACAGAGAAGTGGAACAGCCTTGAGCTAACACGGCAGGAGGCTGTAGACATTTGGGACACCAAGCGTCCAAAGACACTAACCAGGAACAAGCAGTATAGTTCATTATGAAAGAAAATACTAGTGTATCAAATATGCTCTGCTAAAAACCACACAAACAAAAATGAAAACACCCATGTACTTAACTTTCCTATAACCTGAAATAGAGTGGATACCAGCTTACCTTTTGGCTTTTTTACTGGCATCTCTGGGAGAATCTTTATGTGATGACCGAGAACGTGAACTTTCTTTGTGGGAACGTTCAGAGCGTTCTGAGCGTTCTGATTTGGGTGATGGAGATTTTGCTCGTCTACTGCCACTGCTGCGAGACGGGCTAGGTGAAGCACTGTGTCGTCTTTTCCTTTGAAAAGAAAGCAAATAGAGTTATGCATATACACACGCAGAGACATATAGAGGAGCGAAAAATGTATATTAAGAAAATGGGTTCCTTTCTGTAGATACTTTCTTTGCCAATGTAACAGTAGATCCTTTTAGCAATTAAAAAGTAGTAGGCTTTTTATTACTTAAACAAAAAAATCAAGTTTAACATGCACAACAGACTTTCTCTGGTTGAAAAAAATTAAGACCTGTGACTCATCTTTCTTTATTGCAGTGTGAAAACATTCGGTCGTAGTTTCCTGAAAAGCAAGGCATCTTTCTGTATCTACACTGAACACCATGGAAGAGTTTGGCTATACAAGTATTAGAAGATCAGGGTGTACAATCAACTACCCTAAAACTAGCTGTTTTGAAGAATTTTCACTATGAGATTGAATAGCATTCAAACCACCGCAAATAACTTGTGGTATGAATTCAGTACAGTTTTTTAATACATTGCAGTCAGTGTACTGCTAAGAGACAGCTAAGTGTTCCCTGTTTCCAACTGGTCATTATTTTACCATGTTTCCTCAAGGCCTAAATGAACCGAAAGTTGGTTCCATTCAGAACGGTTTGTTACTTGGGGCAGAATAAAAGTGACAATTCCTTTAAAGTTTTGAAACATGTTTTAATATCCAAAGTACTGGCTTTTTTTGTTGTTGACTTTTTTTTTTGTTTGGGTGGGTTTGTGTTTTTCTTTTAAAATAGGATGCATGATACAATATAATTTCAAGGCTACCACTGTATACAAAGATACCATGAGGCTTTTTGTCCCACCTACTTTACTCCAAGGAAAGCCATACCTCTCCTTCCTTGTTGGTGTACATTCCTCCTTTTCCTTCTTATCTTTGGACCTGGATTCATTTTTTTCCTTGTCCTTTTTGTCTCTGTCTCGTTCTCTTTCCAACTCTTTTTCTTTTTCCTAAATTATTAGAAGCATTCATGATTTCAGATGAGGTGTGAATAATTATTAAGTAAAGACAATCAAGCTAATCACAAACAGCAAAAAAGCACTGAGTACTGAAGGAACACAGCACATTCTGGGAAGGAACTAATGGTCACACCATACTTGCTCTCCAAATCTTTACTGCTGCTCTGTACACACTGACAAAAACACAGAAGATGTCACCCTACGTGAGAAAGTCTGAGTTTTCAATTAGAAGTGAACAGTCTTCAGTTTTACAAATTTCAGGGAAATATTACAGTTGTAATAGATTTTCTAAACTAAATTAAACGTGGAAGAATACCAGGAACCTCTTTTGCCTTAAAACATTCATTAATCCAGTTTGAAAATTGAGATAAATCTCATAACTACAAGACATTTAAAGACGAAACAATACAAACAAGATTCTGCAATAATGTCTACTCTGTCAAAAAAACCAACATGGTCCATTTCTATATACCAGCAGGACTGTTTTGAAAGAAAATATATACCCTAAGTACATCTCATTTATTTGTCAACAAATTAGAAAATTAATCATACTAAAATAAGTCTAAGCCAACAGCATGTCTGAACACAGAGATCAAAAGATGTGCTTCTTTCAGTACTGGCATAAACTCCTTTCATGGCAATAAACAGATATTCCCCACCTACCCAATAAAGAAGACAAAGGGGTGATTTAGCTAAATGGAAGAAATCGGTGAGGGGAGATAATAACCCAAGTGCAGGAAATACCAGGACAGCTATACTAATCTAGTCTCACATTTTCTTTGCATGGAAGACCAAGCAGTAAAATTTTGGTGCACCCCTTATTATACGTACTACTGCAAACTACTGTGATATTCCACTAAAAATCAATGGGCTCTTAAGGTGTGCCTAGCTTATTCGATACCATAACCAATTATTTTATGTTGATAATCAGGAATAAACAGTATTTTAAATAGCTGTAAGTTACTATTATTTTAACAATATACAATATTACTAGGAAATTTACTCTTGGAAAGCTTATTCTATAGTAAATTAGACAAAAAATCATGACCCACCACCAAGTTCATGGAAAATGTAATCAGATCCAGTATTGCATTTTCATTATAAAAACTAGCTTTATTATAGCATTAAAGTAATTCCCTTAACAATGGAGTTGCTATTGTTTTAAAGAACGCCCATTATCATAAAATATTTCTTAACTATTACCTTCATCATTGAAAGTGAAACCAGAAAAGCAATATAACTATTAAAAATCTAAAATATTGCAATCTCATTGAATTAATTCAACACAAGGCACGTAACAGTTATCCGGATTATGATTTCTGTTTTTTTTTAAGCTACTGTCTCCCTAAACTTTCTGTGTTTATTGCACAAATCACTTCTTTCTCCAATTACAGAAAACACTGAGGAAGTGGGAAGTTTTAGGATACAACTTCATTTAAAAGGAAAGTTACTTATAAAAACTGAAGTCTTAACTGGTAACATCAACCTCCAAATGTGTAAATCTCCTTCAGGAATCAGCTTTCTTAATTTTTACAAGTCTCTTTCTTCAAGGTACTGTGCAAAATTACTTTAGTGAGTTAGTCAAATATTGACCAACAATTAACGCAAAGAACAAGTGACAAACACCTGGTGAAAACTGTCTATTTGTACTTAGCTTCCAAGAAACCACATGGGTACCTAATTTCATCACTGATCTATCAGGCTGTAAAACCAGACTAGAGAAGCAACTGTCACTAAACACATTGTCCAAACAGGCTACATGTTACACTTTAAAGATTCAAGATCACATGACATCACATACATGATGCTAATTTTCAAAGCCACTCTGACCTCATAGTCCAGAGAGAACTACTAAAAATGCTAGAATTATTCACTTTTAGGTGACAGTATGAGCTGGAATTATCCAGGAAGTCTTAGACACTGGAGAATCAAAAGCACATACGCTGCTTAACACTATTCTTTCTCTTCCTTTGGAAGCCTTTAGCACAATGGCTCAATTACTAAAAGCAAAATGAGAAGTCTGATGTACACCTTCAATTGACAGCTCTCCCTTTCCTTCCCCACACCTAGCAGTTTGCTCTATGTAGTACGTCCAGAAGTGTCCTCTTTATGGTTTCAATACAGTCTAATGACACCCATCTGTGCAGTGGGAAATACTACATTATTTTAATTGAAAAGAGAGATTATATCTATTCTACAGAAAGCACTTGAATCTAGACATGCAATTCAACATTACAGTAGAATTTTAATGAGAACCATGTGTAGTTATATTTAGTGCCACCTTACATTTTATAAACTCAATAAAAAGCTTATCACAGAAACAGAGCCAAACATAAAGAACATTTCTTACCCTCTGAAGCAGCTTGTCTCTATAGTGTTCAACCTGTTCCTGAAAACTCTGGCCTGGTTTCTTGGGTCTTTTCCCAGACTCTAACTCATCCTGAAACTTCATCACCTTAAGCTGTGAAAATAATACTGACCATTAGGTTATTGGACTTATTATTATCCAGTTGGGCAGGTGGCTGAAAATGAAATTTCCATGATTTACAATCTGCATTCTTAATTCTTTCTATACAAGTTTGTGCATAAAAAGACACTAGCTGCATTTAAATTGGATCAAAGCAACAAAACGACATGCTCATCTGCAGGCACCTGCAGCTGTTTACAGACATGTTAAGAACTAAAAATAAAGGGATTTTTTTCTGTTATTCTACTAAATTCTATTCCGGTCATTAAAACTCTGCACCCTTATACTTCTGAAATCATTATGTGGGTTTTTTTCTTGCAAAATAAGATCATTTACTGCGGGTGTCTTAATATATTGTTTTCAACTCCTCTTGTCTATTCCAAGTTTTCCTTCAGAAACTGCCTTTTTTCCATTTAACCCTAAATATTAAAATCAAATGACTGCCACAATTAGGATGCAAAAGTGATTTTACTAACATAATGCTCATGTGCTATCAAGCTTAGCAACAAAATTCAGTTCACTAGTGCTACTAAATGTAACACTAAATTTACTGCGGTAATATCCCCGACTGAGTCACAAAGTTAAGCAAATGTCAGAATTTTTCCATGTGTGGTTTGTTCGGGGGTTTTTTGGCTATGTACACTAAAACCTTCCTCCAAGTTGATTCACATTATAAAACTTCATTCACATCTCTTAACATTTGTCAATTCTTTATTCTCACTGACATGGCCTTTTACAAACAATCTTTCAATATTTTTGTACAAAGAGATGTCTCTTTCTTGGCGGGGGGGGAGGGTGGGGAGGGAGAGTAGGGAGTGGGAAGGAGCTTGGTAATAAGTCATGTTGTATTTGTCAACCCTCTTCCAAATGTTTCCGGTCTGACCCTCCGATATTTCCTGTTTCAATACCGACCTCCACAGTCATACATTTGAGTAGATTTTTCCAGTGCTTGAGGTTTCATTTTCAGTGAACACACAAAGTATTTTTCTCTTTAGAAATAATAACTCTTCCACACTGAAAACACACAAAGGAAAAGACTCTGCAACTGTGTCTATTTTGATTATCTAGAAAGGATTCTTATTCTCCAGGTCCTCAATTCCCTAATATGAAGTAAGCAAAGAAAAAAAGAAAAAAAAAATAAATCAAACCCTAAAGGTTTTTTATTCCCTTTCAAAAGCAGCAAGGCCAGACTGGATATGCAGGTATCACATATTGTCATCAGCCCTTCCAATTACTGACTGAGCAGAAAGGAAAGGTATCACAAAAACAAACTAATCACAGAAACAAATACTTTAAGAAACATACAAGCCAGGCAAAGATAGCACTACTTTGAACAGGATCCCCTGTGCTTATGCCAACAACACACTTCTCATTTTAGTCTCAAACATGATGGAGCAATTCACTGGGTACGCGTAAGGCACTGCTGTCATGTACCACGGTAAGTTTCTGACCAATGTTCTGCTTACCTCCCTCATTGACACAGTATGCTCTATTTATGGTTAAGCCTTTTTCACATTTGCCTACAATTTAGCCAATTAAATGGTCAGCAGCCCTGCTGGAAAACTGTCGTCCTCATTTGTCACATACTACTCCACCTCCCATAAGGGCATTTTTTCTTCTCCTCCCCCTTCAGATGTAGAAATTTCAAAAGCAGGAATACCTCTTGGAACCACAGTATCACCCTGTAGCACCTGTTCATCAAGACTGCATTCTCTACCATCACGTAAACTCCAAGGCCATTAGTCGCTCAGCACACTCAGTACCGAACAGCAGTACAGAGGAGGCTTAGCTGATCCAGAAGACCCCTTGGGCTGTCATGGTATAAACATGCCCAGAAGACTTAGTTGGAAAAACAAAGTAGAAATCTCCCAGGGAGGGGGGAACAGACAAGGTGGTCACTAGCTGGTGCCTAGAGGAAGAAGAGAGGAAAAATAGGAAAAGCCTATACAATAAGCACTGATTCAACACCTCCCCAGACTCCAACTATGCAACTATGTTAAGATTGTATGGTTTCCCGAAACAGCTGTGGTCTTTACAAACCAATCACCAATGGATCTCTCTTCCACATACTTGCTGTATCTGCCTTTGAGGCCACCTAAACCGACTCCTTTTATAAAGATGCTGTGGGTAGAGGAAATGAGCTCTAGCACATCCCTCAGAAAAGGTGACTAAGTGCTAAAAAATGCTGAGATGATATCAACAGCTCACTACAGAAAGATTGTTCTTTTCTGCTTTCCTTCTCCAGCAAAGGGTTCCTCCTTCACCCTGCCCTTGCAGCAGCTGCAGCGCTTGGCTGAGCCATCCATCGGCCAGATCAGTTCACTAATCCAGTAGAAGCCCACCCCCCACCTTCAATTATTTTTTCCCTGCATTAGTGAGATATGTTGGCTCAGGGGAAGAACGAGCAAATGCCAGAGCTCACAGGTAGGTTCAGGATATCTTCTTTCAGCAGAGGTGAGCAGTTAGATCACATCTGCTCACTATTATATCAGGCACCAGTACAGGTTAAGCATGGATCTGCTGGAAACAAGTTCCAAAGAGAAAGATCTGGGGGTCCTGGTAGACAGCAAAATGACAATGAGCAAGCAGTGTGCTCTTGTGGC
>JAOXNO010000052.1:17167806-17213464 GCA_028565335.1 Limnodromus scolopaceus
TTCAGCAGGGGAGTTGGACTAGATGATCTCTATGGTCCCTTCCAACTCTAAAAATTCAGTGAAATTCAGTGAAATCAGTTCATCCTACACCTTCATATATAGCAGCTTTTGCTACTTGCTCTAAAACATCACCAGCATCACTATGTTTGAAAAGAAAAAGAAATTACTTAGGTTCCAAAGTCCAGAAAAGAATTCTACTACTCAGAGTTATTACATATACTTATGTTTGGTTATCGCCCTTCACTATTTCACCATTCGTAGCATATTGACCACATGATATTCCTATCATGTAGTTCCAGATACGCACCCAGGAGACAGAGATCCTTAAAATTTACGCTTAAGTCTGCTTAAGCATATAATCGATGCATTTTGTAAGCATTCCACTTTGTAAACCTGCATTTAGAAAGAACTAATATATTCTCATTGAATGGGTTATTCTTTAAGTATTTTTGTCCAACAGACAAAAACTATAAAGCCTGTTCATCCTTCGGAGTAGATACATTGACTTTATCTAGACGATCTTTAGAATCGGTAATACAAATGATAATATTGATGGGGAAATTCTTTCAAAACCCTGTGCCAAAACTCTAATACTAATTTCTTAGACTCAGCAGTCTCAGCACAGAGACTCAGCACAGAGTTTAGAGGATTTTAGAGACTGCAATGCAGAAGTGTCAAACATCACTGGAGTTCCTGTGAGCAATCTCTGCTAAACACTCCAACGCAGGGATTGTATTTCTCACTAACCACAAAAAGGTATCTCTCACAGCTTCAAGATAAACAGCCTCTTGTCTATTGGTTCTCATCTTGAAATCTTCCCTCTCTCTCCTCAAACTCATTTGAGGAGAGTTTAAAACATTCAGCCTTTCCTAGAAGTTGAGGCCTTGATGACAGACTAAGCAGTAAGCTAGCACGCTACAGAAAAAGGGCAACATCTTGCTCCCATGGTTCAGGGAAACCACAGACTGACACAAAACAAGGCCCTGCCTGTAGCTTTTTGCATTTTGACAGACAGCTGTTCTGCAGGCAGCCTCCTTTGCTTAAAATGAATTCTATTCCCAAAACCTGTTCTCTTTTAACACACTGGGCAGGGGCATAATGACAGAGCACAGACACAGGACAGCACAACAGAATCCAACCCTGCATCTCCTGGAGCTCAGGAGTACATAGCAGAAAGGCTGAACAGGAAGTCTTCTACCCCTCATTAAGCAATCAAATACTACTTTGAGGTCTCAGGTGGCTAACACAAAGCTGAGCAAAGGCAGCAACTGAAGAGGGCAAATGTCCTTTTTGACCCTTTTGGAAGCCCTGATACATCTGGATTCATGAAGAACCTGCCTCCTGCTGCAGATGAAGCCTGCGCTGGGCTTTTTTGGGGTAGGACTATATGATCTTGTGCAGTGAGATGGAGAGGGAAGTAAAGTACCTTAGAGAAAGGTCCAAGGAGGACAATGCTTCATTTGTCTGTGAGTTTTTGCATCTTCTGAGGAAACAAGCTTAATGACAATTTAAGAAATGTGAAGTTCCTGTTTTTCTAACACTTTACAGCTCTGAGGTCTCTTTACAAAAAAGACTACACCTTTCTTTTATGTTCCTGGGGCAGGGAAAGACAGTAACACACATGCACGGCACTACGAAGACCATCCTGAAATTTGAGTTACAACATAAAGCAACAATCTTTCCACACTTATAAAAACAGTAAAGAAATCACTGTTCTTCAGTGTTAGTAAGAGCAGAGGCTTTTTTGTAAGTTCTGGAAAGAATTCACGCTTCAGCAAGGTTAACAGGGGTATGGGGGAAGGCAAACAAGGGGTTAATAACTTGCCTTCTCTAATGGCACTGGTCTGATGGCTGTGGCCAGTTTGCTTCCTACTGTGCTTTCCCCACCCAGCTGACAAACTTACTAACTGTGCCAAAAGAAGGAATTGTTGTTTGTATGCATGGATTTCCAAAAAAATGCATGAAAAAAACATGTTTCAGCTTCCTTGGTAGTCACTGTGTGAACTGCCAGAGAATCAGACTTGACAATTTTTTTTTTTGCCCAAGATTTTACATGACATTTAATATTAGATGCCATAATTGTTAAAGCTGATAATTGGGGTTTTTTTTCCTCAGTTCCTCCCCTCAAATTTAATAATGGATGTGCTCTTTGGGAGGGACAGGGTACATACTAACAAGAAACTTTGAATGTGAATCATTTAAAGTAGTACAGGGAGTACTTTCCTGCCAACAACAAACTTGAAAAGGAATTTTAAAATTTAAGTACTTCTACATAGTGTCTGAAATGCTCTGAAAATGAAAAAATTAACAATCCTTTTTGGTCAATTCCAAGTCTGAAACTGAGATGGTAATTTACTTACCACAAAGAATAAAGAAGGCAAGATGCACATGAAAACCTCAAATATTTACCACCTAAAACTGTTACAAACCAGACACATTGACAAAAAGAATTTACAAGACTTGTGCAGTGTAAAATTGACAATGGCTAAAGTGAATCACTTCCAAATCTGCATCCACAACTGCCAGGACAACATCTATAGAACAGATACTCAATCTGAAAGGAGCCCTTTCCATAACCACCACAGTCATTATTACAGCAAAATGAAAACTAATTTCACTTGTTCTTTCATTAGTCTAACAGCATACATTTTCTACAGAACTACTGCCACCATGAGTCAACTGAATATAAATCCCATTCATCTTTTCTCACACTCAAGAGTTTACCCACTTCAAATGGCTACAGCATCATGAGCTTTCAAAATGCTGTGCAAAAAGAGAGGTCTCTAAGTGCTTAGTTATAGTACAGTAATTTTAATAATCTGAAATATTTAACAGAAGCATATTTGGGAGAAACAATAGTTGTGACATTTTAAAATATTATTGTTGCTACATCTTAGAAGAATATTATGGGGCTTTGTTAATATCTGATTTTAGCTTACCACTACATTATAGCATAAACAGGTAGGCAGCCACAGTTCCACCTTCAAAATATTACCTAAATTATAATCTGTCACTTAGAGATGCTACAATTGCAACAAGTAGTTTAGCAGCTTCTTAGTATCATTTTAACCCACTGAACAGAATGTACAAGAATTTCAATATTCAATGTATCAAGGATTTTAATACTGAATACAAGCTGGAAAGTCACATGCAATCATGGCACTGTATGACAGAAAGGCTTCTCTGCCAGACAAAGCTCATGCTAAATTCAAGTTCTAGTTACCTTCTCTGTCAGCCACAAACTAAGAAGCCAGCATGAGGACTTAATCTGTGATCAACCTTAACAGCTATAGTAACACCTATGCTTGGAGAAAGGATAAAAGAACAAGTAAGCCCTATAAACAGCAAGTAAGTCATCAATTAAAATGCCCCATTTCCAGGACCACCTGGCTTAGTTGCATCTACTTCTTTGCTTGATGGCTGACACAGCGAAAGGAGCAACTTTCAAAGCCAATAAAATACAGACACTTCAAGGCAAGAGACAGAGAGAACAAGAAAGGCATTGGACTAAGGCCACATCCAAAAGTCACTCATTTGCCAAGACAAAATGCGGAGGAACCCAAGCAAGCTAAGGCTACCAATGGTACTGAAAAAGGACACTGAAAAGTAAGAGTAATTGTCAACATGCAACATCCCCTGACTCAATTTTTCATTTTTTCCTGCTCCTCTGAAAGCCAAAACAAGGCAAGGCAAGGCAAGGCTCTGAACAAACGTACCTTTATAAAAATACACTGGGCTAAAAAAAAACACTATATAATAGGTCTATAATTATTTCAGTAAAAATAACTCCCTATTATGTGTAGAGAACTTGAGAGGGAGTATCGGGAAGGCACAAAACACCACATGCTGACCTCTATCTCTCGGAGTTTGGCACGCTTTTCTTCACTCATTTCTGAATATTTGACTGATGACTTGGATTCAGGCATTTCTTCTTTAATAGGATTGGAATACATGTGTTGCTCTTCTGACTTAGAACTCTGAGTGTCTTCCTCATCTTCACTTTCTTCTTCTTGACTTTACAGAGAACATACAGAATTAACTTATACATATATTCAAGACAATTATCTCTTACAAAAATTACCATCTCTCCTATTTAGTTTCTATGGTTAGTTAATAACTTTGAAATCTGTTAAAATTGTTATGTAAAAGTCTGCAGCTACAAAACAGTCTGAGACAGGTATTTAATTAAGTCATTAGTTTTTATTACTCAATTTAAACTTTTCATGTGCAGAATTCTTGAAATTTATAGTCCCCCAATCCATATCTAAGTCAGCTACAAAACTAGTCCACTACCTCAACAAAATGTCTTTAAGTGCTGTAATCATGTTTTTCAGATATATAAGTTTTATAAAAGAACAAAATTTACTACACTTTTGCTTTCTGGAGACAAACCGAAATTAGAATTTGGAACTTGATGTGCATAACATCAGAAGACAGCTACCGTGTCTCTGCAGCACAGCAAATATTCAAAGTTATACTCCCAAACTGGCCACTAGAGTGCTGCAGTACTACATGCAATGTAGTTAAGATATTTAAAGCATTACTAATAGATCCTCTCAATTGCCTAAAGAACAATGTAAAAGATTGCTCAAAAACAACAGATGGCATGGAGTCCATTAGCATTCCAAAGAATCACATACACCAGAACATTATCTATTGTCTGTGTCTCAAAAGCAAAAAGGCAGAGTTTTAGATACATTCATACATATCTGATGTCAAGATTTCTAAACTGTAAAATTCTACTACCTTAGTTCTTACTGGCTGACATTAAGTTTTAAAATCAGCATCAATTTAAAGATTATGGTTAACAACTCTACCAAAAGGTGCAATTTATCCTGTTAGGAAAAAAATTAGGAGGCTGAAAGCACGCTGCACTAAAAATCCTGACTTTTCTCCATTTTCTTATTTTCCTACTTTCAAAATTTTATTTTTGTTCTCCTTTTATAATACATATATATATCTTATAGGGAGTTCTGAAGACATTCAACCTTATCGGCAAAAAAATGAGTATGTTTTCATCAGAATGAAAAAGTATTTACTTTTGAATTTCCTCCTCCTCAGATTCTTCATGTTGGTCAAAAAGCTCCCACTTAGAAGTAGTAACAGCTAGAAGATACAGTAAGATAATTTTAACAACAGAAAAAACTATCACTTAATCTGAAAATTAGTATTTGTAGATATAAAAATTAGAACTTGATACAGTAACCAGCATCTAGCACTTAATAGTCTTGCTATTTCATAGAAATACTCAAAATTGCATGTTATCAGAATATTTACTGTTTACAGAGCTATTCACTTACATTGCTTACCACGTTTCAGAAAATCCTTCAAGAGCAGCAAAGTATTTGTCAGTTTGTAAAATCTTATCTTCCAAACAAATATTTAGAAAGAATGCCAACCACATATGCAGATTTTTTTAAAAAGATTTATTCTTAACAAACTGGAAGTTATTTTTAAAGGTTGGCAGGTTATTGAAGTAGAATAACAAAAACAGAATACGCTATTCTGTTCACTGAAGTTATAACCAAAAAAAAAGTTACAACTGAAAATCCTACAGTAATACTACAAAAATCATATTAACACTTTTAAACAGATCAGTTGAAAATAATGATTAAAAAGGGAAGTAACATTAAGCTTTCAATTTACTTAAGGAAGTGTTTTAGTTTAATATATACTTTGAAAACTAACCTTGAGCTTCCAGTTCCGATTCATCCACTGCTTCCCACTTCGAAGGGGCAACTTTAAATATGGGCTCATTCTTTTTTGGGTCTTCAGCCGTATCCACTGTTGGAGAAAGACATAGGAAAATCATTTCCAAAGCTCTTCAAAAGTTAACATGGAAAAATCCTAATATAACAATCAGATTTAAATACTGAAGCATATTATATTGTTTTATTATTTGCAAAGAAATGAAATTAGGATTTGGAACTTGATGTGCATAACATCAGAAGACAGCTACTGCGTCTCTGCAGCACCCACACTATAAAGGCAGTTTTTAAACTAATTTTTCGTAGAACAAATTGAAATTAATCAATTCAACATTTTAGAAGCTACATGCTACGCTAATTCTTGGCTGTACTCGTAGAAACTACTCTGGAAAAGATCATCAAAAATTGAAGATTCAAATTGAAAGTAAAGTTAAAACATTTCATACAAGGAACTCCATCAAGATCATCATCCAATGATTTAATTGGGACTCCATCCAGATCATCAATAGGAGCAGCATCAATAGGAATTCCATCCACATCTTCTAGTGGGGCACCATCAAGCTCTTCCTCAATGGGAGCACCATCAAGATCATCTGGTACTTCCTTAAATCAAATAATAATTAATTATTTCAAGAACAAATCTACATTGCTTTTCTTTTCTTCTCCAATTATTGATACATTTATTTTTAAAAGAGTAGCTTTAGAAATGCTTAAAACTCAAAAAACTCAACTTTAACAATTTTTTGCTACGCAATACAGTTGTTTATTGCAAAGGGAAAATACAACAATGTCCTCCTATACAAAATCATAAGCAAGAACTTGGAATTTGTCTGCAATGTACCAGAAGCTTTGCAATACCTTTATTCCAAAGAAGAGATACTATGCTGAGGTTTTGCTTGAAGTGAGCCAATTACAGTCAGATAAATGATATTTACTACATATGAAAGATTCCCTGAGAACCAGTAATCTGAGCAGCTGTCAGAAATCAACTGTTTAGCAAGAACTCATGCCAGGCTGGATGGGGCTTTGAGTAAACCAGTCTAGTGGGAGGTATCCCTGCCCACAGCAGAGGGGTTGCAACTCAATGATCTGAAAGGTCCCTTCCAACCCAAACCATTCTATTGTTCTATGAACACAAATTTAAGGAACACACATAAATGATAAATACATCTACATATTCTAACTTGTTACATACAGACACTGTCTTTTACACATGCACATTCACCCTGCTCTGCTGCTAAGGGAAATAAGCTAACCCTTCCTATCATACTGTAGGTCTCCCACCTGCTGTTCTGAAAGGCAACTTTCCACAGAGTTACAAAATGAACTTATCCTAAACATACATCCATTTATTAGGGTCTGCTGTCTTAATTCTAATAAATAGTATTTACATGTAACCATAAACAGATCTGTACACATTCAGTCAGTCCTAATGGTATTCCAGAAATCTTAAGCATAGATCTTCAAAATATTGAATAATAATTTACACGTCACTATGCACGAACTAAAACTCACTATATGTCCTGTTTAAAATAACCTCTATTAAAAAAGTTGTAGCATAACTAGAAATTTAGAAACTTACTGCTCTAATACAACACAGCAAATATCAAAGTAGAGTATCACCAGTGTAAGTGATCTATCACAACCTTCCTCTCAAACTAAGAAAGCTCAAACAGCCCTATTGCATTCAAGTGAGAAACTCACACAAAAGAAAGCGGATGATTCAGGTAGTGAGATGCCAAGCTATTTAGAACTCTCAAAATTTAAAACTAGTGGCTGAAATTCTAACTCAAAATTCATATACAGATATTACAGAGTATTTCCATTAAAAAGGAAATATCTGTCATTCTGAACTAGTCTTTGCTCTGAAATGGTTTCACAATGTAATTCCACCACAGCACCTAATCTACAAGCAACAAATGCATGAACAGACTAAACAGTATTTGCATCTGAAAATATCTTTAACACCTGTATTTAAGAGCAACGATTCAGCAAGGGGAGGGGGGAAAAAAAAGGTTTATTCACCCTAACAGAGATATCAACATAATCCTTGCCAGCCCTATTTTATATTTACACCTTTTTCCTCACCATGTGCTAGCACCACTGCCAAGGTCACTTACCTCCGTTTCTTTATCTTCCATGATATTTACAAGCCCCAAGAAAATATTCTGCAGTTTGATCAGAAATGGTTCTGGATAGATCGCCCAATCTTCCCATGCTCGGAAGCATGTCATTACCCGTTGCTAGAAGGAATAGGAAAAAAAATGCTAATAAACTTGTATTAAGAAACTTTAAGTGACTGGAAATACACCACAGAGAACTACTACTGTAGACAGCTACTACTCAGTAGTTCCATACTGGAGTATGTTACAGTGATACCATGTTGGGCACGACTAGTAATTTTACAGAAATACGTGTATCGGAACTACTTTTTCAAAAATTTCATTTGGGTTTCATTCTTCCTTTACATTCCTGTTTAACTTCCTTTAAATTTCAGTTGTTCCAAGTTCCTATCCCAATAGTAAATTTCATTCTGCTCAGATGTTCTGAGGTTCAGCAGGTGTCTCTACTAAATAGAAAATATGTTTCCCTTTGTAAAATAAAATAAAAAAATAACACTAGCTTATTCCTACTACTGAACTGAAATTATATTCCTACTTTCATTTTTTTATAGAAGTGATGCGCTTCAGCTCGAGCTTGACACATTAAGTGTAGCTGGAGATGTAGATATTAAAAAAAAAAATCTACTGCCTGACTTTATCACATAATGTAATAAACACTATTAAATTAGCAGACAACCAAAACTTATTCTCAATCTAAAGCAAATGGAAGCATAGAAGGTAGAACAAGGATAAACACCTTAATACAGAAAAGCTAACTACACTGTAAGTTTCCTATTAAAAGCTTGATTAAAAAAAAAAGAAAAAAAGAACTGTAAAGACATCTTTAAAAGAGGAGAAGGAAAAGCCAGGTTGAGCATGAGAACAGTGAGAAACAGAGCACTTTATCTCAAAAATCACCCTCAATTACCCATGGTCAGACTGCTCATCAGACCTCAAAAAATAAAGTCTAACTATCACCAAAAACGTTAAAAAACAACTTTATGCTGTTATGTCGAGCAGTTTCTTTCTGCACCGAGCAGCTCAAACTTATTTTTGAAACTGAAATACAGGTAGTCCAAAAACAATCAAAAAGCTAGAAGGCCTTGTCTGCAATTCAAGTACTAGACAGATATCCTCTCAACTGCACATATACCAGTACCCTTCAGCTCTTAGGTGCTAATTTTTTTCCTTAATTTCAAGGGTATCTTTGCAAGAGAGGAAACTTTTTTTTTAAAAAAAAAAAGCTTAAACCAGGAAGCTTTAGGTTTAAACCACCTATCATAGTATGAAACCTCTTGTGCAGGAACATGTATTTATTTGGCTTCTATGTCATGTAAATAACAATGAAATACATACCTTGAAATTTTCAGACTGTAAATGGCCTTGTATTGTACGGTAAGTAGCATTGAGATCAGAGAATATCTGACATAATTTTGTTTCAAAACTAGAATTAAACATATACATTTCTTTAGTAAAACTTTGTAATATGTTTTCTGGACATACATAATTCATGAAAATACCTGGGACACAGGACTCAAAAGCACAAGGTTATGATCCCTATCGTAGCCATGAACTGAACTATAAAGCAAATATTATTACTATATATTAAATCACCTTGGACAACAACAGAACTGTGAAGGGAGATCTTCACATCTGCTGCAGTCTCTTTATACAGCCTGGAAGGACTGGAGGAGGATAAAAGGAATTTTACAACCTTACATGCAACAAAAGGATTGTCTCAAAATTAAATTTGTAATTTTAAAAAATTCTTAGTTATGTTTCTATTCTAATTTACTCAATGAGGCGCTCGATGAAAGCAGAGTAACAGCTGCCTAGATTCCCTTGAGCGTCTTTCAATGTGCAAAAAATAAGCCAGTACAGCAAATGCACACTGCAACAAGGAACATGATTTGCAATTGCTAGAGTTTTGTAACACGCTGAATATTCCCCATCATGCTACCATAACGTTAGAAAGATTCTAGGAAGTAGACACAACGAAATATCTAAATAGGACACAGGTACTCTTTCTTGCACATTTTTCCTAAATTCTGCTCAGCACCTTAGAAACAGAAGTACATAATCCCCTTATAAATTCTCTAAACTTGGAGAATTAAAAAACACTTTATAATTAAAAAAACTATATTCAAAATTTCAAAAATTGACCTCTCTGCATCGATTCTTTGCTACACCATATCTTGAATATTATCTACAGTTTTTCTTTCTGTAAAGAGGCACATGAGTTATATTCACCCCTGTGAAGCTGCACGCAAGTGGTCCCTTGCACAGGGCATATACACTTCTTTCTGCATTGCAAAGCAATCCTATGCACTAACATGCTACATCTTATACATTTCATGCAAAGAGATATAAATATCATCAGAGATGCAATAGTATCCTCATAGAAAAGTTTGAATTTCTCTACAACCACATGTATCCAGAGATGTATAAAACTGAATACAAGGATATTCTTCTTTTTAATCATCAATCACCCAGAATACTATACTTACAATTTTCTGTAGTAGGAAGCATTGGCAACTTTAGCAGAAGAGTTGTATAACACATCCGACACCAGATATAATCTTGCAATCTACAATAAAAAAAAATTTCAAATTAAGGTAACGCAAGAGTTTAGATTACCCTGAAAATACACGCATTTTTCCAGAGAGAATACAAGATAGTCTAAACCATCAATAAGTATCAAATTAGAACTAAGCATGACACAGCCATATCGCTAATAAACATGCTAAGAGGCAATTAGCCCCCTGTTATGGTACAGGGTACCAGCCACTGTGACATGATATTAAATAGTATTACAAAGGAGAGATGACAGCATTGCAACTTTTATTTCCTTGTTTGAACAGACTATTCTGCTATTCTCAACTTCACAGTAAGGCAGAACATCATTTACCACAAAGGTTCAGAAAGACTAAAAATACGTAACAAAAGCCCACAGGAAAAAAAAATCCCATACTTAAATCCAAGCCCACATTTTAACATAAAACCTCAATGCTATCTGGAACTTCTGAAATTGTAAACTATATGCATGTGCTGTTAAGTGAGCTCTTCCCCCAAAATACAAGATTATACAAAATCTCCACACCTTCTTAGGAAGAGGAGTCTTCAGAATGGACAACGACTCTGTGATGCAGTCTACAATTTCTTCAGCAGCTTCCGCATTATTGAGACAGAAAACCATTGCATCACCAATATCATTCTTCCGAGGTGTTAATCCACGTAGAATTTCCTCTAATTTGTCCCTCTGTCTGAAATATTAGGAATTTTAATAATTTAAAATTATTTAATTGGGGAGTTGCTATTTAATGATGTTTTTAATTTTTCCCTCTTTAGCACAAAAGCAATTTTAGATACTTTTATATTCCATTGCCTGAGTTTTTTCAGTAACTCACAAACATACATATCCACGTTTCATAAATAAAGTGCAAAAAAATTCCCACTCAAGTCTTCACTACACACAGAACTCAAGGAAAAATAACTTGGAAATATCTAATGCAGCAGATCAGTATCTCCACTAAAGTAATTATCTTTTTGAATTTAGTTTAAGCCTAAATCAAAATGGATAAATCTAAAGCACGCAAGTAATTTCTCCTGCAGAATAAGAAACATTAGATTCAGAAAGCTAGCAAGAAGCAATTATTTCATGTCTTTTCCTGACCTCCATATATAGAGAACACTCTCAAAAGAAGATCCTTTCAAGAAGATATGAGAAATAAATTATGTATTAAAAACTCCAGAACCATAACTGGTATCATAAATATGATGAAAAGAATAAAACAAGAAAAAATTCCACATGCTAAGGACAAAGTTGAACAAAAATAACAAAATTAAGGAAATCATGTATGTATTTCCACTACCATAGCCACCCCCATCACACTTACAATTCACAGCAAAGAACTCTGTTCCTGCTTATTAACAACTGCTCCTAATTTTAATTTCTGATGAACAGCATCAGTAAGTTTAAGGTTATAATAACTATTTAGTTCGTGAGATCATAGCAATGTTGAGAAAGATGATATAAACCCCCAACCAACAGACAGGAGCTTTTAGAAAATGGGGAAAAACTCATCTCCTCAATCCCCTTCAAATAAAAAGTTAATAACAATTACATTGAAAGGACTCACTGGTTAACGATGACAAATTTAACCACATCCAGAACATGTTTAGCAACAAGTATGAAAAAGAAGACTAAACTGAAAAGCACCGAGGTTAAGAGAGTTTCTAAGTAATGTTATGACAAGCATGACAACATTTTAGGGATGATATATTATAACTACAAAAACACAACAGGAAAAAACCAAGCAGATTAGCAGTTAAAATAGCACTATAAACTGATGAAAGTTCATACTCTTCCTTAAGTGCACCCTTCTTGTTCGGTTCCTCCACAAACGCTTCTGTTTCTTGCTCCTCTGACATCCCATGTAAGTATGGATTCAATGGTGGTGGCCTCCAAAACGATCCATTTTTGAACATACGGAAATCTTCTGTCCTCCACTTGGTTGGAGCATCTCCCTGCAAAAAACAAAAATATTTTTATTTCGGTGTTCTCTTATTTCTTTGTGCTTGAAGTTACGAATTGTCTCTGGAATTCTACTTGCCTGAAGAATTGAATAAAGCTTCCATCTATAATACACATGGGCTGGAGTCTGGTTTTCAAATAAAAACCTAAACCAAAGAGCAAAGAAAATACAGAAAATATATTACAAATTATTTCAATGAAGCAAATTCAGAAGAAGTAATAAAAAAATATAACAAACCCCTGCTTAGAATCCCACCTCAGCTACTGAGTGAACTCAAGACACCTAAAATCACATACACCTCCAGCACAGCTGTGCAGAACAAATGCAACCACTCCATACACATACACATGCGACCTGCAGAGCTGAGCGCAGGATTCCACAGAGACCCAGCATTTCTCAGATGTCAAAAGCAAAACCAACAGGGTCAGAAAGAGCCACTGTGCAGCCCCACGGTAAAGCAGAAGAATCACCAGTGCAAAGAGTCACTAAGGGAGCAACTGCAACCTCAGCACAAGCAGTGCAGGAACCTATAGTTATACGGTTTGTTTCCTCAGATTGAATATTAAATAACTTGGAAGTTTTCCCCCAGTAAACTGTCTGTCAGAACACTCCGCCAAGATGAGGAAAAAACCAAAAAAGCCCATTTTTAATGGCCAAGATATTTTGACCTGCATATTTTCTCAATTTATATATAAAAAACAAAGTGAAGCACTTCAACCTTACTGCAAATAAAACATTTTTAAAAGGTCATTGAGTATTTCCCTGAAAAAGTTTATCAAAGACTACATTTCACAAGAAATGTGGAAATGGATCCTTCTTTATTCCATTAACCACCTGAGCTAGATATTCTGACAACTTCACTATGTCAGCTAAGGTTTAATCCTATCTGCATTGACATCAAAGAAAAAAGATTGACAGCTCTTACTAAAGGTTAGAAATTAGGCTCAAGGAAGACTGGACTTAATGAGTTAGTCTGTCTAGTTTAGGAGGGGATTTTGTTTTTCTTTTTTAAAAATGTATGCTAGTGCTTCCACTAATAACTTTGAATCCCTCAGAAAATAAGGTGTTAAATGCAATTTTGTTTATTATATATATTTTATATGCATACAATTTTTTTTATACTACGTATATAGTATTTTATTTATTTATACGTACACATTAGTAACAACTGGAATAAAAGTGCATTCTTCACAAAAGATAGCATAAGCATTTGTACAATTTCTAAGATTTAAATCTGCACATAAAGATAGACATAGTAAAAACAACTCTTATTAGTATTTCAGAAATGTAAAACAGTAGCAACAACGAAAATAGTTAGTGCTATTTCAAACTGAAGCAAAGTAATAAGCACCTGAACATCGGATTGTTGATTTCTCTGTTCATGATCATGGCTTCAAACATAGGCCCTTCCCGTACCACAAACTCTATCATTCGATGTATCAAAGCGAGCAAATTCCTACAACAACAACACAGTTAAAGAAAAATTGATTCAGACCTAACACTATATAAAACTACACTCCACCTAAGATACTACAACTGTGCAGGAAATTATTTTGCTGTATTGTTAAGAAAACTGTATAGAAGATAAAGTAACATGGAACATATTATAGCCTTGCATCATAGACATGGGCATTCTAAAATAAAAACATGCCTAGGAGCGGTGGAATAAGAATTTAAGAGACCTCTTGCCTGAATTTCCACGGCTGAGCCTACAACCATCTCTTGCACAGCAGAAGCTTAATAGTCCTTATGCATAAAAATGGGCAACTGAACACCAAAGTACAATTAACTACCAAAAACCTAAGCCCTCATCTAAATTGTCTAGAACTAAGACCGAAGTGTTAACTAAAGTTCTACAGAGGAACAAGCGGCTCAATATTATGCTCAAAAGTAAACACACACACTTTTAAATATTCAATAGAAACTGCATTCAGGTTTCAAACTATTCAAGTATGAAAGGAAAATCAAATAGCCTTCTTGATGCCAAACAGGGTAATGGCTTTATTAAATTTTGATAATCTCTTTTTGGTCAAGTCTCAGCTGCTGACATAAAACAAAACTGTCCATTATTTCATGTCATACCATCCAATGTTTCCTCCCTCATACACTCAAGTGAACCAAATAACAATTAAAAAATAAAAATCTGTATTCATTTCATTCAGCACTACATTCTGAGACAGGCAAGAAGCAGATGTGAAGTGCACACTTTTCAAGTCACATCTGAAAATGCAGAGCCACTTATAAACATGCCAACTGGAGACAGTTATATAAGCTCTATAAAGAACAGTGATTGGTTTCCAACCTTTTGGGTTTTTTTTGAAACAGGATCCTGAATTTTCAAATCTGGATTACCTACGTATATCAAAAGCTTCACAGCACGTGTCCTTTGAATGTGATGCAAACAAAAAAAATACAGATTTTTACATTTTTAAATCTATTTTCTTAGATATAACAAATGGATATTGGTTCTTAACATGTGTCTCTTTAGATTTCCTTTTAGCAGTTTAAGTGGTTGTTTTCTACCATGAGTATTCAAAGTTCTGCCACAGATATAATGCACTAGATCAAAAAAAATTTTCAACTTGAAAACATAGTGACAAAAACCTGCTCCTGCCATCTGCAAACATTCTATTTTATACCAGCCATTTGCCTCAAATATTACACAAAAAACCCCAAACAGCTACCTACAGCTCAATCTTCCCGTCTGCTTTTTATAATCCCAGAAACACTGTAAAGAGGATATAGTCTCAATAATTCTGTAGCCATTTTATTTAAAGTAGCGTTCTGAAAGTCATAGCAAGACTGTCCTTGTTATACGAACTGTATTTGAAAACATCAGTAAGAAAAAAATTACAATTAGCTTTCAAGCCTCTGAGGTATTACACCATTCATTTATTCTACAGCAAGTTTAGTAAGATCATTTCTGGCTTCCCACAGAACCATGCCATTGGTTTTCAACTATTTTTCTTTTTTCATTGAGTACAGTAAAGATGCATAAGAGCAGCTTATGCGTGAACAAGAACATCTGCTTTGGAAAGACCTCAGATGTACAAAAAAAGATTCGGTACATGCCGTATCTGAAAGTGGGTGTTACATGCATTTTGGTATATAAGACATGACTACTTGAAAGTTAATGTCTCAGAAAAAAACCTGATAGTGTATTCTCAAGGTTTTCTGTTTCATAAACACTAAGAAGGAAGAGATGTTATAAACCACTATTGAAAATTCTCAAACAAAAAAGAATAATTTAATGTATTATCCCACTGAAGTCAGTTGAAACTTCTGCATGATGCAATGCACTAATAGTCTCAGTTGAAAGTTACCATGGAAAAAAAGTTAGAAGTATTTTCAAATACAATACAACTATCATGATCTTTTCTTATCATACAATATTTCAAAATGCTACAGTAAATAAAATGGAAACATAATTTTCTCTGAAAGCTAATTACTCTGTAAGAGCTCTACAGTTTTACAAGTACTTGTTCTACTACTCAGTATGTTTCTCAAATCAAGACCCGCCCCGGCCGCCCCAATTATTTATGTCTCTACCCAACAAAATTGTACTTTCCTGAATTTTCATCAGAAATACTAGTGCATTTGAGCATCTAATGGCAAATATGTTAATATAACTAACTCTAGAATCTCTTTCTTCCCCACACACACATGTAAAAAAAAAAAAAAGAAAAAAAAGGGACTTTGTGACAATTAAAACAGTGTAGTAAAAAAGATGATAGCTTTAAGTGCATTATTTTAAAATGTCATTTAGCTTAAGTTGGCCAACAAAAAAAGTTTTTCAGTTATAATAAAACCACATTTATTGGAGCCGATCGTACCAATGTCTGGTCAAAAACTGTATACTTTCCCAATCCATCCCATGATGTTTTCCTGGTCCCCCGCTGCCGCAGACAGTTCAGCTGGTGTTGCTCACCAAGGCCAATGTCAAAGAGAATTTGGTAATCTTTTGTGCTTATTTACTTTTAAAACAGTGTTGTGTTCCTGTGTTTGGGAGAAGGTTTTAGCTTAACTGAGCAAGAGCACACCTAGACTAGTGTGAATGCAGGAGCACCAATGGGGACCAAAATGTAAAAACACCCTTGCAATACAGAACTACTTTTTTTCAGTGACCGAAATTATTAACTGCTGCACATTAAAAAAAAAAAACAGAAATAAAAATCTGATTTTTAACTGAACTGTTCGCAAATTGTACTAGTAAAACAAAAAAAAGGAATTAAATGAAGCCCCACAGCACCACACTGGAGACAGCTGCATGCTAGCTATGAAATACTCTAAGGCTTATGTCAGGACTTGCACAGTGCCTCCAAGATAAGCTATTTCACCCTTGTGTTCACTCACAAAATCACCCTCCAACTACGTGTAGTGCTTAAATTCAACACAAAAGATAATTATTTAAACCTATCCTTACTAAAAAGAAAAAGTTATTAAAATAAGGATAATAAGACTGTAAAACACACATTTCTCTCAAGTGTCACGAAAGAACCATTGCTCAGTCAAGCCATTACCTTTTCCTCAACATCACCATTTTTCTTTAAAATTCCGAAGGGGAAATTTTCTATATTTAGATCAGTAATAATAAAGAAAAACATGTACCTTTCTGTTGGGATAACCACTTTGACTATGGCTTGCGACAGAGTCTGTATATGAAGTCACATCAGATAATAAACATAGAATATGTGAGTATTGTTAACAAGTAACAAGCAAAAATATACATATGCAATGAAAATACTACACATCTATCACAAGTTTTGCAGGCAATCACTGCTGTGAAGTTATAACTAAGCAATTACACAAAATGCAAATGGTTGTGTCAGTGAACCATAAAGGTTCACTAATTGCAAAGTATCAGAACATTCCTGACAGAATGTACATTGATGCATTGAATAGTTACTATGCTGAATATAATTAAGAAAGGAGTTCTTAAATGTATGAAAAGATTCTAAACTATTTGACTTGGATCATGTTGCTATTACTTTATTCCCAAGTCTTACAAAACAACAGCCCTAACATTTAAGTGTCACTCAAAAAAAAAAAAAAAAAAAAAAATAAACAAAATCTTAAAAATGTAATTTAAGTTGGTTTGTGATTACAAGATACTTACCCTTTTAATCAGCTAATAATGCAGGAATAAAAAGTTTGAAAACTGACTCCAAAAGTAGCATAAAATACTTACTCAATGTCCAGATTAATTACCTTCTACACAAAATATATAAACTCCTCTAGTGTAAAAATAATGCTACCCAAATTAAAATGTAGTATTTTCTCTAAAGAAAACAATTTAGATACTGCAATTTGGCAGCCAACAAAAAGGGGGGACGTAGGAGAAAAAAATCCAGGGAGCCTGGAGGGGGAAAATGATAGCCAGATTTAAAGCAGCACTACAACAAATCAAGACCCAATATACTGTACCCTAACACAGACATGAAACGGAGCTTCAGGAATTAAGCAGGTTCCCTTGGGCTACAGCAGGGAGCCAGTGAGTTTGTACACTAAGGGCCGCCAAAGTCAGCCTGAACAATGCAAATCTATGAAGCCATTGAAATACTGTTACAGATGTAGTATTTAACAATGAGATATGGCCCAGGGTACGGTAAGTTACCTTCTCAAAATCTTCCTTGTTTTTTGGTGGTGGTAACATTGGAGCATTAGGATTCTTCAATCTCTCCCTAGGCTGGGCATTAAAAGGCAGTCCTGACGGAGGAGGTGGGAGGGTATGCTCCATCATAGAAGGCGGAATGTATATTGGATGTGGTGGTATAGGTACAGCTTTGCCCCAACCTAGCTTCATTTCAAACGACATAATCATCTTCCCTGAAAAAGTAAAAACAAACAAAAACCAAATAATAAAAAAAAAACCACCATCCTGTTAAAAACTGGTTGTGCACTGCTTGAGACTTCTCCACACAAGTGCAGCATTTAGGTTCGCCCACCCTGGTTTACTTTCTGCAAACACTGTTGATTATAAGGAAATCTATCAGACTATATCATGTGCAAATGAAAGTCACTACATGAAATGTTTCATTAATCTTCCCCCAACATACATTTTCAGGAGACTATAGTACACAATTACTTGAATTGTTGGAGAAAAAATATAAAAACTTTTGATGTTTAGCACTTCAACATGAACAGACTAATTTTTAAATGGTATTGTTTCTGCACTTCAGTTCTTCAAACTGCTTAATCCATAATAAAAAATTTCAAATTATGTTACTCAAAACCAAATGTAATAAAACAATTAGACCTCCCACATACTGTAAGCTTATTACTAATAGTCCTAGTAAAGGACCATTTTGAGTAAGCTATGCAAGGGCAACCTTTCATTTTCTACTCTTTTTGTCAGGGATGCTGATTTCTGATTTTCAGGCTCTTCCTGAACTGTAAGGACACAGCCCTCATCATCACGTAACTTGTTTTGTTTTAATTAAAAGGTAGACAAGATAGTCCATATGTAAAATTACATGCTTGGTGTAGTACCATGACCTCTTTAGTATGAGGAATTATTCAGAAGAATGTAACATATTTATCACCAATTAATGATTATATCCTGTGCAGTAGTTAAATTTACTCACAAAAAAAACTATCGTTGGTAAACATCTGTAAGTAATAGATTACTTCTTAAAGTAGTCTGCTTACAGAGGAGAGATCATCAACATTACCTTCTGCTCACAATCTCTGAAACAGTCTATTTTACATCTTTATCACAGCAGAAGCCAGCAGTATTCCCAGCCCCTGTGTACGCTATGGTTTGATGACATTCAGCTGCCCTAAACAGTATAAACTAAAATCACTTCAAGTGTGGTACCTACTGGAGTTACAGCACATCTATCACTAGTCTGATAAAACAACTTGAAGATACATTTACAGTTACTCCTCAATATTCCTACAAAGATAATTACAACTCCAAACTGAGAAATCTCTTTACCATTTAAATTCTTTAATGCTCTTTCAGCATCTCTCCTGTTCATAAAGGCAACAAAGCCACAATTCCTTTCTCTTGCTCTTTCTTCATCTGTCCTTGGCCACATAATTTTAACACTTGCTAATGGTCCAAAGCGTCCAAATTCTTGACATAACATCTCTTCATTCATCTACGTGAAAAAAGGTAAAAATTAGCATCTTGCTACTATATTTCCAAGATACTCATTCATATTGTGCAAATGTCAAAATTTTAATTTTCTGAGTTTCCTGACAAACCACACTTAATTGATACCTCCCCAATGTGATCTACTGCAAAAATAACAACTTAAAAAACTGCATTTTAAACAGAGCACACTTCAATTTTTGAGATATGCTCCACCTTGCATGAAGATAGCCATGGAAAAATTATTTTAACTGAGCATTTTTGCATCTAGCAACCGATAGTCGAAACCTTAACTTTTGCAGCATCATGTACAGAGCATTTCTTTAAATGAATACTGCCACTACAGTAACCAATTTTACCAAGTATATACGTTTAAACATATGCATATGGTTTAAAATAAAAAAAGGGGGAAATTGCCACTAAAAAAAAAAAAAATTTAGCTGGACCCAAACATGCCAACACTGCACTTCACTCCTTGGCCCCAAACTTACTTGAGGATTAATGTTTCCAAGATACAAATTTGTTGTGCTTGGATCTCCAACATCATGTGACCCTGGTGCATAATCATCCAATACTAAAACAATGGAGGAAAAAACAGGAAAAAAAAGAAGTCATAATTCTTGCTATCCATTTAAGTAACAACATTATATTGAATGAGAAAAGAGTCTATATTACCACCAGATGATCTGTTTCTTCTTGAAGGAGCATCCACTGAATAAATAAGAAATAGATACACAATTTAGTCCACAAATTTTGTAGCCCAAACAAACCTGAAAAATAACATCTACTTACTTGAACGACGCTGGCCATCTGAATCTGACTGGGGTGGTTCAAAACGACTCAATCTACCTTTTGTTTTATGTCTTTCATCACGCTCCTCTTGTATTCTAAAAAACAAGTTTAACGTAAGTAACAACTTAATAGCTTTTTGAGGTTCTAAAATTTTCAATTAACTTTAGAAATTAGAGAATTTTTAATATTAAACAAAGGGCTTGTGAAAATTTCAAATTATGAGTATGTTTGAAATTCTGTTTAATCAACTCGAATATATCTAGCAGAATTTATCCAACTGCATGGTTTCTCATTCATGCTGTGCTTTAATCTCAAAAAGAATTGACTTGGTTTGAGAAGCAGTTTACAAGACCAGAAATAAGAATTATCCTCTGAAAAAGTGACCTGAATTCCACATCCAACTGCCAGGCATCATTGACTGTTGAGATGACTTTTCAAGATGCACACAACTCCTTAGTGTCTACTTCTCCTCCTACCTTTTCTAAGCCTTATTCATGTAGGCTGTCACCTTGTAGGGTGACAGACACCCCCATATGACCATTTCCAAACATACAGGGCTTTGTCCTATTTTATACCTCTGAGGATAGTACTCACGCAAGTAACTATTTGGTTCTTTGTAGTTTGGCCTTAAATCCTTGTACGAAGATATTGTGTACCAGGAATATAAGGCTGTCAATTCAATTAATTTATATCAACTAATGAACAGACAGCAGTGCAGCTCAGACACTATTCACAAGAGCCATTTATGGATTTATAATGCAGTACCTAATGTTTTCTGTGCATACAGCTTATTTTGTTTTCCATCTCTAACACCAGGCTAAATATAGGGCACTCGCACAATACACGTGCCGCTCTTGCTGCTGCATTACACATTCAGAAGTGAAAGAATCTGCTTTTTGAAGCAGTATTCAGTTTGTTTTTTAAATTATGGAAGAAGAAGTACATCTCTAAACTTTAATTACAACTCTTATTTCTGCATTAATACAGAAGCTCAACCTCATACTACAATTCCTATGGATATAGTCTTAGAGACACTAACAAAACTTATTATTCTTCCTGAATCTGATACACATTTCAGTTTGCTACCAATCTCTTTGCTACATCACCAGCAAGAGAAAAGCCAAGACCAAAACTCTGAACATCCTCATCCATCGCATTACCTACATGTCTTCCTCTGTCTTCACTAACTTTAACAATGCATGAGACCATGTTAACAAGTGTTCTCACAGGCTCACACTTGCTAATTAATAACAGAATTGCGTCCCACGTTCCATTTGTAAGTAACATACTGACAGCAGCTGTCACAGAAGAAAACCTAGGTTTCCATTTTTTATCCTGGTACATGGCTGGTTCTATTCACACCTAACTGATCCAAAAAATCATCTTCAGTAGCTTCGGAAACATAGCCAGTCGCTCACTCACTGATATGTCTGAAATATTTTATGCAATTATGTGTGATTTTTTTGTTTAACTGTTCTGGATATTCTTCTGGTTAGGAATGCAGTACCAAACTCTTTCACAGGTCACAAGCAGGCATCTCTGACATGCAAAGAAATTCATTCTTTTCAACAGACAAAGATTTAAGTCAGCATACTGGGCTTTTTTGGTTTGCTTTTTGATCATTTTATAGCCTCTGGTGAATGATAGATTGTAAATCAGCAGCAATAGCAGTAAACACATCCTATCACCATTCAGCATAAGAAAGGGCAGAAGTACCAAGGAACACCACAGAGCTAATTAGATGGCAACTAGAGCATGGTGAGCAACCTGGTCTAGGTGAAGACCTTCAAAGGTCCCTTCTTATTCAAACTACTCTGTGATTCTATAATTATCCAGACGAACCAAAGACACCTATATCAAGCATCTTCCAGCATGGGTTCATACTCTGTTTAATTATACTGCCATTATTAATTAAGTTGTACCACTCCACAAGCAATTGGGGAAAAAGCACAACAAAAACCCATTTCGGAAAACAGCAAGAATGATCCTAAATATTGTCTGTAAAAACAAAGTAAAAAACTTGTGTCTTCTTTATTTACAGTAAAAACTAGTCAAACTTACTGTTTTAATTCTTCTTTAAAAAGTTCCAAATTGCTCTTTTTCTTTTCCTTCTCTCCCTTCTTCAAAGGCTAAAATTAAAGATATATCAGCCAACATTTCAGTAGATAAGAAAAAAAACCCAAAAATAAAAATTATCTGTATATAACAAAATTTTAGATAATTTCCATGCATATTTTACCCACAGCTTTCAAACCAAGTAAACTACAGAAGAAAAAAACAAAAAAACACCACCAAAAAACCAAAACATACAGACTTGAAGACATTAAGACTGAGCGCTACCAAACACAAAGCTAGAAAATAAATAAATAAGGATAGCTTAAACTAAACTTTGTTACTTATTACAATGCAGCATGTGTGATCTCAGACTGTCTCTACAAGACACAAATTTAAAATATCTGTAATGTATTTTGTCGGTCTGTTCCACTTAGAAACTTAGAAGCAGACTACACCCTACCAAACCATCATGCTCCAATTAAATTTATATATGTGTATACACATACATGTAAATTATTTTACATATATATATTCAATTATTTAATCCACAGACAAACGTTCTCTGTGGAAAGAAGTTTCTTCTTTTGCTTCCTTTCAGATATAAATACTGGTCTGAAGAAGCAGTTACTCTAAATAGTTCAAGATCCTCAGAAAAAACACTCTTGAATGACATATATGGATATTGCAATGATTTTTTTTTTTAACTGTAACATGAACCTTAACTAACTCATCTGAACTTTTATCTTCAACAACATTGGTTTTATATGAAAACGTTTCCAATAGGCAGACATACAAAATATTTATTGTGTTACACACTACAGCTTCGGAAAAACTGGACTTCCTACTCACCCCAGGCAAAGTTGTTTGTTTGTTTTTGTTTTTGGGGAGGGTCTGCCAAATAAATAAAATCATTTTTACCTCATTATCTTCAATCACCATTGGACAGGGCAAGTGAGTAAACTGATTGCATTACTTGTTAAGTATTTATGACAAATTTGAAAAGCAGTAATATTCTTACAGTACAAATACTTGCACATGACAGAACAGAGCTCAGTATAATAAAAAATGCTATAATTCATATCTGTAACTGTAGAGCTTTACATACAAAGAAAATCAAAACTGCCATCCAGTATTACCCCACTAGTCTAAATTTGAGTTTTGTTTAAAGCTGGTGGGAGGCCAGGATGGGATTACTCACAATTACCACAGTACATCTAATTTCCCACCCTAACAGGCAGTATCATAATGTTTCACTTAAGCTTAAAAATTGTAGTAAGCTCCATTAAAAGACTTTTTAAAGACGTCCAAGACATTATTACACATATACAGTAGTAACAGTAATCATGCATAACTATCACTTGACCTGAAGACTAAGTTAGTTCATAATATTTCAATGACTTTTTATGATGATATCTCAGTTTAAGGACAAAAAGAAGTATCAAACCATGCAGAAGTCAAAATAAATAAAAACGAGGTGTTCAGCTTCAAAAGTGAGCAGGTTCTACAACTTATTTAGTACAACTCAAATAGCTAAAGGGTATTGTCAAACATTACGACAAAAAAAATATTTAAAAAACCTCACCAAGAAAAACTTGGATCAATGCAGAGGTCAATTTACTTATTTTTTTAAAGTTATAAAAACCTGAAAACAGATGGCAGCAAGAATAATTGCTTCTAAAACTTCACAAATTCTCGGGACTGGAGACACTGTTACTTTGCAACAGACACTAAATCTGTACTGCTGAGAAGTCCGTCTCAATTAGCAGGACTACAGTAAAAAAAATATTAAGCAGCCAAATCAAAGTGCAATACTAGGTATATCATGCTGGAAATGGGGCTATTGGACCTCTGCATTTCATCATCTTGTTATCTGTTATGGGATTAAGTAAATAAAAATTTCCACCTTGTATTAATATGTGATAAATGCAGATAAAAGTACTCTGCAAGATCACACCAACCTTCTTCTAAGCATTTTAATTACTTCCTAAGTAAGGGGTAAATATTCAAATAAGATACTTACAGGCTTTTTGGTTTCTATCATTAAGAGTGATGGAGGCTTCTCATTAGATGGCTGGCTTGGTTGATTTTTTTGATCTGAAAATCGTGATGAAGGCTTATAGATTTTACCCCGCTTTTCATCTGTTTCATGCTCCTCTGAAATTAAAGGCAAATTAAAATCAAATAATATTAACTAATGCTGCACAATACTGTTTATTAGAGAGACTGCTGTTCTTCTTTAGTCTTGTTCATTCAATTCAATATATTATTTAATTTTTAAAAAGTCATAATACAAACTTTCTGTAATTTAACATGTTTTAACATTAAGAAAAAGAGCACAGGTTAAGCATTTTAAAACAAAGCATTTTTTTCTCTGAAGTTTAAAAGACAAATGACCCCACTACCTACCTACCAAGTCAAAGCATAAAGTAAATTTTAGCATCAAGTTTCCTTTGCTGCTTCTAATGTAACATATTAATTTTAAAATACAAGTCAAAGTCAATCTTCGTTTTTACTCAAAGCCAACTGATCCACCACCACACCACCCCCGCCAAAAAAAAGATTAGTTATACCTTTAGATGCATTAACGATTCCTCCTCTTACAAATGTTTTCACTTTATTACCATCACTTCCTTCAAAGGCAGCAAGGAATTCTTCATAAATTTCTGCAGCAGCCTTCTCATCCTCCTACATAGCAAATGTTAATCTATTTACTATCATCACAGAAGAACCTTCACTAGACAGCTATTCTTAAATTAGCTGTGACATTCGTTTTTATTTTTCTAGAGTTCATGCTACAAACAGCATCAGTTTCAATTTTAGACAGAATTCAAATTTCTGACAAATGTGGGAAGAACACAGCACATAATATGCAAAGCGAATAAGGCCTATGTGCTCAAATACGACTGTTCATTTACAAAAGTTTCCACAGCAATTTAACGTTCAAAAGATGCCAAATAGAAGAGATCATATGAAAGACCAGCATCGTGAAACTGGAGCTTTGCTGACCTAAGCATCAGAGAACAGTATATAATCCATTTTACACATTACACTCAACCCATGTGGCTGGAGGAGATTAACAACAGGACCATCTTTATGCATTTTCCAGAGAAGAAGTTAATTCAACGACTTAATAAAGTTGAGTGATGCACTAACTTTAGCATCACCATGTTTCTTTAGGCTAGTATTTCCAACAACCTAGCCGGAGATATCCCACTGAAATACAGTAAGAGTCGTGTATGTAAAGTTCAAAACCCAAAATTTTCAAAACTTCCACCTTACCAACTACAAGCTACATGTTTACTAAAATTTGGACACTCCTAAGTACCCTAAAATTCAGTATCAAATGTTAATGTTTTTATTAATTCCAAAAGAAGTCATTAGACAAAAATATGTTTTACAAAATAACAAGGGCACATATTGAAACAATTTCTAGTTATTGAAATCCAATGACGGAGAGCAAACAAAGAACAGAAAATAACTAACATGATGGCTATCTTCATACTGAGCAATACGACAATCAATGAGTTGCTGTAATTCAGTATTCCAGGAAGCCAGAGAACTTGATTTCTCACGCGGAAGGAGAGGCAAGCAAGCCTCTCTCTCTTTCTTAATGCCATGAATGCCAGGAACAAATTAAACATGCAAAACACAATTCACTTTTATTCATAAAAAGCTACAATTATCAAAATAAATAAATTTGGTGATAAAGCTGGTTGTAATCTAAAAGCAAATTCATTTCAGTTCTGCACACAAAATACGATTTTCATGGTATACCATTACCTTCTTTTTTAATTCTTCTTGCTCCTTCTTGCTCAGAGTCCTTTTGGCAGCACTCATTTTGCCAATACTGAATGCTTTAAGTTTGCTTTCCATTATAGGCTGCAAAAGCAATAAGAAAACAAACATTAAACTGTTTACAAAACAATTAAAATCATGTTACTCTTTACCTTGGTCTGGACCACAAACTTTCTACCTGAAGTGACTTAACCTAAACAAAACAAAGAAAAGACTTCCTGTACTTCTCTCTGAACTTGTCATTATCCAATACAACCAAAAAATGTAAACTTGTTTTTTTTAAAAAAACAATCACCCTTGGTTTAATGAGAAAGCTTTTAATGCATCATTCAAGCACAGCTGAAAGCTGAAGGGTAATTGCTGTAAGAGCCTGGAGATCTTATCACTGTGCAACACACAGTTTCTAAACCTTTGGAAATACATGCTTTGCAGTACAGTTCCTTTTGTTCATTGCAATTTCCAGAAAATAAAAATGAAAGAAAATGTCTAAAAGCTTTTCTAACTATTTTGGCCAGAAGAATGTTTGTGCAAGGTTGAACAGGTATAGCTGAAGAACAAAATGGAGGCTAAATTTCAGATGTACTTCAAGCTTACATGCAGTATTTTTGCTTGAAGAAGAAAATGCATTCTTGAGGTCTTCAGCTACTAGTTAAATAAAACAAAATCTCTCACATTTAGCTCCTAGATTCTTACTGGTTTAAGTAATTTAACTTCCATTCCTCTCTTCGTGAGGAGGAGGGACTCCACATAACAGTCTTTTCCGGAGAGTATGGAATTAGAATTCTTAAGATTCTATTTAGGTATTTAACAGGCAGTAAAGCCTTGGGAGAGGAGACAAGTTCAAAGGACATGGGCAATGGGAAGGAAAAAGAGAAAAGATAAGAAGCTTCTCTGGAAAATCCTGTCTTAACACAGCAATTCATAAAGAATCAGCACTAGAACAACAAAAACAGTCCCAGAAGACCAAAACATGAGCTACTAGCCTTTATATCTTCAAAATACTTTGGATGTTCTTACACAGTGATGCTTTAAACTACCGCTTTTGCACTGACAGTTCTTTTAAAAAAACCTAAAAACAAACAATTCCTCTGGGAATAATTTTCTCTGTAAAGGGTTTTATTTCTAGTATCAGCTTCCTATTCAGAATTTTTATATAAGAAAAAGCATTGTGAAAAACACCTCTTTGAAATACCTTCAGTTCATAATCCTTGTTTAGTATTACAAACACCTCTTAGATCGTGCCAAGCATATGACCAAAACAGCTCCTATTTCTTTGAAAAATATTCCCTACTTCATGATTAAAAGGAAAATTATCAGTTACAAATTAATGCAGCATTGTCTGTGGAGTCATCTGGTTTATGACATTATGTTTGTCCCCATGAGCTTCTGTGACAAGTTTATCAGGAGCTTTTCATGCATCTGTGTGTTTTTAAAGTTAATAAAATCCATTTTTCCTGTTGTCTGAAAGACAGCTTATATTTCAGTATGACAAACAATATACAACCTTGGCAAAACACGGGCATATGCTATGGCACAGCAACACAGACAAAACAAATACCATATTCCTAGCCAAGGTTTATCCTGTCATCAGGAAATAATCTCTCCAGTAACATTACAGGATACCTGCAGATCAGCCACATGAATATATGTTCTAGTGATATAAGGGAAGCAACTGTAAGATCACAAGAGTTCTGGCACTAAGACCTCCTTAGTTTAGAAACAATCAAGAACCACCACCTTCAAAGCAGCTGCAGCAATATAAATTAATAGGACTTATACCTGCCAGTTACATTCCAGAAGGCAATTACAACATTATTATTAACGATATGCAGCTTCACAGAATTGATAACAAAAAATCCTACACAAAACTTGAAGGCCTTCCTCCTTCAAAAAATGGAATACGGGGTAAAACAAGTGATGGAAGCAAAGAGAAAGCTTCTTGCTGAGTAAGCAAATCACTGTATGAAAGCAAACTCCCACTAAACAAAACACTGCATTGACTGTAAGGCAGCACAAAGTACTGAAGTCCCAGTTCCATGAAAAATACAAAATATTCAAAAGATATTTAAGAGTAGTTTTCCAAACTGTAGCAAGTAAAACAAATCAATAAAAGGATCTACTTCTTTATGGAAAGTTTCTATTATCACAACTTGAACAATATTATCTTACAAGCAATTTAACAGCTAGTAATTGACTTTCATACACAAAGTCAAATTGAAGTTTTGAAGAAAATCCAAACCACAGAATGAATTGTCTGGTATTAACGCTCTGTTTGGCTCTTGCTGCCTGTTTTCATTTTAGCTCAGAAATAGGTAGGTCTTTAGGCAACATACTAACCACATAACCAAGCAAAGGTCTCTTCAGTGGGGAAAAAAAAATAATAATAAAAAAAAAGAGACTACATAACTATTCGTACCTTTTGCTTTAAGTATATTATACTAGAAAGAAAAATAAGGATGAAATTTGGGCCACACGATCTCATTTCTGAGAAGCCAATTGTATACAAAAGGACACTAATCTACAGTGACTCTTTCAATTAATCACCTTGTATTTTGAACTATCCCTCAGCATAAGAGATTAACATCCACAGACAGCTTCTTCCCGTTCAAGTATCTATTATGAATGCAGTACCAGCAGCAGAGCTTCCTACAGCACTGGTAGTTTGAAAGTTTCAAGGACATTTTTAAACATGAAAATCAATGGTTCATTTACAAACACTTACAGATTATATACCCAATGCAACAGAGTCTGCCCGCAGCAAGTGTTTCCTTTGGAGAACAGACCAGTTTGTGGGTTTGGTTGGATTTTTTGGTTTGGGTTTGGTTTTTTTGCTGTTTTTAAATATTTTGGACTTACATGCGTATCAGCAGATCCAGTGGTGTGTACTGCATCTGGCGCTCTGACCTGAAGAGAGAATGAAGAGGAGGTGAGGAACAGAAAAAGAAACAAACAGGGGTATTTTATTCAGTTTTTCAAATGTGATTTTCATTTCAACTTCAACATCCAAACACACAAGAACAAAGACACGTGTAATGTATTTTAATGGTGTACCTGAATAGGGTCATAGCATGAACAATGTCAACATAAGGCAAACAAGGGATTAAAGATAGACTGTTCTTGCTACCATTACAAACATCTACATTTCCACAGCTGGATTTCCTTGCCGCTGCAAGGAAAAAAAGTTTGTTAACACTGAATCTGCAAGAGTTGTAATTAAAGGGTGTTAAATATTGCATGAAGTGCTTGATTATATTTGCCTTACTATAAAATCATTTCCAAAACTGCTGTAATTAACATTGTTACTTTAAACTGTAGCTGAACTTTAACACGTAAACTGGTGAACATGCAAAGTGTGCATAGGCTTTTTTAGAAATCAGGTTTTTAAATGAGTTTAAGTGATGGAGAACACTCCAACAAACAGGACTGAACACATTTTTAAAATATGTAATACCCAAATTCCAGAAAAATCTCACTGACATACTATTAAGACATAACTGCCTGATGCACAATTCATATCTAAATTGAAACTTAAGTCAAAATAAAACATTTCCATTAGCTGAAATCTGTTCATTAGTTAGAACATTAGCACTTCTCCTTATTACCAGGAATTTACAGTTTTGACCAGAAATTATAGTATACGGTGCTCATCTTCAGTCTTTCAAAACAGAGAAGCACGAAATGCTACTCTAGAAGACACTTTACTAGAACCCATTTTCATTTTACATCATGCTTTTTCATCAACTAAGATAGAGACATTTATCTTTGAACAAATACATTCCTACGTTCTATAGTCAATAAATTCAGAAAAAATGGTAGACAGTGCTTCAAGAGCCAGAACCAAGTCCACAAAGGTAGTGAGACACAAAGATACAACCCTCAAAAGGGAGAAGAAAAAGGCTCCTAGGAATATATGTTTGGGGCTTTTTTGTTTTAAAGTGAAAGGGGTGGGGAGGAACACACACCTCCACACCCCCAATTAAGTCTTACTCTCAAAGATCTCCCAAATCTGCTTACCTGCAACACTGTACACTACTTACAAGGAACATCTCTGCTCAGAAGTTAATAAAAGGTTTAGTTCACATGTGCCAGTAGTAATTTATTAAAATACACATGGAAGGATATACCACAAGCATCTTTTACTAACAGTGCTTCCTGCAAATTTTTCCTCTGTATTTTTTTGTGATTCACAACCGCCTACGGCACTCAAATCACTAATCTGGTATCCACAGTTCTACATACTGCAAAAATGTAACCTAATGAAACTTGCCCTCCCCCCAGAGAGTTTGTGGATGTATAGCACAACATCACACAGTTAGAAGACACTGTGCAAAAGAATTTCAGAGCTTGAAAACAGCATTCTTCCCACTGCCAGCTGCCACCCTGTAGTAACTAACACATCAGTTACACTTCCACCCTTAAAAAAAAAAAAGAAGTTTAGACCTGCAGTTAAAATGACAAATCTCAAAGGTTGACTGATACAATGGCATCTGCCTTAGTGTACTGACAGAGTCAAGAGCTAGCACTGCTTGGGGGAAGGAGGCATTTGCCAATAGCATAATGAAATGACCGTTTCTCAAGTCTCCACATCTGTTTCATTTACAGACGTTTTGGAAAGCAACACCTTCCAAGAGCAATGGGTGCTGAAGCTGCTTGCAGGGAGGACAACAAACAAGGCATCACACACAGTAACAAACAGTACCAACACTCAGTATGATGACACTAGAGACACAATATCCTGAGAAAGAACATAGAAAAAATAACAGTCACTAAATCTGTTTCTCCAGCAACAGAGCAACTGATACTGCTTAGAAAGGCTTTCAATGCACTGAAGAACACAAGAGATCCATTGGAAAAGCAGGCCAATGATCAAAAAAGTCTGGAAGTCGCTGAGCTAGAAGTACAGCAGCGCTTCCCAGCCCACCAACAGGCACCACTGCACTGTGGAGCATGCTACCCTGAACGTTAGCCAAGCAACAGAATTTCTACTAAGGTGCACTTTGAAAACTTCTAAAAGCAGTTTTACCTTGTAAAGCAACTTTTTCTCAGAGAAACTAGCAGGTTTGCAAAGCCATGTTATTCTCCTCTTTAAACAGTTCCTATTTTTAAGGTACTCTCTTCCCATCTATAAACTAGCATTACAAACTGCTGTTTCTAATTAGCAGCTATTAAAAAAAAAAAAAAACTACTTCTCACAGCACTGCAGTCTGCATCCATCTGTACTGCCTCCACAAAAGGGGCAATTTTGTTTCCTTAAGAATTACATCAGCTGAGTTGACTCAGCAGAATCACAGTATCTTTTAAACATTCACAGAGAGGAGCATTTCAGATGTTACACACCTGTGGTGAAACCTGGAACTGGCTTCTCATCATGGTAAGTAGCTCAACTGGACTAACTGTTGACAGAAACATACCTAAAGCTCTGTCCTGCACCTGGTGATGGCTGAGATGTGAGGATAGCTCCTTCACGTTCAAAAACGCAGTTAAGTCCATCTTTAAGTTATTGCCAGCACAAACAATCTACAAATGTCCTCTTACATCCAGTTCACTGCCTCTATCCCTCTGCATGAAACCCATCTTCTCTTCACCCCCCCAACACCCAAACCAGACTATTTTCCAGCTGGATCACTTTCTCAGTCTCTTTCACTGCACAGGTCCCTCAAAGAATTGTGCCAGTAGAACTAAAGTAGCAATGCAAGCTGCTCAAATGGTATTCTAGTAAAATACAGCCCTGTCAAACCATAGCCTTGGAGGTCAGGTCCCTCAAAGCTCCATTACCTAGTCTAGCCAAGTTTATTCAACCTTCAGAAAAATTAAAGAAAAAAAATTAAAAAAAAAAAAATCTTCTAAGGACCATACACATGAGATTTATGACAAGTTCCCATCAGAAAGCCAAAGCAGAGAGCCCTCTCTAACATTCTGATGTTTAAATTTTCTTCCAGCTTCATGACAGCTTCCAAAGCAAACAAAGAAGAGATGACTGCTCTCCCAAATCTCCCTTCCTGTCAGTAATGCAAGCACCCACAAATCCAGCTCTCCACTGTTTCTCCAAATTTAACAATCTCTGGGTAAGACTGGCACAATCATGTTATTTCACAAATACTTAAAATATGCTGTATAACATAAGCAAACATCTTGCAAACATTTTTTTTAATTAATACTTATGCCATCTTGTAAAACAACAAAGAGCAACAAAAGCTGCCAATAAACCCCAGAAGACAACCTTGTGCCCTTCCAAATGCTGAAAGTTATTTTTACAACTTTAATGGCTACAATTTAAACATAAATAAAAGCCCTGCCCTTGCAGAAACTACTAGCTTCAGGGTAATGCATTTATGAGAAACTCTGGTGCAAGACACTCTTGCCCGGTTTCAAGACCTTCCATCGATTCTGCCCTCACGCTGGGCAGCTGCTCACACTGAACTCCATCACTCTTCCAGATCTAACTGATCATCCAGCAAAGAGAGCTGGGGAGGTTCAGTCAAACCAGTTTCCAATTCATAGCATGCTGTCTTCCCCCCACCCCTCCACGCCTAAATCATGCCAAATCAACTACAGGCCAACGTTTGGGATGGAAAAGGTAGCTAAGGCAGGGATCAGTTTGTGCGAGACCTGATACCAAGGAAAAGCAAATGGAATAGCTTAAATTAAGATGTTCACATCCAGCAAAGGCAGAGAGGTTTCCAGCCCAATCTGACGGTTTCTCACATCTGTCTTTTTTATTGTTCCCTTCTCTACCAAACTGTCCAGAAAACAAATGCTTGCAAACACCTGCAAATTCTTTTATAGCTAATCTATTTACTCTTTACATTTACTGGAATAGCACATATTAATTTTATTCACTATTTAAATGGATATCAATTGCCAACACAAAAGTAAATGGAAAATGGTTTTCTCCAAAGTACTTGCAAAGAATGCTATTCCATTATAACCTTAACTCAGATGAACAGGAGCTGCCAATATTTAACTTTCTGGTCCTCAAGAGGAAATGAGGACACCTCCATTTACATCAACACAAGAATGCACTTACGCCTCTCCACTCCTGGTCACCAGTTGACCAACAACACAGGGAACAGACAAAGATCACGAGTTTCACCATCCTGTAGAATGCTACATCTAACAGGAATTCACCACACATACAGATTTTACATCACTACACTAACTTGCCAAGGAAAGCTGTCCATTCACAAGCAGGTAATCACTGTTCTTCAACACCTAAATAACACACACCTTACTCAATAAGCCTGAGAAATTCATTTAAGATTAAGGAATGATGTTACAGCATCTTTTAGAATGAAAAATGGGAAACCTACAGTTTAGTCTCAGTGGATAATCTCTTCTGCCACATGGTACTCAATTTGTACGGTATTGTATGTAAGAGGAGGGACATGCAATATAGTCACTATTCTCAGAAGATAAAATAAGAAAATGGCAGAGTCCTAGAGCAGCCAATATTTCATTACGTCAAGTAATAACATAATCAGTATCTGCCATTTTAGAATCATACCTACACCAACCTCCTGTGCAGTCTTGGGCAATCTCTATTTTCTCTTCCTTAATTTTGTCCTTCTTTCCTATTTAGATTTCCGGAAATCTCAAGCACATTATCTTGCTATCCTAATCTCAAAGTGACAAAAGAATAGATGTTACTTTTGAAACACATTTCATATCGGAGACTCTCATACTTATTTAGAAGCTGACAATATCATAAAAAGCAGCTACCACCACAACGACACAAGCCATGGGTGCTGCATCTGTACTATCTCCAGAGATGGTTTTCAGATAGTGAATCAAACAGGTAACGCCTCACTGGAGTAAGCTCAATTTTACACTATAAAACAAAACAACTAGGTAGCTATTCAAAATCTGTACATGGACACTAAGACCAAACACCACACCTTCTGAAAGGGAGAAGCCATGTCTTACTGTAAGCATTAAAGCCTTCAACCATGAGGCCACAGCTCTTCACAGAACAGAGAAATTAAGATGTCACTGTGTCTTCCCAGGAGGTAGGCCAGAAGCCAGCAAAAGCACATTGAAGAATTGCCATTGAAACATATCCTATGAAGTCTATGAGGCATATTTGTCTTGCAAATACAATTATTCTTATAACTTGTAAATACAATGCACCGAAAGAAATGGAGCCTAAAACTTCAATTATGCTATGCAAGTAAATTAATCTTAAATTATTATAAAAACCCAAGTGTTTGATAAATAATTACCTTAAGAAATTGAGCAAAATGGTTATCTGATTAGATTATTAAACTGTAAACAGTTTCATACAGGCTCAACTAAAAATACACGTTTTTATGCTTGCATTAATAAACTATTTACAATAAATAAATCCCAAAATCTAGGCATGTCTCATTTTATTTCACTTTTCCACAAAAACTTTCTCATGGATCCAGGTATGTAGTACCACTATTTTCTTTGGCACTTAAAACAATATTGACAATATAAAACAAGAAGATCTAGAACATAGACCATGGGAAAAAAGACTACTGGAAACACAGCATATACATCTAGAGTAATGGGAAATTGAGGGGTGAGGGAGAACTGCACGAAGATGGCAAAATATGGGACCTCCTCAACAGACTAACATTTGACAGTCACACTGAATTCAATGGGATGGATGACTTGGTTGAAGAGTTAAGTGTCTGCACATACCTCTGGAGAGCTAAGATCTAGGACTGAAAACAATTCTTATAAATTAACTATTATTGTATATTTATAAAAGAGAAATAGTAAAATGACAAAACAAAAAAAAAAGTCTGTGATGCAACTGTGAAAAGAAATCATATCTGGGTTGGTTCTGTCTACCATGTTATTAGTTGCAGTAATTAATAAATTATTATTCCATGTCTAATTATACTTGAAATCCCAAAATGTCTTATTCCCTGGAAACCATTCTCCATAAATTAAGACCTACTTAACTTTAGTAGTAAAGTTTTCTGTCCAGCTCTTACTTCCAGTTCTAAGCCAAAGGCGTTTCCTGGCAATATTTGGAACAGGTGATAAAAGAGAAACAAAAATAAAACTCTCCTACTCTAATAACACCAACTGGGTAAACATGCAAAGGCTCTTGGTAACTACATTTCAGCTAGTTTCCTAGCAGAAAAAAAAAAAAAAAAAAATCCTGTTTTAGCCAAATACAAAAATGGGTAAAAATTACTCATCTATATAGTACCAGAAATTCCTGAGCCAAAATGAGGCCTTTACCCTGACTGATGTACACACCTGCACATAAAATAATAAATTAACATTAAAAAAAAAAAAAAAAAAGATTTTTATGCTTCTGGCCTAAAACCTGCAACAAGGCTAAGCGAAAAGTAGTGTCACTAATCGCTAATCCTCAAACCATCAGCTGCCAGTGCAGCCCCCAAAATATCTTTTACCCCCTACTCTGCTGGCAGGAGGAAGATGCTTAGAGAGCAGGCAGCTCCGTGCAGGTATTACCCGCAGCCAGCCAGGCGCTGCTTTCAGCCTTGGACAACTTTGCCAGAACTCCTGCACGACCTGGACTTCTGGTCTGCAAATCCAACGAACAAAAACTACAGGAAGTAGGGCGGGTAGAGTGAAAAGAGCGGGGAATACCTGGATGATTTTGTAAAATTTGTAATTCCATCGCCAATGAAGAGACTCGACCTCAAATTACCGTTTTCCTTCACGCTCGCAAGTTGGAAACTAACCCCACGCGGGCTTCAGCCCACGGGAGGGAAACAGGACTCCCAGCACGACCGAAATCAAACACAGGCAGGGGTAGCACGAACTAACCGTCCGCCGCAGGGACGCGCCCGTTAGCACAGGCCGGCCCGCGCCCCCGCTCACGGCGCGCCCCGCCGGGACCCCGCACCCCTCCGTCGGGGCACGGGGACGCGAAGAGGCCGCTACCGCCGGCCCGGGCTAAAGACGTGTCCAGAGCGGTCCCGGAGAGCGGAGATACCCCGCGGGAGGCCTGGACTCCCGGCCTCGCCGCGCCACCCCTTCCCGCCTCCCCACCCCCTCCCGGGGCCCACAGTCACCCCAGGCAGAGAGCAGGGACGGAGCAGGCCGCAGCGCCCGCACCGCTCCGCCCCGCCACTCCCGGGCCCCGTCGCCGCGCCGGCAGGCGGCAGCCGTGTCCCCCCCCGGCGGCGGAGCGGACCAGCGGACGGCTGGGCCGCCCCGCGGAACAGCCTCACCTTCCCACTGGCTTTCTGCGAGCCGCTGGGCGCCTTGTCCGCCATCTTGCCTCTCCCCTCGCTCAGCCCTGGCGGCGAGGAAGCGAGCGCCGATCGCACCGAGCCCGCCGAGCGAAGGGCGGGAAGCCGATGGCCGAGCCACCGATGGGGCCGGGCGGGGCCTGTCCCCGTTACCCTCTCCTCAGCGGGAGCCGGGAACAGCTGGGGATGGTGTGGGCTCTGTCCCACGGCTCCCCCTCTCCCGTTAGCTGAAGAAAACCCCCACGAAGGCGCTAGGCGACCCAAATCTCTCCAGCAACCAGAGGCAGTGAGGTAGCCAGCGACAGGCAGGCAGCGGCGGGAACTGACGCCCGCCCGACCCGCCTCCCCCCGAGCTCCGGGCCCGGGCCGCGCTGCTGAGCCTGGCACCGGCGCCTCTCGCCCTGCGGAGGACAGGCGGGAGAAACCCTACCGCGAGGGAACATCAAAGCGTTACACCAAGCCAATAAAAGCCCAGTAATAAATAGTGAAAAGGGTGGCACAGCAAATGCTCCGTTGCTGGGCTTGGTTGCACGCCACTGCAGCACCTTGCTGTATTGAACGTCGCTTTACTAGAGATTATAACCACAGGTCACGTAACGTTTATCATGAGTCTTGCATTCCGGTGCTTTTACAGATTTTTCAGTGTAATATGGAAGATCCTGGGGTTGAGATAATACTTATGGAAAAGACAGTGGATACACAGAAATGAATGAAAGCTCTAAATCCACCAACTCCCAACACCTACTGCCCTGTAAGCGGCAGGAGGGAGCAGGGCCTACGCTAATAACAACTTCTGTCAGCGGAGGATGAAGTGGGAGCTTCCAGAAGAGGCAAAAAGAGAGCAAAAGAGAGAGTGAGAAGGGCAGGGGTAACTGGAGAGGACTGGAAGTTTAGAGAGGAAGGCAAAACTCCGAGGAATCCTCCCCTGCTGTAGGTGTGCACCCAGCTGTGCCGGGAGGTGCCTGACGAGACTGTGTTGCTCTGCCTGTAGCTATCTTTAGGATGAAGGTTTAGCTGTGAGTCTTTTCATGGCTACCATCGTAGTACAGGTGCTGACGCTGGCTGTAATGCAAGTTGGTTAATGGAAGTAAGACTACAGTGAAAACGAACAAGTCACTCGGGAGCTGGAGAAAAGTCTCCCTCGAAGCCAGAAGATAGCGGATCAATAGGCAAGATCAGCAGCGCGGACAAAACTAAAAACTATGACGATTTTTTGTTCCTCCTGTGAAGAGCAGCTTCACAGGGATAGCGGGGAGCTGCGGAAACGCCCCCCTGCGCCGCTGTGTGCGCCCGCTCCGGCAGAGGGCAGGGACAGCCCGCCAGCGGGCACCGACCGCCCCGCCGCCACCGGGCACTGGCGACCGCCCGCCCGCCCCGCTCAGGAGGCTGCTCCCCAGCTGCACCCCTCGGCATACCTGAGGTTAAATTTACTACATTACATGATATCTACTTCCTAAGTCACACAAAAAATAGCAAAATAATAAATAATAATCTTTCTGTAGGTGCAAATTGCTGTATGCTGCAGTCAAATAAGTGGTTGGCCAGACAGCGCTGCTGCAACTTGGAAAAAGATGAGGTAGACAGAAAGGGCATGTGGCAGAAATATGCATTTCTCCCTGCTTTCCAAGCCTCCTTCCACTCCTTGCAAAATAACCATGCAAAAAGAAAAGTAATAATCTGGTAATGGATTGGCAGCTAAGAGATATCAGATGTTTATTGAGCTCCCTTTAGCAATAAGCAATTACAACAGTAAATGTTTGCTATATCTGCAGCTGACACAGTAGCTCACGATTTAGGATCGCACCTTCTGCTCTGGAGGACAGCTCTCAATTTCTGCAACTACGTGCACAGTTTTCTGTGGGCACCCCAAGGCTTTGCACAGATTTGAAGTGGAATCACTGCTGGCTTAGAAAGAAGGAGAAATAAATCCCACCCCTTGACAGCAGGATTTCGGGACAAATCCATCAGTATTTTTACAATTTGCTGAGCTCCAAACTTGCTCACAGAGGAGCCCTTCCACAGGAAGGAACTTGGCCAAGGAGTTTTAGAGATGAATTAGGCAGGATCTTGTTGCTTCAGAATCCAAGTCAAATCCGTCTCTTCCTCCATCGTTCTGTTTTCTTGAGAACCGCTCACCAGCTTGTAGAGGCACAGGATTAGTGTCATCTGTGACCTGCTTTTTGATTTTTTTAACATGGTAATGGAAGTAGGTGCAGCAATGAGTTGGAAGTAAACCAGCTAGGGAACTTTTACTGGATAGAAGGGGCAGTTAGGGCCATAGGAGTCACTAGATGCTGCTCAGCTCTCCTGTGACTTTATTAATAAACTTGGTATGAAAGAAAGACTGACACTTCCGGATAAAAAGCAAACATCTAGCTGGAAAGAGGAATGTGTCCTTGGATGCTAGAGTTTTGGAGCCACTAATGTTTAGAAAATTTGTGCTCCATTTGGCCTCAATCCCTTTATTTAATCCACCTCATTAATCCTTTTTAATTATCTACCTCATTGTTTAAATCCTCTGCTTACTGCTGAGCCTCCACGCTCTTTTGTAATTAATAAACTGCACCAAATTAAGAGCATCATGATCCAGAGCATGCTGTGAAAAAAAGAGAATGTATAGTTAGAGTTTCAAAGGTCATTTCTGAAGATAATTTTTCAGAATGAACTGTACTCCTGAATCTGTGCTATTTATAACGCATTGCAATAGTACAGTAGCACTCATGTACAGTTAGTGAATGACAACACATGTCAGTGTCTTGGGCTTAATGGGAGAGAAAGGGGAGGGAAAAGAGAGGGAAGGAAAGGAAGCAGCAAGATGCAGAAATCTATGGAGAATTAATGCTGGAAAGGGTAGGCTAATAATAATATTAAAAAGGAAACAGACATTTTTTCATTATAATGCAGTAGGTCTGGTTGCATGCAGATCTGGGAGTTGTTCATTAACTGTTGTTATAATGACAGATATCATTAGCCAATATACTAGGGAAAATCATGAATTATCATCAATAATTAACACTGAGCTACATTAAGTAAACCACATGCTGCAGTGCATTACCCTTATCTTTCTGGCTGTTTTTTCCCCACTTTCAGAGATCTCTCCCCTGCTTTCACCCCAGGCCAGAGCACAGCTGAACTTTTGCAAAGGTGGGTGTGAGGGAAAGGAAGAAGAAGAATTTAAAGTGCTGTGGAGGTTCCCTACCTTGTAGCAAAAGAAGCACATTTGAGGGCATGAGGTGGGCAGATCAGGAGGAGGACAGAAGTGTAGCTGCTACGTGTACAGGTTTGTAACTGTGAGTCATTTCGTGCCCGCAGTAGTGGCTCACAGATCTCTAAAGCCGCAGGCAGTGTGTGCTGTTTCTCCATTGCTTAGGCAGCAGTCTTCCAGCTTCTTTTCCCTTATTCCACCCTCCATCTCCTCCCACCCCTGAGACTGAAAACTGCTAGGCAAGGATTCTCAAAATAGGTAGAAGCACGCTCCCCCGTGTACTTGTGTGTTGCTAGGAAGCTATGGGTGTGCAGCGTGGGAGGAGAGTAGGGCAGAGATGAGAGGAGAGGCAGGCAGAAGGCACAGCTGAAGCACAGGTAGCCTGGGCTGCTGGAAGCCACTCTGCTGAATCAAGATGCTTTAGCAGGGACCCCCCAGGATAACAAGAAAGAGCCAGAGAGTGTGGCTTGGAGAGAGCAATTTGGATCCAAGATTCCTAGCAATCTAGACTTGTTGCTACTGCTCTGTCTGCTCTCTGTCTTCTGGCTGGAGCCGTCTCTGCGTTGCTCGACCTCTAGATACTGGTGCCCTACCTTCTCTTGGCTGCGAGTCCTGCTCTAGTCCTGCCATTCAGCAGCCACTTTCCCTTCCAGGACCCCGCTGCTCTTCTGGGACACGTGTCTTAGTGAGGAACCCAGGGAACTTGTGTTCTTACTCCCCCTGGGACTCCTCAAGCACTGAGGCCCATTATGCAAATCAGTCACAGGGGCAACATCTGACTTGTACTGTCTGGCTGAGAAAGGTCAGTAATTTGTGGGATATTTTAGGTATTAGCATTCGTATCAAATGAAGTCTTAATTCCAAGAGTTCTCCTGCATCTTCTTGTCAGAGAGAATTAGCTTACGTGGCTGGAATCCACATGTGCAAATTTATCAGCCGTTTAAAAGCATGGAAGTTCAAGATGAGTGCAACAGCAATCTTCCCTTTGTCCATACCAAGAGTCCCTCCCTTCAGTTTACTAACAGTGAGTAGCAATTTGTGCTATGAAAAACACTCTCAGCACACACAAACAAAGCAATTTCCTCGGCCATGCAGTTTGTAATTGAGGGTTCAGCCCTGCAACCCTTGCAAAGGCCAAGTTGTACTTTGGTCCTGCTGTGAGCTCCTGGTAGGTGGGACAGTGGTGGATTTTAGACACAGAAAACATATATGAAATATATTCACTCAATATGCTATTCTTCATCACAGTGACAGAATTTCACTGCAATACTTATGTTCGGATTTGCTGCTGTCCAGAAAAACACAAGTTCTACCTCTAATCTTTCAAAAACAAGAACTAAAAAAAGACAACAACCAAATATTCAGGAATGTTTTCTTAAAATGTGAAGTGTTTTTTCCCAGTTGGCTGTCTTTAGAACTTTTTCAGCTTCAGGTTGGTTTTATTGCTGTTTTTTACAACATAAAGAGAAGTATTCAACTTGAAGGTAAAGAGGGCAGAACATTAGAAGTTCCTGGTGAGAGAGAGGTTAAAATCAACACATATACAACCACGATGGTGTCAGTTATTGTTATTCCCTTTACAATATCTAGTTTTTGTCACCTCCAAGTGAGGCTTTAAAATGCAAGTATCACTTTCAGTTTTCTTTATCTGTTCAGGAATTCTGTTTATGAAGTATAATTGTCCCTAATTAGATACTCAAGAAAGAGAAAATGATGCAAGGATTCCTGTTTATCCAGTCTGAAAAAGATAGTGGGGTAGAATCTCTAAAGGCAAGTTAATCTCTTCAATATTAGATCAAAGCACTGCGCCTACTCAATTATCACAAAATATCATAATTGCTGCAGTAAAAAGTTACCCATCAAGGCATTATTTTCACAAGATCAATACACACTTGAGAAAGGATTAAAAAAAAAAATCACATAGAACAAAAGGACCATGTTTGTGTGTCTGTGTATCTGTTGAGATGTTCTCCCAGAGAAACTGCAAGTGTGAGCTACGTTAGACAGTTAGATGATGCTAAAGCCTCTCTTTCTTCAACACTTATTCTTCTTAAACAAATAGAGCCAAATTCTACCCTCACTCACAGTCAGTGGGGTTCCACAGAAGATGTCAGAACAGAATCAGATTTACTAAAGAAATTTTAGTGAAGAAGGATAAAAATCCAGAGCAAACAAAGGGGTTAAATGTTTTTACTCATATAAAACTTCCTATTAAGAAAAAAATCAGCAAAATCTGTCTTGAAGGTGAAAATATAGAAAGTAAAAAGAAATGAAACAAAGAGAGAGTTGTATGGTACAGGATTATGCCAAGCAAGAGCTCTTAAGATTGATGTTTGCCACTGTGAGTGGGTTGAATTGGGTGAGGCTGAAGGTATATCTTCAAAAGCATCTAAACTCTTCCAAACACTGCCATTGCTTTTTCATAAAAGGACTTTCTCTCGAGTGGGAAATCTAAGTTAATTTCTTTACTCACTCAGAAAAGCAACGGACAATAGGAGGGCTAAGTACAACCTCTTCCCTAGTGTGCTGAGTATGTTAGAGTGCAAAGGATGAAATTAGCTGCCTTTTTTTTTTTTCCTAACTAAAAGGCATAATTTTACTGGGGAGGGTTGAAGTAATTCAGAATATCTTATAGGGTTTTTGATATTTCAGACAAAATGATAACTTGTGAAAAGACTTCAACAATTAGCAAAACAAAAGTATAATATAGAAACAAACCCACATTTGGTATTTTGGCACATCTTTTTCTTTGAGTCTTCAGCCAGCACTGATTAATATTATCTTTCATTACTTACCTCATTAGGCAGTGCCTTCATCAGTGTTTTACGAGTCTTCTCAAAGACTACTTGGAGAGAAAGCCTGCAGAAAATTCTACACATGCTAGAAGAAACCCTGGTATACGCTGACCGTGCCCTTCTAAATATAAACTCTGGTTTAGAGAAATGCACTGAGGCCTCTTCATGCACTACATTATGTGGACTCCTCTGTGACCTCCCAATGCCCTGATTTTCCCTTGCCTACCGCATAATAGTCATGTAATACTAACCTTGACAGACTACATATGAATAAGAGGCTATTTTGAGGTTGTAAGTGCTTTAAATTGTAAGGTTCCCAGTACCCTGCTCCACAGCTGGCTTGGGAACAGAATAATTAACTCAATGTAAGACGTATGCAGTTGTCTTTATGAAAGCCCAATCTGTCCTCAGAGACCATTCTCCCCTATGAGGAGGCAGCCTTGGAAAAAAGCAAAAGAACCAGATCGTTAGTAATGAGTTTCATTAATGTGGCTGCTAGAGCTACATTGCCGTCACTTGACAATGATGTGCACTGTGATCTTTATAAGCTCGGATCTCCCTGGCACTTTCTGGCCAGACAAGGAAACCCAGGTTATACGTGTGTGACGTCAGCAGAGCACTTGGGATAAGCCAAAGCTGGATCCTCACACAAGAGGCAGAGAAAAGATGATTTATATTTATTTTAAACTGCTTCTATTTATCTGTAGCACAGTGTTAACAGGTAAACCCACCAGGGACAAAGCAAACAAAAGTAGATAGCTACCGTGGGGCTGTGCTTCCTCCAGAGGAGCCGGTACGTACAAGTCTCTCAAGTGATTCCCAGCTCTAAGAAACAGAAAGCCCCCATCCCCTTGAATATTATTTTAAGGCATCTTAAAATATTACAGGAAGACATAAATAGGAGGGAGAAATTTCCAGACATTTATTTTCTCTACAGCATTAGTGTATATCTCCACCAGTACCCAGACAGTCCAGTGGCCACCAGGACTGTATCAGTCTTGAACCAAAAGCAAACCTCACCTGCTCCTCCCAGCCTGGGCTGTCCCCCATAAAAACACAAACCCAGTGGGTGTCTCTCCCAGTAAGCCAGGTGATACCACAGTACTCCCTGAGGCAAGAGGGCTGAATACCTCCCACATCCCTGAAAGTCTGGAGGTTGTAGGAAAGTCAGAACGTGTCGAACGAGCCCTGCTGCCACTGCAAGACCAGCAGTTCCCAATCAGCGGCAGATTCTGTTGTTCTTTAGACACCATCTGTTGCAACAGCTGCTGGTGGCTTTCCAACAGGCTCTTTAGCACACGTCTGAAACCTGATTGCTCCCAGTCAACCACCTCTCCTTATCTAACCTTGATGAGGGAGGCTGAAGATCACAGTCATTTTGGTCTTCTTCCCTAGGGCCTGCAATGGCACTCACCACTATAAATGAAAGTATCACTTAGGGACTGGGAGAAACAATCACCAGAGCCCTACTGAGAGCACCTGCTAGTGTGATGTGCTGTGGTGGGAACAGGGCAGGGGAGGAGCTACCTTCTAACAGCCACCTTACCACCAAGTGCATCTATGGTGGTGCAGCATATGGTTCAGCATCTGCCTGCCTCTTCTTCAGGGTGGCCTCTCTAATGCAGAGCAGCCCCATGAGAAGCCAGACATCTGTAAGAGGCTGAGCAGTATTCACTCAGTCCCAAAGAGCCTTTCTTTTCCCTAAATCACACACTGCAGAGCCCACAGTGAGTGGGGCCCAGCTCGCTCCTGGTGCAGCTGAAGCTCGCCACAGGTGGATTATGCAGAACCCTCTGTCAGTCACTCTCGAGGACTGTCTGGTTGGTACCTCCCTGCAGGCCACCAGGCACCCCCTCTAAAACGTGGACAGCAGAGCACATTAGGCCCGTTATCTAAAAAATGTCTCTTAGTTTAATATTTTATTCCCCCCCCCCCTTGGCTTTTCAGCACTGTTCTGTTGCATTTATTTTCCTAGCAGGACTCCTGTGTAATTTTTATAAAGATGATAAGCAGTGTCGTCAGTCTGCCCTACTTTTGACAGTTCCATAAAATCAATAGCTTTACTGTAATGAAAAATGGATGAAAATCACTTTCAGCAACACATTTTTACTACTTTTTTGTGTCAATTAAAAAAAAAAAATCTGATTTCTGATTACCTCCTTGTTCATATTTTTCATGTTTTCATGATTCACTATTGAATAGAAGATTTTTTATAAAAATCTTTGGGCAGAATATCTTAATTCTACCGGACCTCGGTTTATACCCTATGACCCTACACACATACATGAATATCACCATGTAATACATACATTTGAAAACCTAGAGCTCTCAGATGTTTAAGACCATCTGAAAACAAGCAAAAAGGAAACACAACCAAACAGCGGGAAGGAATTCCTTACTCTGGCTCCTACCTGCACCTGCACCAGTTACTTACCCTTCTGCACTGCCTTCCATTCACTTCAGAGCCATTAAGGTCCAGTCACACACACACACAGCGCTTTTCCCTGTATTTTTATATTCCGATTATGTAACTGTCCCGCTTGCATAACCGCACGGCCCATAAATGTAGGATTTGTCTAAGGATCAACACAGAGCAGCTACTGTCAGCCCGTTACCGCGTCTGCCCCCCAGCCACCCCGCTTGGAGTGCAGAGCTAAGGTGGGTGCCCGATGCGAGATAACGTCACCAAAGACGCCAGCTCTCACTGAGGCACACACGGCAGAAACCCACCCGGCTGCCAGACGTACCCTGTCTGGGGCTATGTCCCGCCTGCTGGCCGTGTCCCGTCCCCGCGGGGTCACTCTCCCCTTTCTCGGGGCTTTTCCCAGCCGCAGCAGCACCCGCACCCCGCGGGCAGCCGGGGCCGATGCCCCCTTTGTGCCAAAACGCCCCCGCAAGAAGCGGGTGGGACTGGTCCCGGGCGAGCTGCGGGCAGAGAGGGGCCCAGCGGCGTCCGCGCTGCCCGGGCCCGGCGCGCACCTCGCCGGGGGGAGGGAGGGAGGCTCGGCCGGGGCGGCCGCGGGGCTCTCCCGAGCCCGGCCCCCTGCATCAATCATTAACGGCGGCTCGGGTGTCCGGCGCCTCCCTCACCGGGAAACCCTACCCGGGGCGGCGGGGGCGCCTCTCCCCGCTCCCCGGGAGCGCTGGATGCGCCGCCGGTTTCCAGTTACCGCGATGCCGGGCGGCGGAGCGGGAGGAGCCGCGGCGGTGCCGCCACTGCCCCTGCTGCAATGAGTGATGCTGCCGGGGGCGGCGGCGGCGGCGGAGGAGGAGGAGGAGGAGAAGAAGAAGCGCAGAGCCACCGCGGCTCCTCCGCCGGTGGCTGCGGGAGCAACGACTCTACCTCGCCCGGGCGGCGGCGGGGCGCGGTGGCGGG
>JAOXNO010000052.1:17213564-17241894 GCA_028565335.1 Limnodromus scolopaceus
TATCTTTGAAACTTTTATTTAGTTTTAAATGAGTATGCTTGATTGCGCGGGGCCGGCAGTGACAGCGGCGGCGGCGGCGGCAGCAGCATGCCGGCGGGCGAGGGGGACAAGAAGGAGGCGGCGCCGCCACCTCGCCCTGCCGCCCTGCTGCGGTGGGACGAGGTGCCCGAGGACTTCGTGGAGTGTTTCATCCTCTCGGGCTACCGGCGGCTGCACTGCTCGGCGCAGGAGTGCCTGGCCTCGGTGCTGCAGCCCACCAACGAGACCCTCAACTTCTGGACCCACTTCATCCCGCTGCTGCTCTTCCTCAGCCGCTTCGGGCGGCTGCTGCTGCTGCGGGGCGCCGGGGACGTGCCCTTCCACCACCCGGCCCTGCTGCCCCTCTGGTGCTACGCCTCAGGGGTGCTGCTCACCTTCGCCATGAGCTGCACAGCCCACCTCTTCAGCTGCCTCTCCCCGCGCCTCCGCGCTGCCTTCTTCTACCTGGACTACGCCTCCATCAGCTACTACGGCTTCGCCAGCACCGTGGCCTACTCCTACTACCTGCTGCCAGGGCTGAGCCTGCTGGACGCCGGCGCCATGAGCCGCTACGTGCAGCAGCGGCTGGGCTGGCAGCTGGACTGCAGCCTGCCCATCGCGGCCTACCGTGCCCTGGTGCTGCCCGTGGCCCTGGCGCTGGCCGTGGGCTGCACGGCCGCCTGCTGTCGCAGCCGCGCCGCCTGCTGCGCCTACCCCTTCGCCGTGCGCACCTTCGTCTTCGCCATGCCGCTGAGTATGGCCTGCCCCATCATGCTGGAGAGCCTCCTTTTTGACCTCCGCACCCGCAACCCCACGCTCTTCGTCTACTTCTACCGGCGCTACTGCTGGCTGCTGGTGGCCGCCTTCTTCAACGTCAGCAAAATCCCCGAGCGGATCCAGCCGGGGCTCTTCGACATCGTGGGGCACAGCCACCAGCTCTTCCACATCTTCACCTTCCTCAGCATCTACGACCAAGTGCACTATGTGGAGGACGGGTTGGCCGAGTTCCTCAAGGCGCCCATGGCTGCCCCCACCTACCTGGGCACCGTGGGGTATATGCTGCTCCTGACACTCTGCCTGGCCGTGGTTGTCAGGAGGTTCCTCAATGTCACAGACCTCTGCAAGCAGGACTAGCCAGGACAGCGACCACCGTACCAGTGACTCTTGGCTGGAGACTCTCGGGCCGATGACCTTCAGACTGGCCCCACCATGTCCTGAAGATGCTGTGAAACCTGGGGGGAAAGCACCTGTAGAAGAGCCAGGTCCCTTTTGCAGAGGGTTGATGGAGAAAATGACCATGGCGGAACTGCTCGTGCTCTTTAAACTACTAGGTTACCAGGGGAAGCAAGCAAACGCTTACTGGTATGTTGCTGCTTAGAGTATAAGCTGAAATAATTTAGCTCTGCTACTAGGAAGAATGCATGAACTGTGAATGCCACTTACTAATTTTGTAACAATTAGGTTTAAGCTAGCTCTGTATATACATATATATATATTTATATATCTAGCTATATATTTATTAGCTACATATATATGTGTATATATATGTATACACCTGAAGGCACGTGCAATGATTACTCATAGACTTTTAATCAACTCCTGTGTGAAATTTCCTAGCAGATTATGCACTGACATTTACCTTCCTCTGTGATACTGTAACAGGCCTTTGTAGCCACATACTGGATTTTAAATGCAAACAAATCGATAGCTATCTATAGTTTTTAAGGTCTTGAAGCCTTTTCAGCCAGGGAACAATAGATTTAACAGAGAGAGGAAGACCAGCTGTGAATTATTACAGAATTACCAGTTGATGGAGAGACTTTAATTAGGCAGTGAGTGGCTGGTGTAGCCACTCGGATACTAAAATAAAATAGAGGGATATGTAAAATAACTGAACCAGAAAGGGGTCAAATTAGTTTGGAGTGGGGGTGGGGGGAGAAGAAGGGCACCGCATAATGGTGTGGCTCTTCCCCCAGCATGTCAGGAACATCTGTTGTGTTAAGGGGGTTGCTAAGGGGCCCCTTTATCTTCCCTAGTAAATCACCCCCAGATCAGCCCTTTGGAGTCAAAGTCAGATGCCAGACTTTCTGTAAGCCCCTGCCAAGCTCGGTGGGAGCTCTGTGGATGTAAAGAGAGTAACCGATGCATGAGATCTCATTCTGGACCTTTTAAACTCGTTTCTTCCGTTCTTTAATTAGAGCACTCTGTCAGATTTACCATCCTAAAATTAGTTGCAGAAGAAGGTACTGCTGAACAGTTTCAGGACCTGAGATCTGGCTCTACAAGTACTGGATATTGGCACTTTCTCATCGTTTCCCACCTTCTCCTAGTCTGATTAGTTGTGGCTGCAACTGGGTATTTTGAAATCCTCTTTCAGAAGCTTTGGGGGGGTTCAAAGACAAGAATTATGACATATTTTCCAAAGCAGTATCTTTTCACAGCAACCCAGGTATTATCCGTCTCACATGACAAGCAGCTAACTATAGATTGAACTTACTCTCTGTATAAAGAGACACCTTTGTCAGCTATGTGCAGACTTTAAACAGATGCATTTTGATTTTGTCTGACAGAACAAGTAATAAGTATGCAATAATATTACAGAAGGGGGTTACAACTTGAAGTTCAGGTGAGCAACTGTTTGCATGCCCCATTTTCGAAGAGTGGTACTTCCTTAGAAAACACTGGTGTCACACTGCACGATACTGTAGTGGCTCTTTCAGCCTCTTTGGCCCTGTTGTGGAAATACTTTTCTACTTGGGTCTTTCCTATTTTCATGGACATGGCATCCGAACCCCAAAAAAATATTCTGAGTCCAGTCTCATAGTCTTCTGTAAGACAGACCCCCTTCTTTGTTTGTAACGGGAATATAGGAAGGACTATAACTAGGGATTATGAGGTCAAATCCTTAATATGGATCAGAATCATCACAGAAACCAATAATTTATATGTCCTGTACCAGTGTCTGCTTTGTGAAAATTTCCCTATGAAAGTGCATAAGCTAAAAGAAAATTACACCCGCTTCATTTTATCTTTTATCTGAACCCATTTTAACTATAATGGTTTGGATCTTTTAGATTCTCAGTAAATGAGAATGGCCTAACAAAAATATGTATTTTTTGCCAGCCACAGTTCTGCTAGTATATAATCTGTGGTAGGGTCACATGTGGTCTCTAAAGAGATTGGTTAGAATTTTCTGAAACAGCAGTTCCCAAACTGTGGCCTCTTGAGTTATCACTGATGGGCCATAAAAATAGCACAGCCCTGTGTGGCTGTGTTCTGTTTTCATTTGCCAACCTGCATTAAAAGAAAATGAAAACTACACGGAGTATTTTTAATTTTACATATTTTCATTAACTTTTGTCATAAATATGGCATTGCTTTATTCATCTGCCAATAAAGCAGAAAATTATCTGTACCACTGGGAGAGGAGGCTGGTTCACAACACTGTTGTGCTTTGAAATGTGCTTTATGTTGTGAAAAAACCCTGAAAATTCACAACAGAAAGCAAATGGATCAAGACCTGCAACGATGTCATCCTATGAATTTCCACAACTGCTAAAAGAGGCCAAAATCTTTGAGATGTGCTGTATTGAAGTTAAAATAATAGAGGCATAGTAGTTAGAGCCTAATGACTCATCCAAGCTTCAAAACTAATTATGTAGAAAGGGTTTGTCTGGGAGATGCCACTAGCATGTCCAACCAGCAATTAAAAACTAAGAAAGAAATCAGAAAGGCCAGGGAGAGCAAATCTCAGCACTAGAAGACAGCTCAGAAACAAGCAACAGTAAAAGCCAAATGTAAAAAAAGGCTTTTAAAGCATACTGTATAATGAATTGTATTTGTGCCTGTCAGTCACAATGTAGAGGACATCTCAAGAGGCAATGTCAAAAAGGGCTGTTGCTAACTTGTAAAAATACATTTGATATTTGCAGTTAGGCCACACAGGGTCGTCTATATATATCTCAACGATGGATAACAGTATAAAGGTTGGATTGCAACCAACTGCAATTTTACTGGAATCTTACTGCAGTTACAAGAGTTGCCCATGAGCCCCTGTCACACTGCAGATTTGGTACCTGGCTCTGATATTAAGAATATTGCTTCATTTAAAAGTTTCTATTGGCAAGATTTTGAGGCACATGTATGGGCCTGAGCACTTCGTGGAATTATTTGTAAATGCTGGTTGCAAGTACTGCACCCTGAGCCACTGTAAGCAGGCTGTATGAATCAGGAATGAATGGGTACAGGGAGATGTGATTAGGAGTTCTAATTAATGTTATGTTTGTTCGTTTGTCTCTTTGTTTAAAATGTGGCTACAAATTAAAAAGTTACAGTAAGTGTGGAGGATATCTAGGGAAATGCTATCTGAGTGTCTGTGTTTATTCAGTGAAGGACGTGTATGTAGATAATTGCTCCATTTGCCGTGTCTGTTAGCCAGTCTCCATAAATACAGACAGAAGAAAACTGAGTTAAAGACGTTAAAAGTGGAACAGGATATCTATGACTATAGAGCTTGAATTTATTTGTGTAGAAGCAAATGTCAGCATTTGTGTAGCTTGTAAGGGAGCAGGATCTCTTTTTGGTGTGAAAGCACACATGGCTGAATATTGTGAGCATGTCCAGAGCTTAGACAGGAGATCTGACCTGTAGACTAGATGCATAAGGACATTCTAGAAAACAAACTTTTTTGCAAAGTACCCGTCAAATGTTTTTATTGCCTGCGTACCTGCCATAAGATCTACACTGTGGACTCCACAGCTCATCTTTAAAACCAAAAAGGCTTTTCAGGCCTTTTGTTGTAGAATCTTTGTGGGGATGGGGGACAAGTTGAGGACTGGAGCACAAGAGGATGGACTGAAAATGTGTCCTTCCGTCTTTGGCCAACACTGACACACCTGTGCCAATGGGAACTGACTGTTGATGGGGCCAGTTCCCAGAGTGTTGCTGGCATGGATATCCCCCTTGCAATCAGCATGTGCCTAGAGCTGCAGTCTATACATTGGCATATATTCAATAAGCCTAGTTTCTGGGCATTTCCAAGTAACCTGCAAGCTTCAAGCTCATCTTCGTGTAAGACTGATATACCTGGACTGTAGTAATTATCCCGTGTTCTGCGGTGATGCTCTGTTTATTCTTCTGCAGTGTATTCATTTGAATGTCACTATTCAGGATATCTGTGCAGCCCTGAGCTGCTTCATTAGCAAGACTGGAGTCTGCAGTCTGGAAACAAAGGGAAAGGTTTCATCTGCATGCTGCACTTACAGAAATTTAGAAGTTAAAAGTAGGAACACATTGGTTTTTTTCTAAAATGATATTTTTGCTTAGTTTCCAAATGTTGTGCTTATTATTTATTTGCTGAATCCAGCTACTATATTGGGTTTTTGTCAACAGTGCACCTGCAGAAAATGACAGTATGAAAGTTTTACTTTGTGTTTAAGTAAACTCTCTGAGGCAGCACATTCATAAAGTGTTATTGCACTTAACTCAGTTGATTAACATCCACATGCCTTACAGAAGCAAATCATACCTGTAGTAATTGCCCAGAGTATACTGTTTTTCATTGCCTATGAGAGTGAAAATGACCAAGTGGCCAGTAACAAGCTGAGGAGTCAGGCACTCCTGGGTTCTTGTCCCTGCTTTGCCACTACCTGTTCCATAATCTAGGGCAAGTTGTTTAAACTGTGTTCATTTTGAATGAATTTAATTCATGTAAAACACTGGAATTGTACCAGGGTTGAATTTGACCCTCTGTCTCTCAGTTTCCACATCTGTAAGATGGGGAGAATATACCTTACCTACCTCGCAGGGTTGCTCTGAAGACTAGCTAATGTTTGTAAAGCACTTAAAAATGCAAAGACCCTCCTAGGTGCTAAGAAGAAATATTACTGAACTCCGGCAGAGAGAATGTTATGTTTTTCTGTAGCTCCTTATCTCACAGGGAGAGGAACACGAATGTTTCTAGATCCTGAACTCTTGGGACAAAACCTTGTCATTGCCATACTCCTAGGAGGTTCACATCCTGTGTCCTTTGGAGATGATGGCAAAATTTCCACTGGCTTCAGGTGGGAGCAATCAAGACCTCGCAGTAGTAAACAGCCTGACTAAATGCTTAAGGGCCAGGAGTAAAGAGAAAACATATGAGTTAAGTACTCTTCAGAAATTCTCACTGGTGAATTGTACCACGGGGCACTGTAATGCTGACACGAGGCCTCATTGTTCATTTAGCCATGGACTGGATTCCAGTTACTGTGAAACAAGGGAGCAAGATTTCCCATCAGTGTCTGTAAGACTATGATTATGTCTCAATTGCCATTGGGAATTTCTACCTACTTCAAGCTACTTCTTATCACAGTAAAAAGATCTTAAATAAATGAAGCCTTTAAATAAACACGTGTAATCACTTGGGAACATAAAATTATATTGATCAGACAAACAATTTTCTCTTTTCCCCTCTGGCTCTCCAAAACCAACAACATGGAGCCAATCCTATTCGTGAGCAGAAACTGAACTTGGATCTTCTTATCACATATGTGTACTCTTCCTTTGCTGTGGAGCCCTGACTAATCGTCCTGCTAACCCACTCTGCCCTTCACCTGGAAGGACTGATATAAACAGCACCATTGAGTAGAGGACAATGTTTTTAAGAGCTTTTCTAACCGGCAGCAGTAGTGGAGACATACACAAACAAAAAAGACAACAAAGACATCAAAGGGTTTGAGTGGTTCATTAAATCAAAGCCTCTACCATTAGAAATTCACCCTTTCCGAGTGTATTCATAGCTTCTGTTAGATACCTGTAAGTCAGGGCTACACAACCAACACCCAAATTACAGCTGAGACTTTACCCTCTTCTCCTCAGAGATGATGCAAGATGCTGAGGAAGTGTCACATGCACTGAAAGACACAGACCTCCATTCAAGACATTTAGTGTCTTGGAGCTGGGTGTGGAATAAAGTTAAATTATTTTCATAACTTGCTTAGACAGATGCTGCTTCACTCCACCAAATTCAGTAATATAAATTCGTGACTAAGACAAAGGAAGCAGGCTTTTGCTCAAAGTTCCCTGTTAGGAAGCACCACCAACAGCATTCTGCTTTCAGGGCAATTGCTTCCTGGGCCACACTCAGAACTCAGAGGATTCTGAAGTAGGGCTTCACTATTTCATGTCAACGCCTTAGGATTTGTGGTTGTAGCTGGGGATTAATAGTGTGGAGAAACAGTTTATAGCAAGTCAGTTCTGTCTGCTAGAGATTCAAGCACGCTTTAGTAAGAGGTATCACGTTTAAGGGTCTGTGCATGCAATGAACAAAAAGTGTGAATTTTGTTTGGTTCTGTTGGGAGGGTTTGAAAATTTACTCTTTGTACACTTTTGGATGCTGACTACTGTATATGTAATGACTATGCATTTTTAGCAAAAAAGGTGTGAGCTATAAATAAAAGTTGATTCTGAGTACATTTTTGCAGAAATGCATTTATAAAGTTTTTTCATTTCTTAATATAAATTATTGTGACACCTGTAGGATCAGAAATGCGTTGAATGTAGTTATCTTCAAACACAGATGTCGTTAGCATAAACACAAGAACTTCTAGTTCTTGTATAGTGGTGTTGGTATTTCTGAAAACACTATGCTACAGCAAAAGTACTGTTGCCATTTTATTGCCTTTTATATTTTAAAGCAATAAAATAACATCATTGCCTTTTTAGTTCTCCAGTATTTATGCTAACTAATTAATGTTAGGCATCCCAGTTATATTAAAATTCATTAATATGTATAAGGAGATTAGTGTTCTGCCTACAGTGCTCACTGAAAAATCATGAAATTGGTAGCAACAGCTATGTCAAGTATCACAGCAAAATATTGACTGCAAAAACAAGAGGTCTAATTTGGCATCAAATAAAGTCTCCCATTTGGAATGTTCCAAGTGGCAGAATATTGTTTTCAGTCCAAGTCAGGCACCAAAAGTACTCAATGAACTGCAATTACATAAAGTATCTGCTTTAAGTCTTCTGTGTCAAAATACAGCTGGTCATGATGTAGCCCAACATCATTGCAGGCATCCCCTGATACCGTTAAAAGGCTGGACAGAATGGAAAACTGTAGGATCTTCTAGCTGAGGTTTGTACGATTCCTTCAAAAGTTCTAAAATTCTTGAGAGCTCTTATTTGCAGAGTTTGTACATCCTATTTGAAACATGGTAATAACTTAAAGTATTTGATGAGCCCAGCAAAAACATCCATTGCCACCTCACAGACAGATGGTTCAAAAGACTACATCCTACAAATAAATAAGTAAACGGGTTAAAAGACTGCATCCTACTGTTAACATTTAAGGCCTTTCATAATGATACCAGCAGGCTCTGGATCTGACTGCTGGACATGAACATGCTGGAGGAGAAGCTCACAAAACTGATGGAGCCAGTGAGGATGGCAAAATACTGAGCAGAATAGAAAGCAAAAGTCACTGCTAGGACAGGTAATTTATTGAGGTCAGTACCTCAGCCTTCAGCTGAGATGTCTCCATAGTTGTTCTGATAAGCAGCTGGAAATCTGACAGCAATCTACATTTTGTTACCATGACATCGCTTCTCTGACAAATGGCCCTAAAAGTCAGGCCAGTGTCTTTATGGAGGAACAAAGGGACATCTGATAAACAGCTTTAACCTTTAGATTTTATTCTCTCATTATAGGACAATGTATGGTTAGTAGAATTTGTGAGTGGAGATGAAACATTAAAAGTTAAGAAGCTAGTAAAAAGGAAAAGCAAATCAGTATTAAGGCTAAGGCTAAATCTTGGTTTCAGTACTGAGAGCCTCTGGGGCAGACATTACAGATCCACTCTTCTGCATCAGAAAGCCCTCTACTACAAGGCAGATTTCTTATTGAGAGTGGCAGTACACTTCTGTTAGTGGGGAGATGGAAATATTTATTTTGCCAGGGAGCACAGCCTTTGGGTATATGATACATGGTTTATAGGAGAATGACAACAACATCACACAATCTTTTTGCAGAGTAAACAATTTTATAGAGTTTTCTAATTTGAGTCTCTTCTGCCCTCAAGATCTAATCCTCTCATGTCCCTCCTGACTGATGAAATATGAAAATACCGTTTTTCCTTCATTTTGGTGTTAAGCATACTTCTCATCTATTATCTTCTGTTTGCTAGGAAACATCTATTATCTGTCACTCTCCTCTGCTGTCCTCAGGAATTGTGCAATGCCATTTGTACAAGAAGAAAAACCTTGAATTTTCCCTCTTTATATGCTGGGCTCTCTGCATCCACAGTCCTGGGGCTATGGAATTCAATCACTGGCATACAGTAGTGTCCCAAAATCTCAGCTTTCCTTTTTAGCAGCACTTGGAAGGACAACTATGAAATGTCAACGGGGTGGATAACAAGCAGCAATATCTAAAGCACTCAGAAATAATAAAAGTAATGAGCAAAAGGTAAACAGGTCCCTGGCACAGCTTCTCTGACACCTTTGTACAGGCATTCTCTCTCCTATTATCCCAAATTTAGTGAAGTTCATAAGCACATGCTTAACTTCAATATGAATATATGTTTATCTTTGTTCATTCACAGGGGTGAACTTTTCCTCGTGTTTAAGTATGCTATAGAAGCAAAGCCCTAATGAGCAGACAGTGCCAGGAAAATGCTGCCAGCAAGAGTCTGGCACAACAAATTTAGCCATTCAGCCCAAAGGCAGTGTCCTACCCTCCGACACCCAAGACTCACATTCCCTCCTCTGCCTTAGTCCTTTAGAGCGTTCTCCTTTCAGACCATTGTCTGAAAGATTTTAATATGAAACAAAGAGCAAAACACATACGTAAAAGCTAGAAATGCACCAACTTAGTCAGGAAATAAAACTGCAGATTTTCCAATTGTAGCAATTATAATAACAAAACATTGTTTCTGGTAGTCTGCTAGAAAACCATAGCTTGGAATAAACAAATTTGGAACAGTAATCAGACTCAGTGAGCACTACAGAACTCATTCACTAGCCAACCTGGTTTAAAAGAATGTTTATTTCTGTATTATATAAACTCAAAGATTAAACACAGAAGCCAAATATTCTGTGCAGAACACCTTTGCCCCCAGCAACAGAGAGTGTTCCTTCAAACTGTAAGCATTCCACTCCAACAGAAGCACGCCATATCCTTTATTTTAAAGTTCAGATGTACTTTAGACAATAATAAGTAATTTGACTTAACTGTTTCAGTGAAACATAGGGAACTGAGGGTATACAAGGGTGGAAAACCTGCTCAAATGCAATATTCAGATTGTTTAATTAAGATCACATAAAGACGCGGCTAACTTAGTACTCAGCACTAACACCTCAGAGGGGCTATACAGCCAGTGTATGTTAGGATCTGCTTCTACTGAGATGATCAGTAATTCAAAGGATATAATGAATTGATATAATGAATGGAAAATAGTACATACCTCCATTACAGTTAAGCTGTGATGAGTATATTCCTGTATTCAGATAAGGCTGAATTACTTACATGGTAAATGTGTCCAGACAGCAACATTTATAAAGAAGTTGGTAGCGCCCTACATATTTTGATTGAGGTCTCCAGCTGTTACCAACACGACATTTTAGAAGTCTTCCTTATTAAAGGAAGAAAAGGGAAAAATTAATCTCTTAGAGTTGAAAAGATTTGTTGAATTTGACTTTCTGGCAGATTTGTTTACATAGATTTGCACAAAGCAAATGAACTTGTGGACTTTTACAAATACCAAGTGCAGTAATCACTGCTTCACTGCTTTCTCTTCTGAAAGTCACAGTGACTTCCTCCAAGCAGGAAGACCCACAGCGAATCTGGCCATCTCACCTTCACAGCAGCTGTGGCTCGGAGTGCAAGTCCTCTGTGGGAAGTACTGGATGTTCACCTAGCAGTAGCAAATGCAGTTTATTGATGCTTTTAAAGAAACTCAAGGAACATTATTCATTAGCCAAATAGGTACATATAGCTAACAAATATTTATGATTTTCAGGCTCTGGAAGTATCATGATTTCTAGCTTCAATGTCAGGGCAGAACTGCCAGGTACATCCCAGACATGAGTGACTTCCAGCTTATTACTCAACATTAAGCACTCTTTGTTTTGAAAGCCATTTCAGTCACCCAATATCTCATGAATGAAACAATCTGCAACAAACAGGCTGGTAAATGAAGTCTCTAAGGTGAAAAGTGCCCATGTGTACTATAATAGATTAGCGGTAGTGAGGTTCCCTTCACGAGTGACCTATGAGCTAAATTCACAACCAAGCACCAGACTCAGTTCTTTTCCCTTTGCACTTTGCCTGGAAGGCAAAAACAGGCTGGAGAATAATTCTAGCTGGTAAAAAGCCCTCTGACCTTACTTCCCTAATCACATCTCTCCGGAACTGGCACAGAGGATGCATCAGGAATGCAGAGTGGTACAGCACATCTCTACACTGCACTAGTCCATATGTGGCGCATAGCCCCTGACGATCCCACTAGGGGTGCCCCCACACACATGAGTTAAAGCAGCCTGAGAACCAGGCAATTACAGCCCTGCCTGCCTGCTGTGCCAAGTGAACCTCAGAACAAAGAGATTCAGGCCTGCTGTTCAGAAAAAAGTTTTGCAACATTAGTCGGTGCCCAGCAGACCTGTGGAGGACACTGAGGTCAACCAGCAGGAGTTTCCTAGACAAGGTTTGGTCTTACTGTTTTAAGAAAACAAACCTCCATTTTCAAACTCAGCCATCGGTGCTCTGAAATCTCAGAGTCTGATTGAATCCTCATATTTCACCAGCCTGAAATGAAAAAGAAAAAAAAAAGAAATTATTCACATATGTTGAAAAAAAAAGTCAGTTAATTCAGATAATTATTTTTGTTATCTGCCCCAGTCAATGCACAGACCTGAACAGTAGCATAGTAGTGTGCGTGAAGATCAAATGAAGTGTAGTGTAGCAGAGTGTCTATTTTAAAACCAACTGGCTGCAGTGATTTTTGGGAGGCTGCCGGGGGGCTGGCCAGGCAGTGAGGCGGGCGGCTGGGCAGCAGAGCCACCAGGAGGAGCGCGCAGACCGCTCCCGGCGAGCAGGGATGTCCCTCCAGCCAGGCCGGTGAGAAGCTGTGTGGCTCCAGCAAGGACACGTTTTTTCCATGGTAGCTAGCCGCTGTTTTTCTCATTTGTGCCGCAGAGAGGGGAGCACTCACCAGGCGCCTCCGCCCACCGCCCTGTTTCCCCTGGACGCTGCACAGCTGGTGAAAGCGCTGCCCTTTGTGGCACCCCTCCACTGGGCACCTCTCCTGTCCCCAGGGCTTATTTGGAAGGCATGCCCCATCCATATAGCGCCTTAAGGGAGAAGCTGGCACAGAGAGCCTGATGGTCTGGCAAAAATAATGCCTTAGAGGCAGCTGCTTGCTGATATAATCCCATATGAAAAGAAAAACTGTTTTGGAGGGGATGACGCTGCCCTCTTAGGCATTCCTGGAACTTAAACCAAGCATGAGTCAGTCAGGGCGAGAGTATGTGTCTTGCCATGTTGACTTTTTATTTAAACGTATTGACTAAAGTAAGTTCATTTGTTCTGTTTCCTTTACCATATACATACCCCAGCAGACACGGATTAACATACCTATTAGACTAACATGTCAGTTTAAAACTAATGTGTGTCAAACAGGCAAAGAAACAAAACAGGCAATAGGTCAAAAAAATTTCTGAAAGTATCCCCTTATGCAGGATTTCATCCTCCAGCACCTGGAAGTCTGCAAGGTTGAGCATTAGAAAGTCATCAGTTCAGGAATAGCTCCTTCCTGGCCCAGAACTTTCTGTGAGGATTTCTCGGGACAAATTCAGGGCAAGTGAGTGGGACCGGCCCTGGTGAAGCCCAAGTTAGCCATAAGGCACACACCTGGCTGACACGACACCATGCCCACCCTGTCACAGCCGACCTGTCGCCTACTGGATGTGAACGGCTTTTTTATTTGGCCACCCAGTTTTCAGACTGGTCCATGCCAATACAGCCTACCTGCCATATTCCCAGCTAATGTCAAACAATGCACATATATTTCATGCTACAGTTTTCAGCACCTAAAGCATTAAAAAGTATTTTCTGAAATACTGCAATCCTCTTTTTGGCTCTAACATTGAAATGTCAATTAAAGTATTATAGCAGTGCTATGATTCAATCCCTGCTTGCTAGTTAAGTGGCCTTTTCCTCCTCCTCCAACCGCAGAGTATTCGTATCGTCCCCCACTCATAGTTTCCCACTTGAGCAGGAGCTGTTGGACAGGCTATGCTGTCTGTAAAGCAGAGCTGACACTCACCCCTCCGGCTCAGTGACAGACAGAGATACTAGCTCTTGGGTTGCCATCACCTTCGAGCTCTCCTTGGGGAGCTCTAATTCATGTTGGCCAGTGACACTTCACTCCCAACCTGCAGCCAAAGATCAGACCACACTTCTGAGACTGCCGTGCTTTCCTGCCCACTAGTCATCCTTCGAATAAGCCTGTTCTGGGCACAGACACAAGACAGCGCTGCCCCAAGGCTGTCGGATGATCTCCACAGCCCTTGTTGAACCTGGGATATGAGTGAGCCTGGTTCACTCCTTTCTCATTTAACACTGACATCTGGGAAAGTGCTTTACAGTACGAGCTCCTGTGCAAGCTGCCCAGTGACCCCTACCTCTTGTTCTGGCACAAGCTGTGCAACTCAGCAGATCTAGCATCTCATCAGAGTGTTTCCAAATTTCTTTACCTATGCTATTTTCTTCCTTTCAAAAATGTTTTCCCCTGCTGTTTATTTCTTCACACTTTCTAACCCAACTTCACTATCTCATCACCTAACAACTGCCTTGAATGTTTTCCAAGAAAAACCAAGCTGGAGCAGAGAGTGACACCGTCTGTGCTGCATACAGGGCACTTCTCCCTGTGTCAGTGCCATACCCATGCCCTGCCTGAGTCTTGTTAACATCGTGTACCTACACGTACTGCTGTCACACAGACAGGACATACAACTGACTTCCTAACAACCTATGGCCTTTCGATAGTGTTCTTTTCCTGTCTTGTAACACTGGTTGTATCAGCACTAAAGAAGAGTAAATAACTCTACATCCCACCTGAGGTATGGTCAAAATGCAGCAACATGCAATCATGCCTGTACATTCACCTGAATCCAATAATAATATAATGATTGATTTATTCTGAAAACCATTGAAAACCAAATGTACTTATTTCCTCGTGCAGTCTATCTATAGGTAAGGCTTTTCTGGAGGTTTCAGATACATTATATGAACTAAGTCTACACAAATACAAAATATCCTTGAGAGTGAAATTCTAGAGACTGAAGAATTTGCTTTGGTAATAGCGTGATTTATTGTCTTTTCTCAACAGATTTTGTTCTTAGGATATCAGTCATCATTTCTTTGTCAACAGATTTTGCATATCTCAGCACAACTGATTGACTTGCAAGTCTGATCAATGAGAATCCAGAGGCCTGACCACATTTTCCGATGACAACTGTAGGGATTTACTCTCAACTAAGAGTGTGAGAAATGTTCTGCAGTACGAGCCCCATCTTTTATGCTCAATGTCAAACATAACTGGCTTCTAATAATAGAACCACCACAATCTGTCCAGCTATTCCAGCCCTGGATCTGCCACAGGAAGCATCTCATTAGATTATAGCTAATGCAGTAAACAAGCAGTGACTCTTTCTAGTGACGTGGTAAGAACAGAAAGGTTTCACATGTCAGGGAGTTTTCTCATCCACAACACTCTTCTAGAGGGTTTAGCAGGGTGAGTTTCCATGAAATATTTACAGTTCCTCTTACACACATTACCACAACATGCACTGAACTCTGGGCTTTTCATAAGGCCCTTTCTAAGTAGGAAGGACAACCATCTGCAGGGCATACTTATACTAAGTCTCAATTTTCAGACCTAACTTATAATTATGCAGTCAAAGGAATGTAATGGGGAAATATAACTTTCCCCACATTGTCCCTTAACTCAAAGAATTTTCTTGAAAATTCCCACATTCCCTTAAATCACTTTCATGCAGAGATAATGTCTCAGAAGTATCCTGGGCCAGGAGAGGAGTTTGTTTCCCATGAGCACTTGGCCAGTGACAGCCAGTCTGAAGGATGCTGTAATCTCAGCCAGGCAGTGGCTCACTACACACATTTCCCAAGGCCAGGTGCCCTCTTCCCCTTAGCTCAAAGTCTGTTTCCTGGGCTGGGCTGGGTTTTGTGGAAGGTGCTATGGCACACACAGCAGAGCAGTGAGAGGAACAGAGAAATGCTGCTTCCTCCAAAAACACACGCATCCGCAACACTTGCTCACTGCATTTCTTACATATTGTAATGTCTCCAATTAGCTTTTTCCACATTTCAAATTGCAAAAGTAAAATGCACTATATTCAGAATGTATGTATTTAGTTGTGCTTCCATTTCCTCTCCATAACATTGGATGAATTATGCGCCCCTGCCTCCAGGAATTTGGTACGGTAATGGAGAGGCATTGGAGCATTTTCAAAAGACACCAGTTAGAGTTGTGTGCCAGTTTCACGCTGAATTTCAGTAGGAATGTGTTGCTGGAAAAATGTGTTAGCATCTTGTTTTATGACCACTGCAATTGCCTCAGTTTCTCTTTGACAGAATTTGTGATTTCTTCCTAGAGAAAAGGGCCTGAGATGCTGACCTGCCCCACACAGGAAAGATTCAGTAATTCTGTGTTTCTCGTTACAGCTTTAGAAGTATTAACACTTTTTAATTTGTTGTAATAATCTAAGTTCATCTTTAGCTCAGAATTTGGATAGACATATTGCAATACCCTCTAAGCTGTTTTTCCTGGTTGATATATTTCTACAAAACATCTCCTTTTGTCTAAATCTTAATACAGCTTCTGCATCAATTTTTACTTGCTCACCTGTTGTATTAGCTACATATACCAGTTTCAATCTAGTTCTTGCTGCTCAGTCATTCTCCTTCCAACTACCAGAGCCTACATAATATTTAACTCTGTAACTTTCACTTGCTGGATTCTTACACCTTGCTGACAGCTCCTTATTCTTTTATAGTTTTTACACAAGACGTATATATGCAGAAATCTGCTCTGTCATTTCCACCTCCAAGTTTCAAGACAGACTTCTCTGCTTTTACAGCACCTTTCCTTAAAAATTTTCTTTGAAAATCTTCTATCTGAAAATATATATTTTAAATGTTAAAGGTCAGGTATTGTTCTGCAGTCAATCATTTATTCTCAGATGGCAGACAACACTGTGTTTTAATTATACAGTCCCCTGAAAGATCTTCCACACTCTATGAAGTCTTTTTGTTTTAGGAAAGTCATTTTATTGTCAAAACATATGACTAACAAAGGGGATATGACTCTATGGTTACTGTAATATGAATTATTACACTGTTTACAGCTGAGGTTTAAAAACAATTTTCAGACAGCTCTGGTTTTGGTGACTAAAGCTTTAAACCTCTTATGCTTTTTTAATCCCTTCTTAAAGCGAGAGGTGGGGAATTTCTAATTCCTGATGCCAATTTTCGTCACGCTAGGCACAGGGGTCTGTAGGTCAGACATATAAGGTGAAATTAATTGCTTGGAAGCCCTGAGAAAAGCTCCTATTTCAAGTTCCTTGTTTTGATGGCTTAAGTAAGTAGCTTTAATAAGACTTGATAATACTTCACTGCAGTAACAGTGGCTCCCTTTGCCCAGGGTACATTTATCATGCAGCCAAATGTCACCCACCACAGGCCTCCAGACGGTTTTGGCAATGACCCGTTTGTGCAATTGGGAGAGGATGGACAGAAGGGCACCAGAGATGGTGTTTGTGCTATACCCTCCACTGCCTTCATCCAGTATCCAACTGTGGAGAACCAGCACGTGGAATCTGACAGCCCAACTGGAAGTGAGTGGAGATTTGGAGGAGATTAAAGGCAGGGTGATGAACAAGGTGCCAGCACCAAGGCCTCTGGGCTGTGGGCTGGGGCACTCAGAGGTGACAGTCCCTTCAGCTCTGGACAAAACACCCCTCTTTGCTGTGATCGATGCGGAGCTCTTGGCACACTTCCCATCCTGACTTGTTACTGGCTGGGATGTTGCCTGGGGCCAGACAGAGAAGCGACGTCTGTGTCCCCTTCATCTATCTGCTGGTAGTAGTAGCTGTAGCACCACTGCAATAAAAGCCAGGCTGATGGATCTGATGCCTGACTTCAGCAGAGACTCATTGCTAGAAAACCCAGGTGTTCTCAACACCGTGGTCATAGGAGTTTCACACCTAGAGCAGTTATTCAGGACCAGGTTTCAAACATGCAGTGGTGGAAGGTGTCTCAGGGACCTACTTTCTTAAAGTGCAAATCTTATTACTATAATAACTTCCTCCTAAGTGTTGCTTGGCATATTCATCTTCTGGTCAAGATTTCATCATTTTCCTACTCTATTATCCCATCATATGTCTACTTCTGTTGTATGTTGGACATCAGGAGAATTTTGACTTAGGGGCCATGTTGTACACAAGTAAGCGATCAGTAAGACACCATTTTTGTAAAAGCTAAGTGTCTACGTGCAAAATGTCTCTCTAAGATTCAGACTTTAGCAAAATGTGCTTATTGATAAAAAATCACAGCAATGCACTGGAACTATGTATGGTTTTATGCTTTTCTCTAATGTTAACTCATACGAACTGTAAGAAAATGTTAGAAAAGTGTGTCATGTTGTCTAATTCACAAATTGACATCAAGTGAGAGCAGTTCTCCTCGGCCTGCATGCAGCTTAAAGCTTGCTCCTTCTGTCTTAGCCCTGAATAAGAATTCAGTGCTTGAAATGTTGTCTTTTCTAGTTAGTCCAATGAAAACTCATCTGTGCCTGAGAACCTTGCCTTGCTTGATGTCTTCGGCAATCACACTGCAAAAATATTACTGCCAGAGCTCCATACAGCTGTGACTATTCAACTGGCAGGCAGGTCTCAAGAGTTCTTTATTCCTGTCAGACACAAACCACTATAGAGCAGCATTCTCCAAGAGACAGATCTGCTTGTGGGACACATAAATACTGGTTTTCCTTCCATTGATGTCAACAGGAGCAAGGATAGAGGTATGATGTTATGAGATGCTAAGATCTTAAAATATGCTCTGAATGATTTCTATTTTAAGAGCTAGTTTGCTTTGGAGGATGAAAGGTCTGTTCACTTAATATTAGGAACAAGGCCTGTCTCAGAGATGTGGAAGAACATCTATTCATCCAAAAGCTTAGCTATTTCAGGAATAATCTGTAAATTATTTTAAGAGTTTGTTTAAACTGTTGTTAACTATACCTGGCAGATTTCTAGCGAATGCATTATTGTTTCTTTAGCTTTCTTCATTCCTGCAAGGAAATTTTTTGGGAGACAGGACCTGTCGCTTCTCCTGTTGACACTGTTCTACTTTATATAAATGATTACACATTCACTGGGACTGGGACTAACACCCCCACCCTTCCCAGGAGGGTTAACAAACCCCCAAAACCAGAGCATTGTTTTTTCTCTCACCAGCTGGCTCCAGGAATATTTAAGTATATTTAACAAAGTGGGACTGTTCAGTCAAAGGGGATGGTGGTTGGGTCACTGCTGTGAGGCAGAAACCTAACCTGGAGAGAAGAGAGGTCCTCTCAAACACAGGTAGGAATTAGATTTTGTGAGGCATTTACTGACTTCTTAAGGAACACTAATATGATCTTTTCTTTCTCTGTGGCATTTACACATCAATTTATGTCATTATTTTGACAAGCATTTACATAAAAGTACATTTTTAGCATTAAATGTAGCAGTTTGTACCAAATAAAACTGAGTTTGGGGACTAAATTTCATTTAGAAATAGGAAAAAATCAGATTCAGCTCCTGGGTCCTGAGATTTTCTTTCCTGTCCAAGTATTCAGTGAATTATTAGCCCAAACTAACTTAGAAAGTCTTTCAAAACAATATCTTGTTTATCTGTACGGGCTCCACAAATTCTATGCCTTCTATCTTAGTCTAATCAGAGTTCAGGTAGGTAATCTCTGCTTTCTGCTTTAAAAAGCTGTGAATTGTACCTGTTGTCATAGAGTGAAGGGCTTCTGTGAAAGACAGGGTAACTTGGGAATTCACAGCTTGGAAAAGCTACATTTCCATCAACTGGAAAACATTCAATTCATCTACTGAAGAAATATGCAAAAGCCATGTTACTCTGATGGTCTCTTGCTGTTTTAGGTAGTGATCATAATATCTACTTCTATCTATTCCCATGGATATTGAGGGATTTATAGGAATTATTTTTAACAGTAATTCTTTCTTGCAACAATTCAGTACGCTGTTATCTAACCGACAGCCAACCTTGCATGGGACAGATAGTTAAGGTCTGTTTGGTTTTCTCTTTTCTGGACTTAGAAGCTGGATATGAAAAGTCAAAAAACCACACTGTTTTATCCCAGAAACAAGTGTTAGAGTTTGTTAGTCGTTTTTGTTTGTTTGTTTTTACAAAATTTAGCAATTCATTTTTAAGAAACAATAAAGGTTTCCTATTTTCAGTTGTGTTTTGTACACCTGTGCTTCTAATAGCTATTGAGATTGCATTCACATTTTGATGGTGTTTAGATCAACTTCATCTTTTCTAGGTATATGCATGACTTTAATATGGCCCATGGTTTAACAAATAGATTAATATTTTTAAGGTAATTCAAACGCCAAACTAAACCAAAACAGACAAACTGGAATAGGAGTGGGATGGACTGCTAAACTATTCAAATTTGATTGGCAGATTGAACCCCTGATTCTCATATTAATGTCTGAAGAATTCTGAAATGGAGTCAAATTGTTAAAATAAACTTTGAACACAACGAGGATGCAGCATAATCAAAAGCCCTGTTCAAAAAACTTTGAGTTTGCATCAGACCTCTGATCACTTTTTTATAGCTATAAACTTTTGGGTATAAGTCTTGCATTAGAGCTTGGCTGGGAATGTATGCTGGGGTCTGTCTATGTTACAGAAAACATAGAAGTGATACTACAGCTATAAACCCATAAATTACCTATCCAGAGCAGGTCAGAGACATTGTAGTGCTTTGGAAGATACACTAAGCTTAGAATCCACTTACTTTAATCCGCTGTATTTGAATTTCACTTACATTTAAAGCAGGTAATTGAATAATGGTACTTAAGAAGAGACTCTGGGGTTAATAATACCAGAAAATTATTAAGGAACCCATAGAAGCACATTTTCACCTGGGTAAAAGCTGCAGCCATGAGAAGGTGATAACCAAGAAACAGGCCAGCAAACATTTTATGTGTATTTAGGTGTCAAGGCAGAGAGAAGTGTCAGCAGAGTTCAAGAGTCTAAGAACCAAGAGCTTTGAAAACTTAGCTGGATAGCTGAATACAAAGATGTTGTGCTGGATAGACAGTGTAATAATCATGATCTATTGGTTGCACTTACAATTCAGGCTCCATATAAAACTGTTTCTCTCATTGCTTTTAAAAATCAGTATACCTAGCATCACATATCTGCATCTGTACCTATTTACAGCAAAGAATTCCTTACTATTTGACATTGTGCAGAATAATTATTATCAGTGCACTGCAGTACATCTGGAAATATGATGGAATGCTGGCTTAGCATACCTCAGGCAAACTACTGCACCTCTTAAAGAATGATAGCATACATAAAACAGGAGCACAGGAGCCTGATTAGCCTTGCATAGACACTGAAAGCCAGGCAGATATTTTTTTTAAGTGAAAAGGAGTTACAGTGCTACAGCTCTCCAACTGTAGAACAGGTAGCAATAGAAATTTAATACTTACCAATACTTGCAAAGTTCTCTGATTCCTTATTCAAAGGTGCTATACGTGTGATAGAAAATGTTATATTGTAGAGGCAGGCATTCTTGATTCCCATCCTGCAAGGATTAAGAAGAAACTTGACTGTAATCTTGACTGTAATCTCAAGAATGAGCCCAAAGACCAGGCTTTGAATCTGGACTGACTTTTCTCCTCTCAAAGTACCCTTTCAATACATGAGTTGAAGCATTTAAACATAAAGACTCTTTCAAAACAGTTGCCTGTGCTCAACTGTCCACTTCCAAACTGAAGTTAAGTATAGTTTAGGAGCACTGACATTAAATTACAATATTACTGACTCAGTCTGGCCCTTATTTTGTTTGGTGGATATGGAAAAACCAAAATAGTCTGAGGCTCCTGAAAACATTAAAACAAGTAACTCCTGTAATACAAAAAGGATAAATGGCTGCTTGATTCTGGCCCCACACTTTTGATTCCTAAAGTACTAAAGGACTGTTGCTGAGTTAGAACTGCACAAACATTTCTTGCAATTGTTTCCATATAACACTAAAAACACTGAAGCATTTTTATACCAAGTATATGTCTAATATCTGCCTATAATGCTGTTTCTCTAATGCTTTTCCAGTGTTTGGATTACTTTTGTGATATATTTTATAAACAAAACTGCTACTTTCTGGACGGCTCCTCAAATTTCCATATAGGCTCCATCCATTTTGCGTAACTTTTGGCCTTAATACTTCAGCATTTTAACAACCCATAGCATTTTGCTCATAGCAAGAAGCACTTAATCCAGTGTTCAAACGTGTTGCTTTGTGGCTGAAACTGATACTGACAATGATATTTCTTTACATATTAAGTAATGATTACTCTGTCATCAACAACATAATAGAACCCAGATGTGTTTAAAAAACATAATATTGGGCTAAATTCCAAATTCTGGCCCGGAACACATGTGTGCATCTCCCAGGGCAGTAATTCAGCATTTAGAAAAAGTAAACATACCATTGTAGAGCACATGGCAGATAGCTGAGTTACAGCCACCAGTGAAATAATCTGGCCCCAGTTTTGCATTCCATGACCCCTGTACTCTGATGGGAAGGAGGCCATAGGGACTGACTGTCATTCCCCTACTCGGAACTGCCCAGCCCTGGTACAATTTATTGATGCACCGGAACAGTCCTAATTTACATCAGTGGTGCAACACCTTCCTTCTTGCCAAGGACTCTTTGCTCCAAAGGCTGAATAAGGACAACAGAGGGCACAGCATAAACAACAAATGAATCCAGTCAGTCTTTTTGTATCATCAATATGATGTTGTACCTGGCAGAGAATGGCTGTATCAAGATGTTCCCTCCCAAATACTTCAGCTCTCTCGACTTGATCTAATATGCGTGTTGAAGAAGTGGTATTTTTCCTGTTCTGGATTTTAATCTTTGAGAAAGGAAGTCCTTCAGATGTAGACTTCCCCACTTTATCATTCATATGTAACTGTTGAGCTGCTCAGTTTTAGGGCCTCCTATTCAAGTCAAGAAAACAAGTGCAGGAATGATTAAATCTGATGGTAATTTCCTTGTATTCTCCCATCTCTTGTGGCACAGGCTATCACATCATTTGCACATTTTGTAAAGAGTTCATTTCTCATTGTGCCCTTCCCATACCGTTTATGGTATTCTGGAAACAGTGAATTTTCTTACCAGCAAAAGTAGAAAAACAGTATTTTAGTTGGCTGAACTAAAATTGTTCACATTTTTCTTCCTCAGAACATATGCACTAAATAAATTAGATCAAATTGTTCTCCTTTTCATGTATATATAGCCTTATAAATAAGAGTAGTAGAGGGAAATTCAGGAAAAGCAATGAGAGTACTGGCATGAAATATATTCTCACTGGGCTTAGTTCTGTTCTGATTTCCAAACGGTGTTGCCAGTAACAGTAAACTAATTATAACATGTGAAACTGCACCATGAGATTTGGGTCCTAGGTATCACCTGTGCAATAACAGTATGACAGCATAACACATTTGATGCTCTTTAAAAATATCTCTATCTTTCAACTACAGCATTCAGAAGATGATAGAAAAAAAAAAAAAGAAACCGAAGCTGGGTGCTTTAATGCAAGCCTACTTATTTATAGAGGATGTAAAACTTTCTCTTCCTTGAACAAAAGAGAATTAAAGCACACACAAAAAAATAGGCAGCTTCTTTGTTCATGCTTCCAGTTTTCTTTTTGACAGTGTTCTTCCCAAAAGCACTCTCTAAGACATTTCTCTGGAGTGCCCTTGATGCCTTTTTCAACTTCTCTTTCTTTGCTTCTGCATGTCAGTGCCTGACAAAGTCTCTCACTGCACAGTCCCAACTTCTCAGTGGATTCACATGTGCCTTTACCTTACGCCCCCAGTGTTGCTTGCAGCCAACTTGAAGGGGAGATGGCTGTCATCATCACCAGCTTGTTAGCACCACCCTGTGTGTCTTGTAACACAGCAAGGACTCAACACCCTCACTCACTTTCTTCATCCAGGTCAGAGCTGAGCTTAAAAGTCTCTGGTGGTGGTGGTTTTGGAAGGGAGAGGATGCTGTTGTGCTGTGGATTGTTCAATGTAGCAGCTCTTTTCATTTCTCAATCTATAAACCAGACTCTAAGTCTCCAGAAATTTATTCATACACATATATGAGCTAGTCTTGTCTTTATATGATGACAATGGATCCAAAAGTGATTTTTTTATAAATCCCTCATAAAAATAATTCTATTTTGTATCCAGAAACACAAAGTCTATTTTTTCCATTTTACTGACATAATTTTCTAACTCCTCTCGTATTTCTTTTCCCAAGCACAAGCATTAATTAACGGTCTCATGTTTCTTTCCCACATCCACCAAAGCAAAGGGAACCTGCTTTAGAATTTTCTTTCATAATATTATCTACTTGAATACTTGCTAATTTAGATTACATCGAGCCTGGGATAATGACTGACTCGGTAGCTGATCCGTCTTTGCTTTTACAGGTCCCTAGATAAGACTAGCATTCACTGACACCTGATGATGCCCTGCTCCATGCCGGGGCTTGGAAGCTGTCCCACAGAGACTGATGTGCTCTGCTCCTCTCTGTCACTGCTGCGAGGTTCAGCCCTGGGACTGCTGGAGTCACAGGTACCTGCAGGCAATTCGGAGGTTCTTTTTAATTTTATGGCCTTCTACTCTATGCGTGATATTATGTACTGATTATCTTCCTCAGACCGATGTGTTTAAAATGCACTATTAGGGAGATAGCTCTTGCTTAAAAATATTCTTTTAGAATCCATTTGTCCTGATCAGTACTTTAGCAATCTCTCCACCTGCTGTGTGATACGGCCATTGTAAGGTTAATGGCCTTGGGATGCTTCACTGGAAATGCTGAAACTGTCCTTTAGGAGGCTTGTACTATGATGGAGTATCTGTTCACAACATTATGAATGTTTCAAGCATCCTGCTTGATAGCAGCCACTCTGGTTAATAATTATTAGATCTCTTTGGTTACAGGAATACTTGCAATTTAGCAGTAGTTGTCCAATTTATCATTTTTACATTATGATGAAAAACAATTCAACTAATGATAAATCAGCACCATTCTCCTTAATAATTTCTTATGCTGGCAAATGAGCAATTGACTTTGAACAATAGGGGGCAAAACATTTTTAAAGAAAAGAATAACTAGGAGACCAGCTTGTATTCCTATAAAGAGAAGAGGCAAGTAGAAATTGATGTCAGAATTACCCAAACTGACAAATGAAAGGACCAGAAGGTAATTTAGAAAAGCCATACTGAAAAACTTTATGATTTTTTATGAGTAATGCATCACATCTGGTCCCTCTGCTAAATGATAATATGATTTATGATGTTTTGCAACTGTATTAAATATGTTATTACTTGAGGTAAAGCCAGCACAGAGGCAAAAAAAAAAAAATTAAGGAATATAAGCTCAGTTCCCAAGAAGTTCCTAAATTCCTAAGAAGGTGTGGGAATACTGTCAATGCTGCATTTGCACTTGGTATCTCAGTATCAAAAGAAAGCAAGGGAGGGGGAGGTCTATGACTCACCACAGCCATGTTTTATATGAAGCCAGAAACCACATTGTCATTTGATAAATGAAGCAAGAGTGAAGCCTGACATACAAAAAGAGAGAAGAGTGGGAATTCCAGCCTGGGGAAGGGTGGAGGCTCTGCAAGTTTTCCAGTGACAACTCTTGTGTGGTTTTTTTTTTATTTCTATGAAGTAGTGGATTCAGCTAAAGGCATAACATGGACAAATCCTTGGCTTATAGTTCAAAGCAAAAATTGGGAAATCCTAGGAACTGGGTGGGTATATCAGTTTGTAAGAGTCATTTTAGGTGCTAAGTTTATCAAGAAAATAGGAATACATCCTCTCTGTTGCATGTTGTCCAGTGCTATTCTGAAAAGGGACAACTTGCAATTCCAGGAAATACCAAAGTTCTTTTGGAAGTGAAAATATCAAGATTTTGGCACTTAAGACTGCATTGAGAGAGTTGGGGTTGTTCAGCCTGGAGGAAAAAAAAAGCTCTGGGGAGACCTTATTGCAGCCTTTCAATACTTAAAGGGGACTTACAAGAAAGATGGGGACAGACTTTTTCACAGGGGCCTGTAGCAATAGGACAAGGGGTAATGGTTTTAAACTAAAAGAGCAACGATTTAGACTAGATATAAGGAAGAAATTTTTTATGACAAGGGTGATGACACACTGACCCAGGTTGCCCAGAGAGGTGGTAGATACCCCCATCCCTGGAAACATTCAAGCTCAGGTTGGACGGGGCTCTGAGCAACCTGATCTAGTTGAAGATGTCCCTGCTCATTGCAGGGGGGTGGACTACATGACCTTTAAAGGTCTCTTCCAACACAATCCATTAGAGGATTTTAGGATTCTATGATTCAAAGGAAATAAAGCACTGTTGCTGACAGCATTTACATGAATTTAAATTCAAATAATTTCACAGTGTCAGCCAAACAGGACTTGTGCAGAAACAGTAAGAGAGCGCTACATCTTTCTGTCATGGCACAAGAGATTTTATAGATGACTCTTCACAGAAGAAAATCCGATTGGGTGAGAATTCTGAACGCTGGAGCATAAAAATTAAGAAATTAAGCTGTTGGGGAGGGGGTCATTTTCAGTCAGATCAGCAGGCCATTCTGGCTGCTGCACAGCAACATCATTATTAAATTTGTCACAGGAAGATGGCAGGGATGCACGAAGGGACACGTGGAATAGCAGGACCGCCTGTAAACCATTTGCACCACCATTTACACAGTCTTTTCAAAGAACATCTCAGTGACAGACTGTCAGGGCTACATTTCAGGTAGAGGTTTCCCCTTTCCACTTCAGCAGTTGTCGCATTTTCAGGCAGACAAGGTCACGCTTGCCAGATATTCATTAGGAAGTTTGTCTCTTGTTAGCTTTGTGTACAAAATATCTGTTTTCAATGACTGTTAGGGAGAAGCCCTCATCCCTGGATCACCAGCATCACTAGCTTAGTCCAGGAGAGCCAGCAGCCACCGCCGAGAGAAGAGGGATCACTCAGGCTGGGCATTTCTGCCAGACCGCTACAGGAGGCAATGTCACCCTGGGACAGTGGGCATTCTTTATAATTACTATGGCACTGGCTCTGTAGTTTAAATGTTAGACAGTTTATCACTAAAGATTCATCATTCCAAGCCTGTAGATGCTGTACCTCAGGGACACATGCAACAGAAAACAGTTTTTGTTCTACCTTGAAAAGAAACTACATTAGAAAAGAGTTACTTGTGTTGCAAACTCAACTGTCAAAAGTTAGACATTTTTTTGTGCACAATAATACAGACTCTTTGCTTATGCAACTCCATGCTATTTTTGTCACACAACCTATGCATCATTTATGCAAAGAATACATACACAAGGCAGCATAATTAAGATTGCATGAGAGACTGTAAATCTGCCACCTTTTGGTTTTGAGTTTAAAACCTTTATAGCTTAATTTATATCCATTTCCTACACACAACTCCTAACTGCATGTCACAGTTTTATCCCACAAAGACAGGGACTCTAAAAGATGCCTATCGAGCGCCTTGAAGCATCAGCTTCCTGACTTCAAAAATTAAATATCATCAATTTATGAAAGAGTTTATTTGATTTGGTTCCTTGCAACAGCAGGGGACTGGGATCTGTGAAGAAGAAAAATCACTCCCATTTCTGTGTTCCTAACAGATACTAATTTAGCTTAAGATTAATGCCAATGCTAACACCTTTATTTACGGATAATAACTGGGTGATGGGTCTTTGCTGTCTCCCATTGCCTCTGTGCACACGGGAACGCTGCTGGCACCTCTTACCAACCATCTTGAAGGCTGCCTCCAAAGATCTGGGACATCCCAGTAGCAGCTGCACCTCTCCCACACAAATCCTCTTGGAAATTTAGCAAGCATGGATCCAGGTTATTCTGCTGCTTTCTTCATCCCGCACTGCAGAAAGGAGAGTACAGGTATTACATCAGCTAAACTGCAGCATCCTCTTTCTGTTTAAACCTCACTGCATCCTCTCTAATCCACAGCACTTCATTAAAGCCTTGGGAGTAGGGCTGCCTTTCTTTGTGCTTTGCAAGAATAGTAATGTTAAATGCTTAATAAATAAGTTAACAATAAGATAATAGGGTTATATTCTGCCTTGCATGCAGCACATTCTGTTTAGTTCTTCCAGTCTTTGCTTCAGTTGGCTGTGCCTCAACACTTCACTACGGACTTACCTTCTTCTCCTGCAAGAAGTGTATGTGGGGAGAAGCACTTAAAGTGGGAAGAGGGGCAAGCTCTTCTTAAAACAATCTGTAAAAGATAAATTATCATTTATCGACATGATGATCTGTATGCCATCACTCAACAGCACTAACAATGTGGTTTCAGTGAACAGTTTTTAAAATGTCCAGTTTTCGTGTGTTCAATAAGAATACTGGCTTAACTTTTCATTTCTTTTCCCAGTCAAACAACTTTGGCCCAAATCCTACAAACACACAAGTATTGGGTTCATTACTGTGCGCTCTGCCACAGCCCTTTAAAGAGTATCTTTCACAGCCAGAGTGAAAAGGCTGCTAAAATGGGTCAAGATTACCAATTGGTAAACAAAACGAAGCATTCTCAGTTTACTTTAGAATTTAAATAAAGAAGAAATTTTAAAGTAGCGTTACTATTTTTTGAGCGCTGGCGAAGCTCTACACGGTCGCGCAAATGGTGACACTGAGTTCATTCATGGTGGGGACAAACACCCCCACTGTGCCACCTGAGGACAGGGCGCCGCAGGAAGCAGCGGGGTTGGGGGCTACCCCGCTGCGCGCCCCCCCGGACCCCGAGGGCGCAAAGTACGCAGTGCCGGGGGTGTCCCCCGGGGGCCCAGGCTGCAGCACCGCCGCCCACCTCCCCCGGGAGACACCGGGGCGGGGCGGGGCGGGGCGGGGCACACCCGGTGGAAGGGGCAGCCGGCAGCGCCCGCCGCGCCGCGCCCCGCCGAGGGAGGG